>CM040183.1:58309056-58909056 GCA_022606455.1 Callitettix versicolor
TTAGCTTGATTTTTCTATATTTTTACAGACAAAACTCAATACTGCTGCGAACTGAAATGCTTCGTCGCGCCCGAATGCCAAGTAGACGGGCTAGCGTGCAAAATCTGCCAGTGTTTTTCCTTCTGCCATTGCCGTTGCAGAACCGTACAAATGAAATTGAATTTTGCCAGACTGTCTGTGTACAAGATAGGAGTCGACGATTACGCCTGCTGCAGGAAACGATGTACCCGCTTCACGTTCTGGGCAGGGTACATGATGGCGTTCGAAAACGGGTTGCGTACGTATTATAACGGCACCAAAGTTCGAGTGGGGAGGATACATAATGGCGACAGGGCTAGGCACCTACTATAATGGCGCCCACTTGGTGGAGATAGTGGCGGTGGGCAGATGGCAACGATCCACTTCAGCCCTTGCCATAATGGAACCAAAGCTGGACAGGGTACACGATGGCGACGGGTTGGGTACGTACCATAATGACCAAAATGGCCTGGAAAGGTACACGATGTCGACGGGCTGGGTATATACTATAATGTTACCTACGGGCTGAGCTCTTGCAATGATGGAATCAAAACAGGGCAGTGTACACGATGGCGACGGGTTGGGTACGTACCATAATGGCAAAAATTGCTGGGAAGAGTATATGATAGCGACTGGCTGGGTAGATACTATAATGTCACCTAGGGCTGTGTCCTTACAATGATAGAATCAAACGAGGGCAGGGTACACGTTGGCGACGGGTTGGGTACTATCATAATGGCGAAAATGGCTGGAGATAGTACATGATGGAGACGGGTTGGGTACGTATCATAATGGCAAAAAAGGCTGAGAAGAGTACATAATGGCG
This sequence comes from Callitettix versicolor, assembly GCA_022606455.1. Taxonomy (NCBI): domain Eukaryota; kingdom Metazoa; phylum Arthropoda; class Insecta; order Hemiptera; family Cercopidae; genus Callitettix; species Callitettix versicolor. The sequence continues at coordinate 58,309,901 of CM040183.1, forward strand.
ACGGGCTGGGTAGTTACTGTACTGTCACCTAGTTCTGAGCCTTTGCAATGATTGATATAAAGCTGAGCAGAGTATACGATGGCAACGGGTTGGGTACGTACCATAATGACAAAAAATGCCTGTGAAGAGTACATAATGGCGACGGGCTGGGTAGTTACTATATTGTCACCTAGTTCTGAGCCTTTGCAATGATTGATATAAAGCTGAGCAGGGTACACGATGGCAACGGGTTGGGTACGTACCATAAAGACAAAAATGGTTAAGAAAGGTACATAATGGCGACGGGTTAGGTAGTTACTATAATGTCACCTAGTTCTTAGCCTTTGTAAAGATTGAAATTAAGCTGGGCAGGGTACACGAAGACGACGGGTCGGGTACGTACCACAATGACAAAAATGCCTATGAAGAGTACATAATGGCGACGGGCTGGGTAGATACTATAATGTCACCTAGTTCTGAGCCTTTGCAATTATTGATATAAAGCTGAGCAGGGTACACGATGGCAACGAGTTGGGTACGTACCATAATGGCAAAAAATGCCTGGGAAGGGTACATAATGGTGACGGGCTGGGTAGTTACTATATTGTCACCTAGTTCTGAGCCTTTGCAATGATTGATACAAAGTTGAGCAGGGTACACGATGGCAATGGGTTGGGTACGTACCATAATGACAAAATGGCTAAGAAAGGTACATGATGGCGTAGGCTGGGTACCTACGATAATGTCACCTAGGGTTGGGTACGTACCATAATGACAAAAATGGTTAAGAAGGGTACATAATGGCGACGGGTTAGGTAGTTACTATAATGTCACCTAGTTCTTAGCCTTTGTAAAGATTTAAATAAAGCTGGGCAGGGTACACGAAGACGACGGGTCGGGTACGTACCACAATGACAAAAATGCCTGGGGAGAGTACGTAATAGCGACAAGCTGGGTACTTACTATACAGTCACCTAGATCTGAGCCTTTGTAATGATTGATATAAAGCTGAACAGGGTACACGAAGACGACGGGTTGGGTACGTACCATAATGAAAAAATGGCTAAGAAAGGTACATGATGGCGACAGGCTGGGTACTTACGATAATGTCACCTAGGGTTGGGTACGTACCATAATGACAAAAATGGCTGGGAAGGGTACACGATGGCGACGGTTTGGGTACGTACCATAATGGCAAGAAATGACCTGGAAGAGTACATGATGGCGACGTGTGGGGTACATACTATATTGTCACCAAGGGCTGAGTACGTTCCATTATGGCATCAGATGCTAGGCAAGTTACATGATGGCGAAGGGTTGGGTACGTACCGTAATGGCAATAGTGGCCGAGAAGGGTATATGATGGCGACGGGCTGGGTACATACTATAATGTCACCTAGGGCTGAGTAAGTAAAATGATGGCACCAAAGCTGGGCAGGATACACGATGACGACGGATTGGGTACGTACCATGATGACGGAAATGACCGAGCATGTACGTAATAGCGGTGGGTTGGGTACGTTCCATGATGACGAAAATGACCGAGCCTGAAACTTAATGGCGACGGGCAGGGCATGTAACACGATGGCGACAGCTGGCTAGGCACCTACATATATCATACACCATCCACGAGGGAGAGAGAGGCGGTCATAGATAGACTTACTTTATATGTTTATATAACACACTATCCACAGGCCCTAGTCCTGGGCTGAGCACGTAACACGATGGCGACAGCCGGCTAGGCACCTACATATATCATACACCATCCACGAGGGAGAGAAAGGCGGTCATAGATTGACGTACTTTATTTGTTTATATAACGCACTATCCGCCTGCTCGGAGTGGGCTAGGCACGTAACACGATGGCGATAGCCGGCTAGGCACTACCATACACAATCCACGAGGGAGAGAGAGGCGGTCATAGATAGACTTACTTTATATGTTTATATAACACACTATCCACAGGCCTTATTCCTGGGCTGGGCACGTAACACGATGGCGACAGCCTGCTAGGCACGTACATATATCATACACCATCCACGAGGGAGAGAGAGAGGCGGTCATAGATATACTTTATATGTTTATATAACACACTATCCACAGACCCTAGTCCTGGACTTGGCACGTAACACGATGGCAGTGGGCACGCACCGACGACGTCAGCAACGGCGAGTACCGTTACAACGGGCCAGCTGAGGGACGAATTCGCTTCCATCACGTCGGCAGCTGGTTGGGAAGGGTACATGATGGCTACGGGCTGGGTACATACTATAATGTCACTTAGGGCTGAGTACGTACCATGATGGCACCAAAGCTGGGCAGGGTATACGATGGCGACGGGTTGGGTACGTACCATGATGACGGAAATGACCGAGCATGATACGTAATGGCGACGGGCTGGGCACGTACCATGATGGCGACGGGTTGGGCACGTACCACGATTGCTGAGAATGTTGCGACCACAGATAGGGCTTGTACCATGATGATGATGTGATTAGACAGCGAACATTATCTAACAGGTTGGGTACGTACCGTGATGACGGAAATGGCCGTGCACGGTACATAATGGTAATGGGCTGGTCACGTACCATGATAGCACCAAAGGATTGACAAGGTACATGATGACACTAGAGAGAGAGAGAGAGGCTAGACAGCGAACATGATGGCGACGGGTTGGGTACGTACTATGACCCACCTGGGGCTAGGCACGTAACACGATGGCGGCGGCTAGAGAGAGAGAGAGAGAGAGAGAGAGAGAGAGAGAGAGAGAGAGAGAGGGAGAAAGAGGTGGTCGTAGAATGAAGTACTTTATATGTTTATATAACGCGCTATCCACAGGCCCCGGGCACGTAACACGATGGCGGCGGCTAGAGAGAGAGGTCATAGATAGACTTACTTTATATGTTTATATAACGCGCTATCCACAGGCCCCGGGCACGTAACACGATGGCGATTCGCAAACCCTGGCCGAATCGTTACGTTTCATATATCTCGAATCGCACTAATTTCCCAAGACGCTCCCGTGGTACAGTGGTTACAGCGTGCGCCTCACACGCGCAACGTCCCCGGTTCGAGCCTTGCCAGAAACGCGCAACTTTTTTTCGATTAATTAATATTCACCGGCGGGTCGGGTACGTAACACGATGGCGGCGCGCGCCGACGTTCGCTTCCCGACAGCTGTGTGCGTCACAGCTGCGTGCGTCCGACACCGCTGCGCGCACACATCAGTGGCCGCCATGTTAGCGGCCGCCATGTTTTGGGATATAGTGCCCGGAATCCTACTCTAATTGACACGGTTGTTAGGCCTAACACTGTGATGTGTGGAAAACCTTTATATTTTTTTAAAGAATACTACATATCCTAACTGACATGGTTGTTAGGCCTAACACGGTGATGCGTGAAAAAACCTGTATAATGTTTTAAAGAATACTACATAACATAACTGACACGGTTGTTGGGCCTATCACAGTAATGTGTGAAAAAAACCTTTATTTTTTTTAAATAGTACTGAAAACTTAACTGACACGGTTGTTAGGTCTACCATGGTAATGCGTGAAAAATACTTTATATAGTTTTTTAAAAGAATACTCCATAAGCTAACTAACATGGTTGTTATGCCTAACACGGTGATCCATTAAAAAAACCTTTATTAAAATTTTTTAAATAGTACTTATAACCTAACTGACACGGTTGTTGGGCCTAATACGGTGATGCAGGAAAAAAGCCTTAATTTTTTTTAAAGAGTACTCCATAACTTAACTAACACGGTGGTACGTTAAAAAAACATTGATTTTAAAAAAGAAATACACCATAACGTAACTGACACGGTTGTTGGTCCTAACACGGTGATGCGTGATCTTTAATGTATATTACGATTGCGGGAAAAGCCGTGACGGTTAACAGGTAATCATATTATATTTCTGAAAGTTTGTTTTTGTTTATTTGTTTGTTATTCAATCACACTTTAACTACTGGACCAATTGAGATTAAATTTGGTATGAACACGGTTTAGGTACCTGAGATAAACACAATACTATTCCAGTTTAATAGAATAATAGCGATTTTTTAATAATACTGTATTTTATTAAAATATGACATGACCCTGTTTTAGAATATCGAGTAGCAAAAATGTATATTTCTTGGCCGAAAACCATAAATCGTATAATATTATAAATAGAAATATATAAAAATTCTATTCTGATTTTGAAAATCGACTATAAATTTTATAGCCTACATTATAATTGCAGGCAAAGCCGCAACGGGTAACAGCTAGTGTTATAATAAAGTAAAAAAAAACATACAAGGAGGTAGACCGACTGGGATCTGCATTTGAGTTCATCGGACCTGAGCCGGCTTTAAGGATTTCTAGGTCGCTGGCCAGGTCTGCTATTAATAGATGGATTAATAAGAAACATCAGGAAATATTGGCTAACTTTCATAGGCATTCCCATAGTAAGCTCCTCTTAAGTAGGGTTCTATATGGAGGGCTTAAAGGGACGGTAGACGTCTTGGGCAGAGCACAACTCAGGAAAATCGTGTGGCTCATTACTAGGCACTGAGGTCTAAGGGTGCTCATAAAGAGTATAGGTATGTACCATGGAGAAACTGTGCGTAGGTTGTGCAGGAAAGAGGAGGAAACTGCAGGACACATAATTCATGATTGTGAAGCTCTTGCTAGCAGGAGGTTAGGGGTTTTTGGTTTCCAGGACCCTAGCAGTATGAGATAGTCAGTGGATTGTTAGGACTTACTAAGGTCATCAATCTGTTAAACTAGTACTCAAGAGGCTTAGTTGACTCAGTACCTGGGGTTGTATTAACCCTTCCTCTAGTTTGAATCTAATCTAATCTAATGTAACAAAGAATATTTACTAGCCTAAGTTTTCCAATATTTACTATCCTAAGTTGATCACTCTAGTGATGAGTGTTAGTTCGATTTCATTTAAAGAAAAAGTAGCCTAATTTAATTAATATTTTAGCATCTTTTAATCCAGCAAATGTTTTAGTTTTTCTAACAATAGACAACAAACATTATCTGATTTGCTGTTGTTTTGTTTGAAACGTTTGTCAATCTGTACATCATTATCTGAATAAATAGCTTTTAATTATATAAGTTCAGAGAATATCTGGATTGGAAGATTAATGGGAATATCATTAACACGCGAACAATCAGATGTTATCTTGTAACCTATTAAATCCCTACCAGTTACTTGCAGATAATTTTCGTTTACCTTCTTCCTTACTTTTAAAATCTTACTGTCTTGTTACAAACGTAACGAATTCGGAAAGAATCATATTGGGTGGTCCCGGTTGGACTTCGGTGAGTTAGATCGCTATCAGGCATCGCCAACCTGAACTAGACCCTGCCTGTATCGATCTTTGGTTGTGCCAAGTACGAATTCACCGTCATGGCGATTATACAAAGCTACAGAATTAAACTGAACAAACGATTGTTGATGGTTATAACAATTGCTTACGCACGTCCATATTAAACTTTTTCATGTTCTATAGATGTTTTAAAGAATTTCTCCTGTACACGACGTGTCCATTATTTGCAGATATTGAGACATTTTGTAGAAGTACAGCAGTCTACATTCAATGCATTTCCTCTTACGGACATTTTTTAAAAATTTTACGTGTACATTGAAATGAACTGTTATACTACAACCATCAAATAGGCTACATTTCGATTTAATATTAATAATTTACATGTATTCAAATTTGGTATTGGTTAAGTTGAAACTAAATTTGAAGCTGGTGATTTGATCCAATAAACATTTGTGATTTATTACCGCCTTTGGGATCATTTTATTTTCTGCCTTTGTTATGTCTGCACCAGTTAGGATTATGGTTTCTTTAGTAGACACGTGTGCGCTTTTTAATTATGTTACTTTTTGTGTTTGCTACTGTAATATTAATACTAATTTGTAAAACATTGTTTCCTTTGTTATATATCTAAATAAGCAATAAAGTGTGAGTGTGTACAATAGACATGGCATCCAAGCCTGACACTGCTACTTACAGCCTCCTCAATTTTACTGTTACTGGAGTTTGTGCTTATGTGTTTTAAGTAGGTAACTCAGAAATCTGCAATATTTCAGAAATATTTGTCAATCTACACAAAAAGTAACTTTGTATCCATTATGTAACATAACCAAACTCGTTTGTGTATATTTTATTTTTTATCGCCTAGTCATTGTCTCAACTTCGGATCGTTGCTGGCACCTTCTGAAGGACAGCAGGGCTCCAAGTCTAATGCACTGACTCGCTTTACTGCAGTTGCTAATTGCGTTTACAGATTTTTTTTTCTCACAGTTCACTCACTTCCGGTCTACACTACTAATTAGCGACGGAATCCACTGAATCCGGCTTCATTAATATATATAACGGTCTTTGTTTCTCAATTCTCCGTTTCCCGTACACCCATCTTCCATCTTCCTCTATTCAACTTCGCCGCACAATCATTGACCTGCTTCTTCGACACTGACATTCACCTTTCCTCAACCTTAACCTAGCTTTACTGTAGGCCTATGCTAATTAGGTTTCCTTCTGCAATGCGGGTGCCGGGTACCTTAGCGTGTTAGAGGCATTGTTTTACATAAACATAAGGCGTTAGCAATTGTTGTTCCGTTTGTATTTAATACTGATACATAAGTAGGCCTATGAAAAAAATAATATATACGTTTTTGTTGCTAGTTTAACGACAAAGAATCACAAAATTAATGTGTGAAAGCCACATTCACATGTGTGCCACTACAATCTGTGCTAAACACTGTTGCTTCTTCATTCATCAACCAATTTGTATGAATATAAATCAATTATTTTATTAGAAACAACTTTTAATTTTTCAGTTTAGCTGAACATGGATATAATAAACTTGTTTCCGAAATAAAAAGTGGTTTTTACTAAATTTTGTGTTTTATTCGTTACAGTTACCGTGTATTCTAAAAGTAGAAAATTTTAATTTAAAAGCTAATTAGTTTAATGTTTTCAAAATACAAGGATGTCTTGCATAAGACAATACAAATTTCAAAAATAGCTTGCATAAGACAATACAATTAATTTTCCTAAAATAGCTCTAAATCTACGAAAAAATATGTTATTTAATTAAAGTAAATTTATGACATCATCTAGAATCTACAAAATATTAGAATTTTTTATCTCGTCAAAATTTCCAGTTCTGGAAGTAGTAATAGAAAACCGGAAAATTAGATATAATTGAAATTTTAATAATTTCTCAAACTCTGTAAAGGATATTTTAGTCATACGCGTAGGCCTACATAGTAGCTCACAGATCTAGTTACGGTTAGCTAAATACCAATGGAACTAACACTAGCCACAAATAGCCTTGAGAAGTTAGGCTTCTTGGATTTTTATCTATGGCTTTTGAAATTATTATTATTACTATTGATGTTTTTCGTTATGGCAATATAAATGCATACATGTGGTTTGTTTGTTTAGGCATATATGTATATTTTATATACATATAAAATATTGTTTAAATACATATAAAATATTGCTTATATACATATAAAATATTGTTTAGGCACCGATGTATATTTGAAATCAAATAATATTTATAATCGAATAGTAAAAGTTTATGTAACATTCCATACCATGTATTTTATTATATTTTATTTCTCATTGAAATTATTTTGAAGCATCGATTGTTTGCAGCATTTCAATCAGTGTTGGGGTTTGTACCGTGAGTTTGTTACATTCAGACTCGTGATTCAACAAACACAACAATCTTATCGATACCTTAACTGTACATTATCCTCAAATTCCACTTTTCAATAATTTGTACGCGTATTAAATCTGATAAGAAAGTAGATGCAAGATGTACTAGTTGACAAGTTCAGTAGGTCAGTCATATAAATTTGTTGACCTGCATGTCAACGTCGTGCTCCGTCAATGCCGGGTGGCTGCGGTGTACCGGATCAGAATGGGCGATGAGATCTCCTACGCATGTTTGGGCACAATAGATGGCATTCAATTATTTTGCAATTATAAGCAGACCGTTGTGGGACTGAATGCTGGCTCAGAGCAACAGAGCCTAATGACCAGCCGTCAGACAGGATTGAACAAAGGATTCGAATATTGAGGAGACATGGATGATATTCTACCCGGAGGTTCTTCTTTCTTCGGCCTTCTTTCTTTATTTTATTTCGAAGTGTTATACAATAAATCCATCAAGAATTGTATGAAACTTCAAAACTAGGATTCGCAAACATATAGGCCTAAAAACACCTGTAATCGTACATAATAGAAATGCTTTCTTCATTGGAAAATACCACAAACATTTCCTTTTTGAAGTTTACATGCTAAATTAAACTTGTACTCTTTGAATTCAATACCACATCTTCAAAATAAATGTTACAGAATATGATAATTTTGTGTTTTCGTATTTTGTCCTTCAACGTTATAAATATTATTGGAAATAGTGGTCCTGGTTGTAGTGAAATAGCTGTAAAAATCTTTAGAAAATTTATATAAGAAACGATTAAGAAATTAAATAGGCCTATGGGATTATACAATAACACAATTGTTTTACATAATTTGTCATTCGCAAAAGCGTCATTACAAGTATATCGGTTGCTACACTTAGTGGTCATGTTTGAGTTAAAACTGCTTTCCACAATATACTTTCTATTTGCACTTTATATTTTTTTGTGCCATTAAATTTTGATTTTTCTAAAACTTACAATCCTAAAAATGTAATGAAGAGTTTAAATTCTAAATATATTATAAGTTTCTTAAATTTTGATATATGTATCTTTATCACGTATTATCGGAATTAGAGACGAGACTCATAATTTACCCATTTTTATGGACCGTAATTTATTTGTATGTTTCTAAAATAAAATTAAGTGTTCACAAAAATTACTAGTATTGTGTCTGTAAATAAGAAATAATATAGGCACAATAGTTGTTATTTACTCCTTTATATTGAAAATAAAAGTATAAATATTACTTCAATATTATTTTCGTAGTTTGTAAAATACCAGACACACACACACACACACACACACACACACAGAGAGAGAGAGAGAGAGAGAGAGAGAGAGAGAGAGAGAGAGAGAGAGAGAGAGAGAGAGAGAGAGAGAAGTGACAACACCAAGGCAAGTATATTTAAAGTAATATTGTAAAGTTTTTCTTGAAATAAACACCCTCAGTTATTTCTATTCTGGACTGATCTTGCATCTCATAAAAAGATAACATTCGAGGTGGCGCGTGGAGGGCGTAGCGACAAAGTTTCAAACATAACCTCATAAAAATATCTTCCAGTTCAAACATGCTGTGCCTTGTCCCGCCTTACCGACGCGATGTGGTTGTAAAACTATTTCCAACTTCCGGCTTTGCAAAGATTACTTCGGAACACTATTTACATACTGGCAATAAAACACGGCACGTGTCGAAACAACTTCCGCCGCGATAAGTGAGTTGAGGTTTGTAAAATTTCAAAACTCATACGTCTCGAAGTCGAAAATTTTTATATTAAAAAAAGGCGTGTAAAATAGACAGGTAACATTATAATTATAAATAAACATTTCACATTAAAAACATAATGGTGTAGAAAAATTTTACAAAAAATTCTGCATTCCAATATTTTCTATATTATTATTTTGAATAAATTTTTCTTGTGAAACCCTCTCAATGCCCAAAACAAGAACGTTTTAAACGTCATTATAAAAGCTATATTTTCGGAGCTTTCGAGAAAAATTGGCAATATGAACAATTAATTTGTTATATTAGCAATGATATAATTTGATTAGTGCATTTAACTAAAATATTGAGCATAAATAAAGATTAATGCCAGAATGTCGCGTCTCAAATTTAAAATAATCACTATTGCAAACCAAACATAAATCTTACAGTGGTCGGAGTTTAAATTGTTCCGTACTTTATTAAGAATAATTTTTTGTAAGTTTTACTAGATTTCAAGTACTGATTTGAGGTAAACAGGTCTATTTTAAAGAATTTTACTGAAGTGTTAATTTAGTTTCAGTTACTCAGAAATATAAATACAATAATTGTGAGTTTATCTGATTATTCCATATCATATGTTTGTGTATTCTTTTACTGTAGAATACTATTCAGGATATCTTATTATAAATTACGTATGCAAGGAAGGACTTTGACTAACCTAGTCAGTCCTGGATACCATCCCCATTCAGACACACTTGTACATCAGTGAGGTTGTAACCCTTTTAAAACTGAGTGTTTCTGTCAACCTTCCAGACTTTTCACTTCAGTCTAGACTCATACATTTCTATTAAACACATGTGTTAACAGTGTACAATTTCTCCAGCTGTTGATTGGACGGTGTATAAGATAACCACGTGCCAGATACATTACAAGGGTTATGCTAATTATATTTGACATATTGCTTATGTTAGCATGAACTTGTTTAACATAACCAGTTCCTGAGGTCACAGTCACAGCTACTGACGGCAAGTGCGGCGTGCTTTCACGTCAAAACACGCGTCCCGACCTTGATTAAATTATGGCACGTGTAAATAAATACATCACCAACTGACTGATAATAGTACATATCGTGAATCCAGAGGTATAATGTACAGCCCTTTCTTTAATAAGTTTTGTTTGAAAATAGGTGTATCTGACAAAGACCAGCATATTTACAATTTCCTAAATTTTTGAACCAAGAGCGAGTTGTATAGGCTATATTATTGTTATTGTTTAAATTTGTTACAATGTATTTTTAATTTTCACAAAATTCATATTTCCAAAGTTATTGTAATTATTTTCATTCAAAAAAAAAACATCTCTCAGTTTATGTAAACTGAATAATGTCAATGTTTTATCACTTAATGCCCAAATAAGCACGTTTTGCCAAATTTATCGCTCTCGGCTGTTCGTGTGTTGTTGGAACACAGAAGGACCAACAATGTTGCAGTAAACAATGTGTGTTATGTGAACAATAACAGTCTATCGTGTTGTTGTTAACTCTTTCTCTCTCGTTTTACCTCAATATTTTCACATTAAGCTTATGTTTAAAATTAACAATATTTCACTTGTAGGTTAATCATGCGCGATCCTTGGAAAATATGTAGGTAGAAAAATAATTTTTTTCAAAACTAAGGAGTAAAGAGGGACCTGCAAGGGATCGTATTGGATTAGAGAGTATTTTATCAAATTTATCTACAGATGGCATAAGGAAATCTATATTTCTCAAAGCAAATTTTGGAAGTTTTATTTTCTCTCTAACGTGCTAACCTTGCAAGTATGTTTATATTGAACAGTGCAAATATCGCGACACACAACTGTCTCGCTGGTGTGATGGAAGAGAAGTTCTAAAGTATTACAACACTGAATCACATAAACGAATATTTGCATTTGCGATAATCAAACTGAGCAAACAAATTGATTTCGGTTATACCTTAGTTTAGATAAGTTCAATTCTGACTTTCTTCATCCATTTTTATACAATTTAAAAAAAATCCAGTTTCGGCATTAAAAAAACACAACGACGTTTGTTCAAGTTTTTTTTTTAATGACCGCCATTTTTTAAAGTTGAAAGCATTTTCTAGAGAAACGAACTTGTCAAAGATGCTGTCAAGAACAATTTTTAGCGGCAAGTTTGAATATATTCAGAGCAATTCTTTTTTCAGTTGTGGATTTTACAATGAGGGCAGCTTCAGTTCATTCTTGAACGGAAATTTGACGTTGGACTGTTGAGTTGCTTCAAAGCATTATGTAATATATAAATTAATATAGTTATTGCTCTTTATTATGTAGTTTCAGTAATTTCTTTTTACTTCTGGTGTATTTTGTATACAAAATTTAACACTTGTGCCTGATTTAACAATTATTTGTTCAATTAAATTGTAGAACATAATTTACCAAGTGTTTTCCGATTTCAACTTAAAATCCTGCTAAAAAATTGTAAAGCTCTACGCAGAAACAACTCTGGCCTTTTTCAAAATTAGTGTTTGGTAAGTATTGTATGAAATAATCTCAATCTTATAAAGAATATATACATAGTCTCTCTCTCTCTCTCTCTCTCTCTCTCTCTCTCTCTCTCTCTCTCTCTCTCTCTCTCTCTCTCTCTCTCTCTCTCGATGGCCTAGTTGATAGCGTACTAGGCTTTCACCCCGAGGACCCGGGTTCGATTCCCGGCCAGGGCTTGGTATTTTCATGCGCTATACATCATCCCATCGTCTGCATTAGCCCAAGTGTGCACAATAGGCGGACGTTAAACACAAATCTCTCTCTCTCTCTCTCTCTATGTGTGTACACACACACACACACACACACACACACACACACACACACACACACACACACATATATATATATATATATATATATATATATATATATATATAATACAATACCAACCAAAACATACAACATGCCATATTTGTATTAATACATTACTAACAATCTTTTCCAAAGTTTACGAGCTTTTAAATTTCTTGTAATTTACAGCATGACAACAATAGAAAGTGATAGCGCAGTTTGTGGCTGCCACTAGATAGCGTTGTTGTACAATGTCGCCAGGTTGCAGATCGGTGTTACGCGCTATGCCCTTTTCAGACACCTGCGCCATTAGATGAGACTTTCCTGAATGTTTCTGAACCACATCTGTTGGTTATTTCAGCATAAAAGCGTAATTTAAAATCATGAACTTTCTCAGCCGTAAAAGCGAATCTGGCGTATTACACTGCAATCTACAGTTAATCATATCCGACATGCAAAAACACCGTCACACGTTTCTCCAGCCCTTTCTTTTCTTTTCGTTTCGTTCAGCGTTGGTAATATATCGTGGATTTTTTGATAATATATGTAATGATGTTTGGTTATTTAAATATTTTATTTTACAATTACAAAAATTTAAACTGAATTTTATCTTAATTTTAAATTTAATTTTCTTCTTATAAAATATTTTTAATTGAAACAAAAAATATTTTTTCTGGTGTAAAATATTAAACAAATCATTAACTATTCAATAATATATTTTGTATATAGTTAAGATGTATTATTTATGTCACGCATGTATAATGGTCGTACTGTGTTAGTGGAGGAGTGAGTATAGAGCAGAGCCTAATTGATTTTCCGATTGGTCGAGGAATGTTGCGTGCCCGCTGCATCGCCACACAAGAAGACAAGACCCACGGACATCTCTGATGGAACGTAATTACACATTTTAGTGAGCCAGACAGATAGACAGACAGACAATCAAAAACCCTTTATTTGGCAAGTTTTATAACAAAGTCACGCTCTTGCATGATGTCAAAACAATTTCACTTTTCTTTTTTTAAATTAGTTTACTGTCTGTTGGAAGTTATAAAAATTTGAACCTGCCAACGTGTAACTGCGACATCGGCTTACGTTACGATAGGCTTTAATATAAAAAGCACAAACACGTTACAAAAAAAAAACATAATTTCTCGATACCGGAGCAGACATTATCAGATTGTACATAAATTTTGTTGATTAGGCCTAAACACGTGAAACATAATAATTCAAGTTAGTGTAACAAATTTATAGTGAAGGTAATTTACGGATCAAAAATAAGTAGAAAAAATACAACCTTACGACAATTAGACTTTATTTTTGTTTTGTTTGTCGTTTATTTCCAATCAGTAAATTTCTTTCACTGGAATTTGTTCACTAACTTGAGTCGATGAATCTTTATATAACATACAATTTTTAGCGAAACTGATTTTTGAAAAATAAGGTCGATTTTCAGTTTTTATCAACAATTCAGAAACGGATTTTTAGTGAATAAAAAGACCCTCGTGGACTACATTTGAACAAAATTTTATCAAAATCGTTCAATATCTTTTGATTAAATTACAATTTTAAAAATCGTATTGATAACAAAAGATTTTAAAACATTTTTTAATGGTCCCTAGTTATGGACGAATCATACCATCATGTCAGACTTCATTAAAATTGATCAATTATTTGGATATCCAGCTGTTTATAGACACATAGACAGGTACACAGATGGAAACTTGGACTCTGAAAACAAATAGATTCATCAAAATAAAAAGATCAGTTTTCACTATCACTACACTTAAGAAATTAGCGAATTTCTATTGGAAAGGTAAGCTATTGGAGTGGCCATTACAGTAAGACCCAGACCCGAGAACTTGTTTAGCGCCGATCCTGGCCTCTTGATACATATATGTGTTAGCACGCTCATGTTCTAATTTGATTCAAGCTTTGCACAAATATCGATTATCTAATAGCCTGGAAAAGTTCGTTATTCAGCAAAATTCGTTTAACAGTTTCAAAATGGCGGCCGTTTCTAATCCTTAAAGATTCGTATCTTTGTTATAGTAAATGTTTTTGTAAAATCTGATTCCACCAAAGTAATCATTGTTAAAACTGCATAAATTAATATTTTGAATTTTAAAAATCCGTTTAAATACAATTTTTTTGGCGGCGGTCAGTTTTCAGTTTCGTATTTTCAATGTAATTTGAAAGTGTAAAATGATAATATATGCAGAATTTCAAAAAAGGTAAGGTAAAGAAAAATATTTTTTGAAATTTGCTTCTATCAAGTCAGGGAGACAGCTACGTGTTGCGATTATTTACATTTCGCATGGTAAGAAATTAAAATCAATATTTTTGCCTCGCACATAGGCTTATCACAAAATCACATTTTTATTTTATTAACGTCAAACATGCCCCTATTTTCGCATGCCATTCTTGCTCGTGTTCAGAAGCTTTTCAGTGTCTTCTTATTCAACAGGTGTAATAATTATTGGATTAAAGCTTAAAGATAAAAATAATTTAAACAAATATTTTTTTTTAATTATAATAATTTGCACATTAATTTTATAAGAACTGTGTAAATGTATTTTACTTGCCTGTATTCGAGGAACATCAGATAATAAAGCATTGTAAAATTTTCTTCAAGTAATTATGAAGCGTAAAAAACACGAATCCACTTTAACACGTTGAACTATGGTAATGTGGGAAATTCATTTATTTGCATCCATTCTGGGAAACTGTTTGACTGATTTACATTGAATGTTCACAAAATTAAAGGATAACTTATGTTACAGCTTATAAATTTTGGTAAACATGTTTGAAGTAAGACCTCCACATAAAATGTATGCATTGTATTCAATTTGAACACACAAACCTCATGACGTTTTGTTGACATTATGTTTTGAACGAAGAAAGTAATTTATTAAAAATAAATAAACTAAAAACCTTGCAAACGTTTATAGAAAAACATTCAAAAGAAATATGTTTTTTCTCAGAATGATAGTACAAACATTTTTTTAATATTAATATACGAATTAAGGTCAAAAAGTTCCTAGAATTTGTAAATGAAAATTTATTGAAAGTACGTATAATATTTTAATTAATTATATTTTTTCTTCAGAATACTCTCCTCCTAAATGTACACAATTCTTTCACTGTCCATACAATGGTTGTGAACACTCCTAAAAGCCATTTTTGGAAATTTCGTTTAGCCGGTTCTTCGCATTTTCCATTACCTCTTGGAATTCAGCAAAACAATGTCCCTGTACTGTCATTTTCAAACTTGGAAACAGGTAAACATATTATGGTACAAAGTCGGAAGAATAGGGAGGCTGTTCTAGAGTGGTAACATTTTTCTGATCGTTTTCATATAACTGCATCTCGTAGCCGTTGTAGAATTTCCTTGTACAGCTCTATGTTAACTGTTTCCCCTTCAGGAATAAATTCGATGGACTTAAACAATGGTAAACAAAATCGCTTTACCCTGACTTTTGTCCAAGCGAAATGTATCCTTTTTCTGGTGATTTTCGATTTCTATTCAGCAGACTGACATTTCATCATTGGGTCGTAAAGAAAAATCCATGATTTTACCACTAAAGTTTTACCTGCTTTCAAGACTGAAAATTACATTGAAGACATATCGTTTTGCTGATTCGCAAGAGGTGATGGAAAATGCGACGAAGCGGCTAAACGAAATTTCCAAAAATGGCTTTTATGAATGTTTTCAATAATTATTTAAACGGTAGAAGAAAAGTGTACATGCAGGAGGAGAGTATTTTGAAGGAAATAAAGTTAAAATATTATACGAACTTTCAATAAATTTTCATTGACCAATTCCGGAACTTTTTGACCCTACCTCGAATAAAAAACTACATTAAAAATAAAACAACATACCGAGTTGTGTATCGTTAATACGTAGTTTATCGGTGCCTAAAGTTATCGATAAGTTGTAGCAAAGACTTGTTCCGTAAAACTTAAGTCAACGGGTGAGACCAGTGCTCAGGCCTACTAGCACACTTTGACTGACCTTACGAGCAGCTCGATATGACTCATGTTTTGTTCTCAGTTCACATTATGGCTCATAATAGTTTATTTTATAACCCTAATCATAATCAATCATTCTTGGACAAATAGTGTGAAACACTTAAAATTATTAGAATTTAACGATAATACCCTGAATATACTTCGTTCGTTCACATTTTTATAATTACAAATATTTCAGGAATGTACTTTAAATAACTATTTACAGTCGTAACTAATTCTGTTTGATACGCGGGCCACAACAGTATGTTGGCCATCATACGGTATATTGTTACTATATAGCCTACTCGACTTTTTAAGCATATTATTATTAAAAGATATGCAGAACTTCAAAATACCGTAATATTAAATTTTCTTTATTATATTTTAACACTTTGGATCAGTCAGCGAGTTACCACTTATTTTTTAGATAATATTCATGAAACACACACGCATGAAACACACAACGAACAACGAAATACTTGATATATATTGACAAATTTTATAGGTTTATTTATTGATTCAATGTATTCAGGGATACCTTTCTCAGGTTTCAGAAAAAACGTGCATTGCTCTTGTTATTGATAACTTTACTTATATTAATACTGATATTAATATTGATATTCATATTAAAATAATATTAATATTCATATTCATATTGATAACCTTATTTTATATTAAGTTTATAGCGAATAACTTAGTCTACATATTTTTGAATAAAAAAAATGCATCTAAATAAAGCGTTTAGCAGTTATCTCTCAAACAATCTGTAGGACCAATCTGTGTTTTGAAGATATATTTTAATAACATACAGCTATATATTCAATAACTTTTCAGTTCGTTAAAATTAAGCCATAACGTTTTTCTCTTGTCGGCTTTCAAAGTGCCAACAAATTAACACAGATTTCACTAAATCATGTTTTATACCATTACAGTTCCATAAATCCATATTTCTTTTATTGTAAACGTTTTCAACTTGTATGGACTAAAGGAATATCTTGAAATAAATCAGTATTATTTTTCAACAATATTAAGTTTGTACTTTTCAAGAAAACATTTTAATTTATTTTTGTTAACAGTCGAAGAAAGAAACAAAAATTTCTTAGAAATCCGTTTAAAGTTACTAATAAAACCGTTAACTTTGGAGGTTATTTATTGCCTACTTTACTTTTCTATGTTGATGTTTAACCATTTCTACACACATACTTCACATTTACACTGTTATACTTGTTACACAGTAGGTTACTTGTTACACCTAATTGCAAATATTTATGACACGAACGCAGTGCCCGAGAAGGGAATGCGGATAATTATTATAACTGAAGGGAATGGCTGGTGCATGACTCACGCTAAAGTTCTGTAGGCATTGAGTAATAAACCCAGGGTTAGAAACCCCAGTGACTCAACTGTAAAATCATTATCAGAATAATAATTAAAATTGTATCTGTTTATTTATTACTATATTATTAACGAACTTTATCGTACTTTGAATTTTTAATAAAAGACAGGAAGTTGACCAACAAAGTACTTATTTTTAAATTATATCTAATAACATTTATGATTTTTTGTCTTACTTTTACTACATACAAAGAATTTATTGCGATTGTGAAAAAACTCGATTTTGGTTCGATATAGGGTGTTTGTGTTTTCATATATCCAGATTCCTAAATATGGTTATTAATCTGGAAAGTTTTATTCTCAAACCTTATTTTCACAAAAAAAAATGCTTGAAACAACTGGATATTCTCAAAATTAGTCATACAAATCTATTTTAATTGTTTAAGAAACAATTATTCTTACGGTTATAAACGAATTTGTGTTGAAATAATTTGCATATGCGAAGGAATAAGCAAGGGATGTATGTTAATTAAGTAAAGGACCAACTTCTTGAAAATATACGGCTCGGCAACTTTAAAAATAACCTAACATATTTCAAAATCGAAGAGTATTTTTTCAATTTTAAAATATAATTTTAATTTTTTAAAAATTGTTTCGTAATATTGAATGTGTAATGGATTTTCGCAATAAAAATATGAATAAAACCTGTTGAATAGATTTAGATAAATTAGGCCGATTTTTAATTTTTTCAGGTTGCATCTGAGACTTTTTAATGCATTTTTAATACACCGACAGAAAAATATAGGCTTCGGAACCTCCCCGAAAAAATCGGAATGTATGGCCACCTTAGATTAATTTACTAAACATTGTTTTTTCTTATACTCAGTGATGTATTTCTTATATTGCTACTTACAGATTACTTATGTAGTTTAAGTAATTTGCAGTCAAAAGTGTAATTTTAAATAGTTTGTTGGACATCCTGAAATATTGAAGTTTTTATAATGTATTTAAATTAATATAAAGGTAGATTCTACAAACTGCACAAGACAAAGGAAAGCGTTAGAACAATCTGCGTACTTTGTTATTCACCGTTATAATTAGCGTGTTATGCGTGTACTAGCCAAACACTGTCTACCGGAACCTTCCAACGCAAGGCGGTTTCCTGTAAGGATAACACTGTTGACCGGTTGTTATAGTTCTAACAGGATCAGATAAATTAACAAAGCCTAATGTGGCGCTATTCTTTGTGTAGTCCTTGATAATAAATCTCGAGGACTGACCTGTTGGTCCTCATTAACGTGTTGTTCCAAACACCACTTCCGACAATAGTTGCAGGTAGGCGGAACTATTCTTTAGTTAGCTTTGGCCTTTCCCGATTATTCCTTCTTGTAACTATCAGATTCAGTGTAAAGAATGTCAAATAATCGAAATTTTAGTGCTTGAGTAAATCATAGGCCTTAAAAGATTTTTAATAATCGCTTAGGTTTTACTTAGTGTTTTAATTTATTCCCTCAATGTACACTCCTTCTATTGTAATGAGCTGAGTAATTAATTTTTAAATATGTTAAAATTATAGCAAATTATTTGAGTCTAATTCGATCGCTTTGATTTTTTCACTTTTTCCTTCACAGATTTTCCACGTTTTTTTAGCTAGTAGCCCTTGAATCGAACGCTTTTGTAGCTAACAGCTCCCGAATTGAAAGGTTTTGTAGCTCGTAGCCTAGTTCCAGAATAAAAAGTTCTTGTAGCTAGCAGATCCCGAATCGAAAGTTTTTGTAGCTAGTAGTTGCAGAATCAAAAGTTCTTGCAGGTAGCAGCTCCCGAATTGAAAGTTTTTGTAGCTAGTAGTTCCAGAATCAAAAGTTCTTGCAGGTAGCAGCTCCCGAATTGAAAGTTTTTGTAGCTAGTAGTTACAGAACCAAAAGTTCTTGTAGCTAGCAGCTCCCGAATCGAACGTTTTTGTAACTAGCAGCTCCAGAATCAAAAGTTTTGAAGATAGTTTTTTTTGAAGCTACATGAACCCCGAAGAATCGTGAATTGGAAGTTTGAACGAAATTGTATCTCGAAGTTGTATCGAAATTGTATTGTATGAAATTGTGTGGCTACAATAGGATTCAATAGATTTAAAAACGAGTTTTTCCATAAAAACAGCAACTTCGATTTTCTTCATTTTTGCAATGCTGTATTATTTAACTAGTTTAAGAGTTTTTGTTTTCTAGTTAACAGCTAAAACCCAGGTTTAGTAATTTTTTAAAATTAGTGTTACTTAGCACTTGACTATTTCTGCTTGCTCGGCCCAGAGTTCATTGGCTTCACGCTAACAAGCGTGCGTGTACCTGCGCGTTACGCAACACGTTAAATCGAATTTCAATATAATTTAGCGCCCTGTCAGTTCCGTATTTCCGACGTCTTAGGCTGATGTTGGGATCACGAAGTACACAGAGTGCCCAAGAAACAGGTTCCTTTGTTAATCTTTAATCGAATCCTTATAAAACTATATTTTCAAGGTTGTAGCACTTGTCTTGGAACATCTGTCTGTCTGTCTGCCTTGTTGGAACAACTCGCCGTGCTACTTTATGGATTACGAAATTGTTTCTATGAGTCAGAATCCGAACGGCATGACATTTACGTAACTGCCCCAGTTTGTTCTTACCGCAGTGTTGCATTTGTAAATTGAATGTTCTGTTTTTCTTTAAGCGTTTTCTTTCTTTTCTTAGAAATTAATAACTGCCTATACGAATAATAACATATAGGCTTACTATTCTCGTCAATACTTTCGAAAATATTATTATTTTCTTCAATTTGCAAGTAATAACCTTGTAATTATATTTTACAAGATTATAACATGTTACATCGGATGGAAAATCAGCTAATCCTCATAATGCTCCAATTCAGCGTATTTTAATGCTTAAAAAAATCTTTTTTAGCAAAAGTAATTCTACGTACACTATAGCCTAAACCGTAAAAGAAAGTTTTTTTAAATAAAAGTAAGGAATATTGGAAAACCCCTTATTAAATCATAGCTAGGTTATAGCATAGTAAATGTTTAAAAATTACTATTATTAGAACGGATGGATTGTTCAATGCTAACTAGTTGATGTTAATACAAAAATAAACTTGGCAATTGTGTACACACAATGCTAACAGTAACTAACCTGTCCAGCTGTAACCTGTCTTTTCCAAAAAGAGTGCTTTTGTACTATAAAGGAATGTATTTCTTAGATACAGTTATAAAGCTAAAACAAGTATTAAAAAAAGGAAATCACATGCAAATCACCGTTAACAAATGATTTTTCAATTGGACATGACCGCTTCTCGGAGTCTAATTAGCGGGTACTAATCTGAACGTTAGATCACCGATCGTATTAACCCCAGTGACCTGATGAACTTTACCCATCACTTCCCACTCAAACCGGAAGTTACAGCTGTCCTGTTGCGATATCTGATAGGCCGAGACTTTACCGACAGTCGGGGGTCAGTCCTATTGTTGGCTAGCGCAAGAGTTCAAAGCGTGATTTTCGATTATACATGTCTGATATCGGTATTGTTTGTGTAGAATTATTACACGAAAATTTAGCCAGTATTTATAATTATAGTTAATAGTGTTTCTTGTACACTTTGATAATAAACTGTTGTTAAGATAATTGGACTTGGTTTCAGCGTCGTAAAATAATTACTCTGTCCGTCGAGACCCGAGATAGCATCTGTGCTGTGTTCAACCTGTGCATATCATTACCCGTGACACAATGACAGGCCACACCTTGCCAATTGTTAACCCGTAATTTTAAGTTTATTAAAATTATTTTATATTCAGGAAGCTCTTAAGTCTAATCGGTCAATTTGTCTCCAGGAAGAGTTTGTATCAAAAGTGGTGGTCGAAAATCAAGGCAAAAGTCAAAAGGCTATTTATAAACAATACAAATTAGCTTGTGGAGCAAAATATTCTTCTAAAAAGTGCAGTTTTATAAAGCACTGTACATTTTTTTTTTGTTAATCTACATGTATATATTTTTTTATCTTATCTAATATATAATATTAGATGAATATAATATTATAATATAATAATATAGAATGAATATAATATTAATAATGAAATGAAATAATATTCGTATGTTAATTTATTAAAAAACAAAAACTGACCTTAAATGTAAATATTCATTTTATCTACAGCCAAAGGGATTTACTAGGTTTTATTATCATTAAGTCAGTTAAAAGGGCTCAATAAGTACTGATAAGATAAAATATTCAGACGCATGTCATTTTTGCTTAGTGTCTAAAGAAGTCAAATTTGGTTAAAAGTATGTGATAGCCTATTTGTTATAGTGTAATGCAAAGTGTACTGATAAACGCAGTCTTGCTATGAAGTTCGGTGACCAAATATTAATTCCATGAATATTAAATTCTGAAACATTTTTTTTAATTTAACTTTATTCAGCACAATCAATTCAAACTGAAAATCAACGTTATTTTACTTTAAAAGGTATTACCCTTAAACTGTGATTCAACGCTTAGTGCTTAGATGAATGGCGCTGTACTGAATACAGTCCCATCTTTATTTCCTTATGGCGTGATGCTGTACGACATTCAGTTGTATTCCATAATAACTTAACTGTTGTGTGGTCCACAGCCTTCTAATTTTGTGGTTGTTTGAGTCAAGTGTTCAACTTTTTCATGCCTGCCTCGGGGCTTCTTATTGTTCCTCGAGGTCACAGAACTTTGCCCACATACCTCACCTGTCCTTAGCTTTTATTAATATTTATGCCCCTTATTAATGCCAGGACTTAAATATCTGTTCGCTTTTCATGGTGAGATTCTGTTGACTTTTATTATTAGTTATTGATGACGTATGACGAGTAGAACCTTGACCGGAAACGTCTCGCTCGGGTCTTAAGTCGTGAACAACGAGAGTGAACTCTCTAAGGATCATTTTGTACAAGATTGCATCGACTTAATATCAATAATTAGTTTGATGGAAACAAAATTACATTTCCTGTTCAAGATATTGCTGACCATATCCGTATTCCAGCTTCAGTTAGAACCATGCACTAACAGTTGGGCTCGAGGAAAGCTGTCGGTAACCTTAACTGTCCGCCACCTTCTGCTGAGTGAGTAGCGCACTAATCCTGAAAACAGGAAATGCCAAGATACAATTTTAATAGGATCATAAAACGTACGCAAAAACTGAACAACTTCACTTCTTTTAGCTTACTGCTTAAAGTATAAAATAGCAATAATTTGCCCGCATGGCGGGTACTGTAGCAGTCTACATGTTAAGTTTTATTTCTTTTACCCGCATCACTGAGTTACCCGGACCGGAAGTAGCACGACTACTGTGATCTGTTAAAAATAACTAAAATCAATTAAGACGTTAATTGTTTCACCCCCAAGAAGTGGTTTAGTCATAAAGCGAACGCAGTTCATGAGATAAAACAATGTAAACATTCAGTGAATATTCAGTATAATTTTGTGTACATATGTGTCCTTAACTTAAAGAAAGTCTTAGCAAAATCTCAACCGTTTCAAAATTGTGGTCATTAAAAATACAGAAAGCGATCGGTTTTCATTATTGTAATTAAATTTAAAGGCTGTATAAAGTTAGCAATTTAGATTTTCAAATTATATTGAAAATTAACAATAATAATTTATATGAAAATTGAAAACTTTGGAACTGATAACGATAGTGTGATCAAGTTTCCAAAATAGCATTGTTCCAACATAAACCAGTTAAGAATTATGCTGCGATTAGGGTTATTTTTCTTAAAGAAAACAATACTTTACTTTTTGGAAATTTGATATGCCGTAGTAATTTTATGTGTATTTAATGTGTTTATGGGTTATACGTTTAATGTTACACCACCTGTATGTTACTTGTTACGTACTAAAATACATTGCGTAAATAGTATCAGCCTCTGCTAATCCGTACTGTCGGGTAGTCTGGTGGATGCCAAGACTGTGACTGTTGCCTCAGCTCTCTGTTCTTATAACGTTCTGCGTATTATAGTTAACTCTGTACTAACGAAAGCAAGGCTGTAGTGAGCCCTCTAGATTTAACTACAACGACCCTAAATTTGAAGAGTCGAGCCTTCTTACATAGGCCATACGCATACTGCAGTTGTAGTTTCTAGTTTCTAAAAGGAATACATTTCATTTCTCTCGACAATAATAGGTACCTAATTACAATGTCAATCCGTCGCTAACAAAGTGCTAACATCTGTGATGACGTAGAGGCCAGCTATTGGATAACAACTACTTAACCCATTTGTTCTAATGTAATTGCATATGCAGCGCTAATGAAGCAGTTTTGTGATGAGCAACTTAGTGAAATTCAAAACGTTGCTTGTTTGTGTTGTGCTGCGAATTTTATGTGTTCGAGGTTTGTCGTTTAACATTGTATTTAAATTTAATACTTTACAACATATAGAATACAAAATCGTTTAATTATCAAATGTGTTTTTATCGTCGTTGTTGTTATCCTCAGGATGTGTTAACCAGCCTTCAACATTGGCTACTTGAGTAATGTGTAGAGAAGCGCCTGCTACACTTAAAGTTTCTAAGTTTTTCTTTTTATTTACTACATTCAATATGAAAACATGAAATTATTAATATTTTGTGTGCAATTAATTATATTTATTATAAACTACCTTACGAATTTTAAACAAATTATTTTCATACTGACAATAATTATAATTATTTTTTTAAATTAATAATAAGTAAACAATAAATGACCAAACACACTGAACAAGCTTTCTCATTTTTTAAAAATAAATTTAAATAAAGTATTTTACCTCTCAAACAAAAATATTCCTAAATGCTATACCCCTAAAAAGCTGTTTCAAAACAAAGAAAGAATAACTTAAAGACTGGCACAATTTCCTAATACTGTACACAATCTTCATACTTTCTGTACATGCCTATATAAGCTACTTCTTGTAGTGAGAAATGAATAAGAACGCTGTATTATTTATTTACTTAAAGATAAATTAAACGTGGATTTTTACAAAGCTAAATATAATATTATATTACATTTTATTAAACATAACATGATATTTATTCAATATTCTGTTTCGTTCAGAGATAACATAAACGTTATTTTTAATGGGGTGAATCTCGGAAAAAATAGAAAAAGTCGTAAATATTTTGTTTTATTTAATGTTAGGCTAAATCTACTTTCTTCAATTTTCATTTTAAAATATATTTTGATTGAATATTTTTTGAAAAATTAAATTGTTTACGATGTTTTAATCATCACTATTAATCATTAGTTTTAATTTAATGATAATTATTTTTCCAGCTTTTTAAAATTTAGGATTGTAATAAAATAGAGCCTAATAATATCCCTAGAATATTTATTCTCGCAATAGTCTCAAGTTGCTGGCCTCAGAAGCATAAATAAGTTAGAAGCGCGAACGTTGCTTGAGGTTTGGTTTTGTTTGGATTTCATACGATTGCATTTTAACACAAATAGAACAAGACATATTTTTTACGTAGAAAGAGAAAAACAGTACTAATTACAGGACTATATGGAATTATTATGTTTTAATCGAAACTTTTACATAGAGAACAATACACGACGTTCTGCGAGGGTGGATCAACTCCTTTTTCAAGTTCTTAACTTAAAAAATTATAATTTTTTTTGTTTTTGGCCTGCCATTATATCATTTTGAAGCTTTTGTTTTTTGCTTTTTGATTTTATATTTTAACAAAGAAATCAAGTCTTATGTTATAGATTTTGTTTTTTAGGCACTTAAGAACGCCTAAAACAATTTGTATCACAAATTATAACAAATAAAAAAACAATAATATGAATATTGTTTCATGTTAATTTAAACATGAAAAAATATAATTTTTAAGAACAGTACAGGAATCACTTTAAAAATGGTTATCGGAAGCAGTCAAATCGTCAGATATACCGGAAGATCGCATAGTTTACCATCGAAGCACACGGGAAGCGTTGGTTACCATCCTTTGACCACATTTGTTGCAATATCAGAGAAACTCGAGCGTTTATGTGTCTATCTTTGTAAGGCGGGTAATCATTGACTGACCTCCATTCCGCAGCTCTGGCATGTCCCTATAAGTTACTCGCACACAAAAACTGGTGTTCTTACATCCACTGGTTCTGTTCAAAATCCGGGACAATGTTCAGTTGGGGCCAGTTTTTCAACTTATATTTAAAGGAATTCCGAGGTTTGTTTTACAAATATTTTTACTTTTTTCGCAACCGTTATAGAATGTTGTTCAATTATGACACTGATACGTAGGCGTATTTGTTTTTTCCAATATGCTATACCCGTTTGTAAATACAAATTTATTTATTTGTATTATCAACATTTAACTTGGCCGTATAACTTTGGTAAACACTTTGGAAATAAACGAAACAGTTCAAATACAGATAAATAAACAGTTAAATTTATAGATTTCTCGTTCGAAATTTATGGATAAATTATATTGCAAATTATGTTTTAATGAATTCAATTAATTTGCTGAAAGAAACTATATAAAAACGCGTTGAATAAATTCGTTTGGAAAGCTTCGCAATTAATTAATAAGCAATAAAGTGAAATAGGCATTCGAGTAAGTTAAAACATGTTAGGTTATTTAAAATATAATGTTCGAATAAAACTGAATTACAAATTTATACTTGATTTTGAAATTTTATTCTAAACATTTTAAAATGATAACCTGTTACAAAAAGTATTTTCTAGTTTTAATTATGTAAATAATGCTGGACTATTTTTACTTTGGTATTTTAACCCCCTAATTATTTGTAAAAGAAAGGGCCAATTTTTACACAGATATTTTAGACTTTTTTTGTACTTGGTACTGGCTTTTTGAAAACTGAAAAGTTCTCATTAGGCTGTAAGATAACTGAGTTTAAAGATCTATTTAACGGAGAGTATTTGGAGATATAACAACTTCAAAACTGTAATTATCAAGTGTTTTTGAATAAATGTATTATAATTTCTAGGACAAAAACACTTTTTTAAATTTATTTTTACGAAACCTTGAGTCAAATAACTAATAGAGTCAAATAATGGTAACGAAGAGTAAAGTTTCATTGCAAATTACATAAACCAAATCCTCATCAGCACAAATTAGAAACGAAACCCCGAAAACTGTAGAAGACGCATATTTTATAGTGTGATTTCTTTTGAAACAATTTAAGTACGAATTGTGATAAAATTGAATCATTTATTTGGTTTTAATAAAAACAATTGTAAAATGTCAAGTTTTTCTACTAGAAAATTGGATGCCAAGTCAAAGAAAGATGTCTTTCTTCTTCGAATTAATAACAAATGTCATAAGTTATATTTGGATATGGGGGGATTTTTAGTTAGAAAACAAACACCTGTCGTACAAAATATTATTTAAAGACTTCTCTAATTACTCGTATACGTACATTTTTTTACTTAACGATTACCTTTTGTTTTCTGTTTGATTTAAATGTAGATTGCCTGAATATGTGTGTTCTTTTATAACACAATAATATATTGTATAAAAAAACTTTAACATTATTAGCTCAATCCTAAAAAATGCGTCCAGCTTCTATAGCACTAAAAATACACAATTAATTAACATTCTTCAGCCAATGATATTAATTTTGTGTCAAACATTATTACAGAAACGCTAAAGAGAACCCATTGTTTTATGAAGTATTTATTGTTGAAACAGTCACAGCTTCACTGTATCGAGCAGATGCAGGATCCTATAACCTATATACACATGCTCGGGTTTCATTACAAATTCTACGCAAATGACGAGTCCAGGATTGGCTAGAATGGCCTCAATACGTCACCAATCTGAACCGTTATCGCGTTAGATGCCATCTCGGCCTCTGTTTGTGGCTAGAAAAGCCGTACAGGAACCGATGTAATGATGTCCGGCTTTGTTTGGCAACAGAAAATAATTCTCACAGTCTTTGGTTAGAAAGTAGCAAGTCTAAGCTGCCGTTTAAACTGTCCTATTGGCAGTGTTATGTGAGCTTAGATTGGTAGTGTTGCTTAATTAGGGCTAAGCAGTCTTAGAAGTAGGGTTAAGCAGTTTTAGGCTTTGGGTTAAACATCGATGTGTATTATTACACTAGCTGTTACCCGTTGCGGCTTTGCCTGCAATTATAATGTAAGCAATAAAATTTATAGTCGATTTTCAAAATCAGAATAGGTCATTTCATTTTAATATATTTCTATTTACAATATTATACGATTTATGGTTTTCGGCCAAGAAATATACATTTTTGCTACTCGATACTCTAAAACAGGGTCCTGTCATATTTTAATAAAATACAGTATTATTAAAAAGTCACTATTATTCAATTAAACTGGAATAGTATTGTGTTTATCTCAGGTACCTAAACCGTGTTCATACCAAATTTAATCTCAATTGGTCCAGTAGTTAAAGTGTGATTAAATAACAAACAAATAAACAAAAACAAACTTTCAGAAATATAATATGATTACCTGTTACCCGTCACGGCTTTGCCCGCAATTGTAATATACATTAAAGATCACGCATGACCGTGTTAGGACCAACAACCGTGTCAGTTAGGTTATGGTGTTTTTCTTTTTTAAAATAAAGGTTTTTTTAACGAACCACCGTGTTAGTTAAGTTATGGAGTACTCTTCAAAAAAAAATTAAGGCTTTTTTCCTGCATCACCGTATTAGACACAACAACCGTGTCAGTTAGGTTCTGGAATACTCTTTTTTAAAAAATAAATAAAGGTTTTTTTAATGCATCACCGCGTTAGGCCTAACAACCATGTTAATTAACTTATGAAGTATTCTTTAAAAAAAATATAAAGATTTTTCACACATCACCATGTTAGGCCTAATAACCGTGTCAGTTAAGGTTTGGAGTACTCTTTAAAAAAATAACGGTTTTTTTCACGCATCACCATGTTAGACTTAACAACCGTGTCAGTTAAAGTTTGGAGTACTCTTTAAAAAAAATAACGGTTTTTTCACACATCGCCATGATAGGCCCAACAATCATGTCGGTTAGGATATGTAGTATTCTTTAAAAAAATATAAAGGTTTTTCACGTATCACCGTGTTACGCCTAATAACCGTGTCAATTAGGTTATATAGTATTCTTTAAAAAGTAAAGGTTTTTTTCACACATCACCGTGATAGGCCTAACAATCGTGTCAGTCATGATATGTAGTATTCTTTAAAAAAATATGAAGGTTTTTCACGCATCACCGTGTTAGGCCTAACAACCGTGTCAGGATATATAGTAGGCTATTTTTAAAAAAAAATATAAAGAATTTTTCACGCATCCCCTTGTTAGGCCTAACAACCGTGTAAGTTTGGTTATGCAGTATTCTTTTAAAAAATGGGTTTCTTATCACCCAAAACCCGTGTTAGACGTATTTTTATTGTTTTACCGATTTACGACACGTTACTGATTTTCATCGGGTAGCAATTTTGAGGTTATCTTGGTCACTTTTATTTTCGATTTTTATCGTACTTCTCGTGCTTTCATATTTTGGATTCTTGCTTTTGGGCACATAATAAAGCATTTTAGTAACAAAAATATCGAAAAATCCAGGATATGCTACACTGCATATTTACCATTTTTTCATATAATGTAATTATACAAATATATATACTACCTTACAATTGGCACTCTGCGTAGGGATTTTTTTACATTTAATATTGAAAATTCAACACAAAGTAACAAATTAAAGTCAGTTTTGAAAAAAATTTCAACTAAAATATTGAAAATGTTACATTAAAAGCAATAATTTTGCAATAAATAAAACACAGATTAAGATTCTTAAAATAGGATTGAATCTAGTTTCATCTCAGGTACCTAAATCTCAGGTCCAGTAAATAACAACAGTTAACACATGTCACAAAACTAAAAACTAATAATTATTTTGGGCTGGGTAAGTAGTATAATGACGTTTTGTAAAACGGGAGTAGGCCTATGTGTATCTGAGATACGTAAATCATATTAGTACCAAATATCATCTCAATTGGTCCAGTGGTTAAAGCGTGATTGAATAACAAACAAACAAAATACAAACAAACAAAATACAAACAAACAAATAAACACAAACTTTCAGAAATATAATTTGAATTAGATTAGATTAGATAGATAGGGTTGAACAGTTATAAATTGTTTACGTAGAGATAGCAGCTTAACAGTAAGGTTAAACAGTTTTAGGCTTAGTGTTAAACAGCTTGATTTAAACTCAAATGTTACGCTAGAATAGGGTGAAGCAGTTGTTGCGTTGGTTCAAGCAGTCTTAGAAGTAGGGTTAAACAGCTCTAATGCGTTGGTTTAAACAAACTTAAATGTAGGGTTAAGCAGATGCATGCATTGGTATAAGGATTTTAGAAGTAAAGTTAAGCAGTTCTAATGCGTTGGTTTAAACAAACTTAAATGTAGGGTTAAGCAGATGCATGCGTTGGTTTAAGGATTTAAGCAGTAAAGTTAAGCAGTTCTAATGCGTTGGTTTAAAGAAACTCAAATGTAGGGTTAAGCAGATGCATGCGTTGGTTTAAGGATTTTAGAAGTATAATTAAGCAGTTTAATGCGTTGGTATAAGCAAACTTAAATGCAGGGTTAAGCAGATGCATGCGTTGGTTTAAGCATTTTAGAAGTAGGGTTAAGCAGTTTAATGCGTTGGTTTAAGCAAACTTAAATGTAGGGTTAAGCAGATGCATGCGTTGGTTTAAGCATTTTAGAAGTAGGATTAAGCAGTTTAATGCGTTGGTTTAAGCAAACTTAAATGTAGGGTTAAGCAGATGCATGCGTTGCTTTAAGGATTTTAGAAGTAGAGTTAAGCAGATGTATTAGTTGGTTTAAGCATTTTATAAGTAGGGTTAAGCAGTTTAATGCGTTGGTTTAAGCAAACTTAAATGTAGGGTTAAGAAGATGCATGCGTTGGTTTAAACATTTTATAAGTAGGGTTAAGCAGTTTAATGCGTTGGTTTAAGCAAACTTAAATGTAGGGTTAAGCAGATGCATGCGTTGGTTTAAACAGTTTAGAAGTAGGGTTAATCAGATGAATGCGTTGGTTTAAGCAGTTTAGATTTTTTTTCCGGCGAAAAACCGTTAAGGTTATCATCGCCGAAAGCAGTTTAGAAGTAGGGTTAAGCAGATGCATTCGTTGGTTTAAGCAGTGTTAGAAGTAGAGTTAAGCAGTTGTAATGCGTTGGTTTAAGCAGTTTAGAAGTAGAGTTAAGCAGGTGCATGCGTTGCCTTAAGCATTTTAGAAGTAGGGTTAAACAGTTGTATGCGTTGGTTTAAGCAGTCTTAGACACAGCTAAGAAGTTGTATATTTAAATCTACTGAGGATTAAGTTATGTAGCTTCTGTATTTAGGTTTGAGTAATATTATATGAAAGGTTAAGTAGATGTATACTTAGGTTTAAGTAGTATTAGACGTAGGATTTAAAGTGGTTAAACATAATTACTCAAAGTTATAAGCAGTTGCAAAGGCATGTTTCTGCAGACTTGAAGCAATTCTACACTTTACATTTATTTTAAGCCTTTTTAGTCGCTGTCAGTTGACGCTGAATGACTTGTCAAAGAATTTCTTGATATTTCAAAAATCAGTTTAGTTTTTAATCATCAGATTACACTTTAACAATTAAAAGCTTAAAACAATTACATATACTATTGTTAAATAAATGACACAAAAACAAACCACGTACATTACCGCACGAAATAACTTTATTTTATAAATTGTATATTAATTAAAACATTACTTTGCATTTTTTTTGCCGGTGAGAAACCAATAAGGTCATCATTGCCGTCTCACTACTTTGCAATTTATTAACAGAGGGGAAAGCAAGACCTCCATTAACACTACAACTTGTGAACTTGTCCAAGGAAGTCAACAATTAGGACTTGTATTAGGACCTCTCGACTTAATGACTGGGTGTAAGCCTACAAATTGCATTAAATTACAACAGAAAGTGTATATTAGCATTGCAAGGAGAAATTGTCAAGAACTCTCGATTATTGCATTCCCAAGGCAGGTAAAGTTACGGCGAACACTATATAGTAAGTCACTACAAAAACAATAATGTATTATACTTGTTAACTTTCTCTACAGTGTAATTACAGGTGCGTAATTAGACTATTAAGTTTATGGCAATACATGCTAGGGTGTCGAGAAATTACTGCTAACTTCAATATTGGAATTTCATTTGAAAGTTACATTTTATTTCGTTTTTTTATATATGTTGTTTCGAAATTAATTTTGTATTTGTATTCAAAAGGTTACGTCTGTTATAATTCGATATTTATGATAATTATCATACATTACTTCACTTGTATCCTTCCAGAGTGTAACTGTTTAGTAAAACGTATGTTTTTTATTTGATTTTTTCAAGAGTTGTTTTGAAACTACATACAGTATTAGTTTAATCTGTAGAAATTCCAATACACGTTGTATGACAACACGCTTACACTGATGGTATTTTAACGAAATACTACAATGACACCAAGTCTAGTCACCACGTGTTCGAGTTGAGTTATGTCCGCGGCCATGATACAGCAACAACCGGACAAATAGAAACAATTTGCTCCCACTCGCACGCAGAGTAGACAAGGGAGTGGTAGATTAATATACTGACCTGTGACAATCACAGATGCGTCTTGTAAGGTCAGGGGCTATTCTCACGGTCCAAAAGTCGTCGGCACGTACGCTTCGCTCACTCGCTTATACTTTCCTGTTGATCACACATCCACAGATATGACTTTCTTTTGCGACCGCAGATTGTTATCTCGAATCGTGTATTTCTTTCCCTCCGAACAGTATAATTAGAAAGAAACGGTCTTCCTTGCGTCGTTCTCTCTCGATCGCATAGGCCGTATCGATTCCGCATTGCGCGTAAGGATGAGCAAGGCCGTAGAAAGAGAATTGTTTTAGCCGCTGTGTAATTATTATTGATTGAAAGATATGACCCAGATATGTTCTATCTAGCCTAGATTCGATCAAAACAGTTTCGCTCGTTACTGGTTATGTTGAGGAAATGTCGCCGATCAGGTTTTCACCTGCAACTCACACTTTTAACGCAACGAGTTTTGCGGTTGAAATAAGAACAAACACGATAGCTAGACGTTGCAACACAGATGCGAACTTATTTTACTGCCCGAAAGTAATGTAATTGTGTTTACCTGATGTGAAATAATATATATTAATTATGTTTTTGATGAGATATACGAAAAACACTCGCATACTATATGATAACACTATCCGAAATTATATGATAATTTTTTAGTTGTAAGTGATCATTAAAGAGTAAAAAAATCCTTTAGAAAATATACTTTTTAGCATATGAAATTATATCCTCCACTAAATGGGGATTTTGGGAAATAAGTATAATGCATTTTAAACATATTATAGTTTTAATGGCAAGAAACATCGTAACTAAAAAAACAAACAAAAAACTATATATTATTTAAAGTACAAATGAGAGTTTTGATTAAGTAATTGTCTTTATTTAAGGCGAACTTGGAACAATTAGGCTTCCAACACACTCATTTGAACAGAAGAAAGTCAACTACTTTGACTTTATTTCTGTGGCTGAATAATACTTTCAAACAATTTAGTATATTAATGCGCGATCAAGTCTAGTCGTCTGTACGCCCACAGTGGCTCCAAAACAATGAACTAAAATTAATTAACAGGTGTGAACTATAAACATAGCCTGCCCTCTGGTATAGGCGCTTAGCTTGCGGTCATCTACTGGACTGTGGGAGCACGGCCTGACTGTGTGCATCGATCGTTTAATGGCATTACTGGTTTATTGAAATTATTTAGCTTTCTACATTCTGTAATTTAACTTACTGCAATTTAATTAGTAATGGCGTGTCAGAAACCAGGTAATGATTTTAAATTTGATCATCACGCAAGAGGAAACATAAAACAGCTGAAATGTTGAAGAACAGTATCAATTTTGTTGAAAACAATTTATTAATTAGTTCATCTTGCATTCCAATACTTCCACTAAATGTTTTTTCCGTCAGTCTCTCTTCCTCCGGTTTTTTTTAATAACTAATAATAAGAAAGTAACCAAAGGAAAAAATTATTTTTAAAGATAGTTTAAATATTCGTTTCAAACACACAATTTAACTTCTTAAAAAACAACAAAACAAGCATTTCAGTGGCATTTGCTAGAAGAATGAAACAGACAACTTGCTACCGAGTATGCGCATTGACTGCTACGCAACCAGAAATACAGGTTCCGTATGTTTACCTCTGAATACTCATCCAATACTGTAGGCTCTGCATTCATTAATGATTCCAGTCCATTTTTTTAACAACTATACATTTCCCCGCAGGGGGTGCAGACTAGCTGCACTTATTGAGAGGATTTAGACGTCCCTCGCGGTACCCGAGTCTTAACACACGCTTACGCTTACAACACTACATTTACGACTTTAACACTTTACACTACACGTACATATACGGAGGCGATAATAGCCTCTATGTGCTTTTCGCCTTAAAATAACATATATATATATATATATATATATATATTTATTTATTTTTAAGAAGTTTTAACTTTTTTTGTTAGTTATTTTATTTTAACCAAATTTCTTATAAAGGAAATCAGTCGTTTTGAAAGTTAAATTGAGCAAACATTTCATTAACCTAAGTAGTATCAATAAAATTTCTAAACTACATAAAACACAGTGTAGATATCATAGATATTTATCTACCATGTTTACTTTTAATGTACCTTGTAAAGTAAGCGGAGAATCATTAACTTGTCAACAGATCGAGCCGCCGTGCCACTTAACTTACATCAGCCTGGGTAAACTAACGTGGCTAAATGACAATGAAATCTATTGCAAGGACTCCCCACGGGGTTCACGGTTGCTTCCAAACATAGATTTCTTGTGGCTAACCGAAAGTGGTTATTTTTAACCTTTGTATTCTTGTTTGGTTTTGAAACTATTACTCACCAAATACGTTCGGTGTATCGGATTCAACTTGGTGTTTTACCATTAACAATAACCGCATTTTTAACTTTACTAATTGGCTAGTCTTCTTTTTTTACAATTGTAATTTTTGTCGTATTCTTATTGTTACTTTGTTCAATAGACTAATTGGTTCATCGATATCTGTAAGATCATTGTTACCTCTCGGTTAATTTACACATTCGCATGTTACCAACAGGTAAACAATTAGTAATTTCTAACGTTCAGCCTTTCTGAAATTATTACTTTTATCAATTTGATGAATTTTTTATATGTTTTTATTTATTACTTAATAAATAAACGTTGTAGATCTAAGTAATAATTTAAGTAACTTATGTTTGACTCTTAGATAATGTTTTATCTTACTTACTGCTCTAAATGTTTTGAAAGAAAAATTCGTGCATTCTGTCATTGTTTTAGCCCGAAAAAGTTCGGCATATTAAAACTTTGTCTGTTAGTTAAGTGTGCAAATTGTATTTCAAAATTTAAAATTGACAAATTATAGGTAATGAACAGTATGGAAAGGTTAGAATCGGTTTTTATATAAAACAATTTTTAGTAAAATTGAGTTCCCAAAACTGTAATTGAGTCCTATATTTTCTTAGAAATGTAGCTGTATGCTTATAAACGGTGAAAATATTTTTCTGAGAGATTTGTTGCATAATTTAAAAAGAAACTGAAATTATCATTTGAACTATGACCTCTCTGTTTAACATTACAAAATTATCCGGTACAATTTCAGTAATACAAAATATTTGGCATGGAAGTACTAATGTATTTATAGGTTATGCTTGTGCTTAGGTCTCTAATAAAATCTTTTCACTACCTGTTCAAGTTACCAAACTCTCTCAATACGACTAATTTACCAGCACTTCAAAAAAGGATGTCTCCTTTGTTCGTATTAATTCTGACTTAACGAAATATTATTCTTTGCTCGACAGGGGGTTGGAAACCTTAGGTAAGATAAGCTTCAGGGTGGGCGCTATAACTTCATCCCTTCAACATGTGGGAAATGTCAACTGCAACCACTCCCTTTTGCTTCTTAAGTAAAAGCCGCTTTCATAAATTTTACGAAGACGACAACCAACCGATAGCACGGATCTCAGTAAGAGGCTGAAGGGAGTTGGCTTTTATGTAATCCTCTGAAATAATTAATGGAATTGTAGGCCATGCTGTAGATTAGACACGTTTCGGGGAAGCCGTTCGATAACGCCCAATCTTTTTTTTAAGTTCAAAGTATTCGTCTGTAATTTGATTAGCTAAACTTCTTAATTTTAGGTCAGAACATAGTTTTTAAATGTTTACACTTTTAATATTATAAAAAATATAACTTTGAAGTAACGTATGGTGGAGCCTCAACACATAAGAATTGTTAAGTATGTATATGCATGATATAAAGTTGAAGTAGGCCAGGATAAAGGTTGAGGCACACTTAAACTAACATTGGCCTTGTTTTTTCGCTAACACTTGCATTGATGTAATAATTACTTTTGGAACAGTACATACTGCACGTTAAAGTGGCACAGCCCGTATTATTACGGCTCATTGTAAATTAGAAACACCCGATTGTCTGATAGGCTGCAGCAGACCGCATGTTCTGTGACTCCCGGACTAACCCTTGCATTAACAAACCGCAAAACCGCTTTCCCTTTAATTTGATCCGCCATCTTCTTCCTTCGTTCCCGTTGCAGAAATTTCGTTTCATTTCCTCTTTCCCATAAAAAGTCGTATCGTCTTCGAACCGGGGGAGGGGGTGTTTTTTTTGAATAACGATACTATTCATTCAGAAATCCATCCATACTTCATACTGAAAAGCAAATCTACACAAATTGTAAGATTTAGGTAAGTGTGTATTTAATCATCAGTATTAAAAGATTCGCTTCTAAATCGTATTTACTATTATCTTATACTAATATCTTTACTATTTACTAATATCTTACTAAATCGTAAGAATATTATGTTTTTAATATTTCGTTTACATGGAGGATAAAAAACAAACGATTTTCAAGTAATTAACATATATCATTACCTACTAAACTTTTATAATTATTAATATTTTATGATAGAAATAGAAATGAATATAAAAAAATTGCCGAAATTCAAAGTAGTTATATTAATAAGGGTAAAAATGTAAAGTTGGTCAAGTGTGTTTTTATAAAAGATACGATTGTTTTTAAACTTGCAATTGTTTAATTACTTGTTGCCACTCAGCACTCGTGCAGAATAAATCCTCGCAATTCCTCGCACGCCCCGCTCTGCCCTGCCCTGGCTGCCGTATTTATTTCTATTTTCATGTAAATTGCTTGTTATAATCTGTGTTTACTTTTTACCACTTCCGGTCTCGGCCATCTGGTATCCTGATGCCGTAAACCTCTACAACGAAGAGATGTGTTTACATAATTAGTTTAGAATTCTTTGCGATGTTCGCCTACTTTAAACATCAATAACTTAATCCAATAGCTTACATAGTGCAGAAACATGCAATGTGCAGAAACATTTGATCTATGAGCAACATTTTTTAAATATTTTTCCTAAAATTATTATCTTGCTCAGTTTGAAAAATCTGTGTCTCGTTACTGCTCTCAGCCAAGGACGTGTAAAAATTATGAAAGTAAATATTGGACGTATTTTGTTGGTTACTTATATATATTACGTTTCAGAAATATTTGATCAAAATAGTCAGATCTGTTTTTAATATTTATATTTTTTACAACTATCCTTAATTTTTAGGCTCCCTAAAATTTAATATCTTTCGATAAAAGGTGCAGAAATATCTATAAAAAAAACTTAGAAGTAGTTTTTTCTTAAGGCAATTTTTTTCACTTCAAGGATTGTTCCTGTGAAACAAGAGGAACTCTTATATTCTTACATATCAGTATTTTTGCGTTACAATGAGTAGCTATAATATACGATTCATAACTTTTAATCCCTTCTGCAATAATTTTTGGTTGCTGCTTCTTTCAGTTACTTGCAGTAAAGTCCGTTACAGTCTAAATACACTGCAACATATTTCCCGTTTTCGAATAAAATAATAGCATGACTGTGTAAGACAGAAGAGAGTGTCTAACATTGCGTTATGTAGGCTTAGTACCCTAAAGGTTCTCTCGTAGACATCATATCGAATGCGCAACAGGAAGAACCTAAAACGGAGTTGGATGATGGTCTTATATAAGTTTATGATCTTTAAAATACTTCGATTTGACGCTTTGCAATTAGAAAGTATATTAGCCTATCTCAAGTATAAAACATAATTTGTTTGACCGAAAAAGGTTTGTTCCATCTTCTTGTTGCATGTAAAAGTTTAATTAAAATATTACTGGAACCTGAACTTTATGACTGCCGACCGCATATTTTATTATGATTATCATTCTCTATTTCAAGATATTTTCTAATTTCGCTTTTAGCAACACAAACAGTTATCGAAACTTTCAGAAGTATTAATGGGTTTTAAAACAATGAGCTTTCATCTTTCCGCTCAATGTGTGTTTGTGCGGGTGTGTAATGAACTGCAAGTTACTATCGCACTATTTGTAGTTTTATTAGTAGTCAGCGTGTTCATTAATTTTTATGACAAGTTTTTATTACTTTCTGGTAGAAAAAAGTATAGGAAAAATAACATCAAGACAAAAAAATTAATATATTGTTCGAAGTTCGAATGTTTTCTGAAAGTATCTGTGCACGAATCTAAAGTTCAAAATGCTGGATTCATTTCGTTCAAATTTGGTATCTAACAACGATTACCCTGAGGGTATTTTCTCTCTTGGTAACTTAATATGTAGGCCTAACGGTAGCTGAATGAAAAAAAACTCGGATTTTGTTCCATATTTGTTATAATCTGTTCGTAATATTTCTAAACTAGTAAAGTAAGTTAAACAAAATAGGAGTAAGTTGATTTTTCTACGATCTTTATCTTCAAAATCTTCAATGGTAAATTTTTATTTATTTTTTAATAGTAATTTAATGGAAATTTTAATGGTAATTTTTGTATAGTCTGACTATACTTACACTTTTTAAACCGAAATGTTGAGCTTACCGAAAACTTAATCGTAACTATATAAGCTACTGATTTTTATCGACAATAATCACGACACGTAAAATCTTAGAGAAGAGAAAATTATATTTTATACAAAATAAATTTACGTTGCGGCAAGTATAAATAATGTTCCGACATCAAGCAGTTGTTTGAAAATTATCTGTTAACAGTTAACTTTAAATTTATAGGCTACTTCTAATTCTATTTGATCTGAATTTGTATTTACAGACGTAGGAATGGGGTTGACAAGCTTTGCGGGAAGCGTGTCTCCTAATATATTAATATTTCTGCAAAATGTTTTATATATCAAGCATAATCTTTACAAATAACTATGAAAATGCAGAAATATTGTTGCGCGAAACTATATAGTTCTATTCTTACAGTTTAACTTTTCTTCTATTTCCTGTTTCCCTTGGTCACTGCATTTTTCTCTGAAATGTCAACCAAATAATTACTATTCTCTGTTAGTCCATTAGTTAAGCAGTAAAAAATCACTGTCGAGAAAAATATTTAACAAATACTCGGAAGAGCTGTCGGCACCTCGGTAATTGGTTTCCGTAGCAGCTGTTTTGAAATCGAAGCTAAGTCACGTTGTACCTAGAAGAGAGAAGCGTAAAGCGTAGTGCAGACCTGGATAATGCAACTCGGCTAAAAGTTTCGTAGAAGTTATGTGCATAGTGTGACCAAGAATGCGTGGATTACACCGTGCTTGGTGTTACTGCACTGGGTGTTATGCTGACACGCGCTTAAACTATGCTTATTGCATACCTGCCTTAACCAACACTGGAGTCAAGGAATGTTTGCCAATAGAAAAAGTACCAGAATATCAGAAATATCTCTGATTCAGTTTTGTTCCTTTTATATTGTTTAATGTCTAAGAGCTACTAATTAATCAATTTACAAATGTAATATCAATGATGGTCGTTAAGTTCATTACAACTAACTTATTTTGCAGTTCAGTCTAGTAGTATGGGGGCGTGGCGGAGGCTCAGCGGTACGCAAGTTCGAATCTAGTTAATACTTTGGCTTTTCTCTGCTTTATTGCAAACACCCTGTCATTATTAACCTAACTGACAAATATTAAGCACTCTAAATAATTATTATTATTATGGATGCCTATAAGGGCAACGGAACTTACAATTACATTTTATAAATTTCTTTTATTCTGAAAGTAACCTACAGTAGTTATAAAATCATCGTAGGCCAAATAAGATTTAGGTTTCCAAACAATATCTACGAAAGTTTGTTCGTAATTTTAAAGTTAAAAATTCACAACAAGCCTTAATATTGTATTTCAGCAACACTGTTACTGAGTAGGCTAGAGTTTATTAACCTCTGCAGGCATATGTATACTGAACACAACTATACAATTTTTAATTTTCACTTTTCCTGAATTAAAAAAAACTTAATTTTAGCGGCAAATGAACACAAATTATTTTCACAAACATAGTTGCAGTACAGTACCCTTTAAATATCTTTTTGTCAACCTGACTTTTATAAATTAATATTTACACACTGCATCATTGAAAATAAACATACTGGAAGTACAGCCACCACTATGAAAAGCGTGTTCGATATCAGTGGCCAAAGTCCAAGTAATTGAATTATCCGCCGCTAAGAACGCTGAAAGAAGTAAGGACAGGGGTGGAGACTCTTGAGATAGTGGTTATCATATTAGTATGTTTATATACTCAGTGACTGCATCCATGAAAGTAAGTTTTGTCACTGGTAAAACATAAAAGACAGTAAAATATTTTTGTAACTTTTTGACTTAGACTATAAAATCGATTAACAAGTTTATTTTTAAAAAATGTTACCCTCTAGATTATTCTGACTTTAATGAGAAAAATTAAAATCCTGGAGGAAGAAATTACCGGGAGAAAATAAAGTGCAATATGTATATTAGATACATAGACGCCTACTGTATATCGAACACGTATTTGGCTAAAGATCGATAGAGCCGAGGACCGGACACGGCGCCCGCACTGTGATCACGCAGCGTGTCCGGTACGATCCTCTTGTCAGAATACTGATGAAGCTATTCTTTGTGCTGCGGATGTGACTGGCACACCCTCCTCCTGCTCTGTTCGTCCGAAAAAAGCTTCAAATTTTAAAGTTTTACATCTGACTGAACGTTTTTGTGGAAAGCATATGTCCGAGTTATTTATAGCACGGGAGCTGCGTGGTTAAAATAGAAATCTATGGCGCACAGAACAGACACTCGAATTACAATTAAACAACCTTTAGCAATATTTGGATTTGGAGCCATTCAGCCAGGAATTGAATTGCCAGTTACGAATGTTATTATGGAATTTAAATGTTAAAATATTACCGCAAACAATTTGCTTTTTTAGAAAATAACTTTCTCTAAAACTTTAAAATAATTAATTTGAAACTTTACTTTTACTATAATTAGAAGCTAATTTTTTCACAATTTTTGTGTTTATGAATTATTTAATGAACTAAAATCATTTAATAATATTATTTGTATTTCTTACCACCTAATAAGGAGAAGAGTCCTTCACTTGTTTAATGCTTTTGAGACTCTTAATAACTAGCTACATTACTTTACAATTAAACAAATTAATTTCACAATCTACGTAATAGTAGGAGCAGTGTAACTGAATGTCTTAAAGGACCCGGTCTGCTCATCTTAAGGTCGAGGGTTCGAGACGCAATTACTGCCTTGGCTTTACCCTTGCCGCTAACGCCTTATTAGTCTTCAGGCCAACACAAACGACATTGCACTTTTTAGAACCTTTGCGTAGCTAAAAGAGAGGGAAGAGGACCAGCGCGGTGAAGTGTAAAGTCCTTCGTGTTGGCCAGTAACTGGCACACAGTGTGGACGTGAAAAAATTAATAAAATGTTTCAAAACTATGTATCCCTCTCACCTTTGTAATTTAAGGTTTAATTAATTAAATTAAAATTGCTTCCATCACTGCACCCATATTATAAATCACATTGTTTCCATAATAATAATAATTAATTTTAGCTATTAGTTATAATAGGAATGGTTAATTTGTACAGAATTTGCATATTAATTGAAAAATTGCTCGGCCATGTTTGTTGGTTAAAGTGATCTTAGCGTTTATTTATAATAAGTACCACTTAGGCTACATCACATTTACCCGCAACGTAACGTGAAAATGACGAGCTGAGACGTTATTTGTTATCTGAACCAAACAGCTGACTTTGTACAGCAGATGTATCTTTGTTATTTACGTTTTCAGGTTAACCTAACGAATATAGGTTACTGTAGTTGCGGCTAACCACAAGTAGGGCGTAAACCTTTAGTATTAAAATAATTTCTTTACGTAAAACTGTAATAAAATTTTAACTGAAACTTCCTTTGTGTTGCAGGTGAGGCTTGACTGTAACGAGTAATTATTTGTGGTGAGATTAAAAATTGTATGAACATATACATTTAATTAGTTGAATAATTAATTGCATGCAGTCATACGTTCAGTCTAAGACAGACGTGTGTGTGTGTGTGTGTGTGTGTGTGTGTGTGTGTGTGTGTGTGTGTGTGTGTGTGTGTGTGTGTGTGTGTGTGTGTGTGTGTGTGTGTGTGTGTTAATTTATTTCCTAAAGTTTGAATATTCAGTGTATAGTTATATAGTCATTTCATAAAGAAAACATATTAAAAAAGTAATAATAAAATACATGCACACTCGATAAATCAAAAATACATGTTGAAGAGTTTCAAAATCCACAATTTTTTATGTCCTTACGTGGATTGTTTTAAATAGAAATTTTGTACGCATGAGATAAATTAAAATAGAACCGTTTGTGGTCTAGTTGCGATATTGTTAGCACCAATTTCTTTCTGTACAAGTAAAAATTAAATTATCATTCGGTAACTGACTTATCCGTCATAACCAAAGCGAGAAAACTCGCACCTTCTTGGTGAAGGCCACGAAACAACTATAGACAACTCGTAAAACAACTATAGTGATCGCTTTCTAAACATAATGACTTAAACGATTCATTTTCTTGCTTATTAATAAATATTAGAAGAAGACATAAACAAAGGTTATGTCTGAGCGCGTTCTGCTGCTTTATTGAGCAATTTGTATGTTAAATCT
This sequence comes from Callitettix versicolor, assembly GCA_022606455.1. Classification (NCBI taxonomy): domain Eukaryota; kingdom Metazoa; phylum Arthropoda; class Insecta; order Hemiptera; family Cercopidae; genus Callitettix; species Callitettix versicolor. The sequence continues at coordinate 58,352,547 of CM040183.1, forward strand.
TTCATTAGATATAAAGCCGGTCGTCGCAGCGGAGAGCTGAGAAGGTAATCTCGGAGTTATAACTGTTATTTCCTGTCCTGAATGGGTCTTGTTACTTTACAAATATGGCTGTTTCTTAGTGTTTCTTTATTTCGAATATAATGTAATCTGTAGATCTAAATTTTAAAAATGGGCCATTTAGATGTTTCTATTAGATTACTCACGTTCTCGCAGGCTGACTCTTTTGATATTTGTTTTACATATTTTTATATTTGTGCCTAAATACCTAATAAATATAAAAACTTTTAAGTTAGCATAAGGCCTATGTTAAAATTAAGTTTCGACTGACTCGACTGCAATACCTGAGCCACTTAATTTATACTATGTAATAATTAGGTTCCCGCCAAGAATTTCAATTTTGATTTTTATTAATCCCGTCGGTTAAAATAAATCTTGATTTATTTTGTAAAATATTACAATAATTCTTAATTTCTTATGCATGTTTTCTCGCCCATAAAACTTTCTTGTTAAACAGGTAAGAATGTTTAAAGCCTTGTTTATGATTCTCAGGCACACGTTATCCTTATACTTGAAGGATACAAGATCCTATCACTGGCGGACTAACGGTCCTCCCCCGAGCACGTAGGTAGGCTACATATATGCAAAGGTATGCTTCATGAGGCTATCTTATTTCAAGTTTTAATTGCGGACACCCTGTACCTGTCTTGTTCTTTCTTCTGATATTAATCTTTAATAAAGTCAACCTCCCGCCAACATACGTTTCCACGTCACAACATATGTTTCTATCGTGTTTTAAACTTCCGCATCTGCGGGGAATGCAATGCACTCTGCCGTAATGCCAAGCACGGTACATGCAGCTAATTCACAAAAAACATCATGCAATAAAAATGATGTCCTTCAGTGCTTGAACTGCACAAATTACTGTAATTATTTGTTTAATTTATTTAAATTCTTATATTTTAGTTATTCTACATACATCGCATAGTTTTAAACTATAATTACAATTTCTAATTCATTTCTTTCTAAACAACGGTTGGTTAGAAATTATAATACAAGATTAAAATAAAAACGGTTTGAGTTAAATAAATTTATGCAAAGCTTGTACAAATATAATTACTGCATGGATGTATTATGTAGAAACTTCTTTTGAAAATTTAATTATAAGATAATAATACATTCTTTATCTTTCTCTCACTATACAAAAAATAAACGTTAGTATAAATAGGCCTATTTATTTGACATTAAAATTATTAATTCATTCACACGTGACAAATTTCATCGAAGTTATAGGTTAGCAGTTATAAGAACATACATTTTCAGTAGATATCTTGACAGATTATTTATGTTCTCAAATATATTTTAAATTCTGAGTTGTCTTGATGTTGGTATCTGTAATATTTTCTCCATTAAAAACAATAAAGTTATATCAAGATCATATTCTTTATTTTTATCATTTCGATAGTTTTTTCTATCCATTTTAAATTACATTTCTATGTTGTTGTTTTTTTAATGTTTTACGTTGTATGTTTAAAGATAGATAGTAATGATGGACAATATTTCTTGTTAATATCGCTTGAAGCCCTAAATGTTAAGTTACATTTCAAACTCAGAGAAGTTTAAAAATTAAGTTATCATTTTGCTTGAAATAAGCAAGTATGTCTAATATAATTTAATTGCAAAGTAAATGTTAGTTTTATTTTACAGCGACATCTGCTGTTATTTGGTTCAATCAACTGCCTATTGTTACTTGCTAACAACAAAAACTAGGAAACACCTGATTTTTATAATAGAGAAACACTAAATTTTCATATTAAGTTAATTTTAATATAACTAATTTTATTAAAAATTGTTGACTTTATATTTTTTTCAAAGCTCTTTTGAAAATGTGTAAAATGAACTCGTAGACTCTTTTTTGTAAAACGTCATTAGCCGATTTCTAGAATTTTCTACCACTAGAAATTTTTTTTTATTATTTTAAGGCGAAAAGCACATTAAGGCTATTATCGCCTCTCTAAATGTAGGTGTGAGTGTAAAGAGTTAAAGTCGTAAGCGTTGTGTTGTAAGTATAAGTGTGTGTTAGACTCGGGTACCGCGAGGGACGTTTAAATCCTCTCAATAGGTGCAGCTAGTCTGCAACCCTCTGAGGGGATCTCTAGAAGTAATCAAATATCACTGGAAAGAAACAATATTTTTTTTATTTAGTCAACAGAATTAGTACTTTCGTAAGCAGCTTGTCTTGCAGGCCATGATTTGTTATCGTCTCTGTAATCTAGACATCTGTCAGTAAGTCGGAATCCTCAGTCACTGTTTATCTGACATCTTGATACCGACACATTGAATGATTCCAGATGTAAAACTATTGTTTCTTTCACAGTAAATAGGCCTAACATGCATTATTAAACAGTAAATCATGTATACGTGGATAGTGAGAGATCGGGCGGAAACACGTTGACACAATATTGTACGTGATTTGACTGAATAACTTTAAACTGATTTTTCGGTATTGCCGTGTTTATGTTTAGTCTGAGGTTCGGAAGAGGAGCAGCTGATGCCAGTCGGGACAGGAGGGAGGCGTTAACAGCTGCATGGGAACAACATCAGCTGTTCTACTGAGCTTTGATGTACTTTGAGCCTAATCACATGTTTACACTGCATCTTGTTTATCACAATATTTTCCCAAATAAGAGTAAGCAGTTCAATATACGCATAACGGTTCGTTGTAACATTGTCTAAAATCCTTGAAACATTGTAAAATATAAAATATGTAATGAAACACTTATTTTATATGTAAATTCCTTATGACTCGCTCTTTTTTGTAATACATTTTCACAAAATGTAAAAATGTTTTACAAAATTTTCTGTCTGTCGAATAAAATTTCTCAAATTTCACGAGATGTTGGTTGGACAAAACATATTTAAACTTTTACATGTGGTTAAACGTAAGAATGTGAAGTAAATATGTTGTTTTAATGAAACGAGCTTTTAAACAGTTTATTGGCAGCATCGCTAAGAAAGCAACTGACTCCCACCTTCTCTTCCCATGCGCATACGGTTACTGATTGCACTTATTAGGAGTACAACATCCGTCGATTCTAAAATCTCTGCTCAATAATGTCATTCGATAGATATTTTAACGTTAAGAGCACAGCTACTGGAAACACTAAAAAAAAATTCGCGGTGTCATATTTCTTTATGGTACAGACCTGACTGTGGTTTGAAGTGGCAAAGAAGCCACTTCGTTGATGTCGTTTAGTCATTATTTTAACTAAAGTAAAGTTGTAAAAATGTTTTATCAAAAATATTATTTAATTTAAGAATGTAATATAAGCAAATTTTATAAATTAACGAATATTTATATGGTGCATAGGGCTCTTGACTTAACATGAGCCGCCTCGGTGGCCTAGTTGACAGCTTACTGGGCTTTCACCCCGAGGACCCGGGTTCGATTCCCGGCCTGGGCTTGGTATTTTCATACGCTATAAATCATCCCATCGTCTGCATTAGCCCAAGTGTGCACAATAGTCGGACGTTAAACACACAAAAAAAAAAAAAAAATGTCAACATGAGTATTTCCAAAGCGCACATAAAAATTTTTACTTTTTCGTTAAACGAAGTTCAGTATAAAATAAGAAAATTCGGAAAACTACGATGTTGTTGGCCCTACATGTGTGCCTGCTTCATTCTCTGGAGATTAAACCAAAGTCCAATTTCGTTAAATAGCATGTATGAGTAATTAATGAGTCCACATCCGAGAAAATATTTTCTATTTTTTTTCAAAACTTGTGTCAAGCAATTCATAAAAACGATAAAAAATCGTTTATTAAAAGTGCACTTAAGAACTTTGATCAAATTTCGCTCAGTTGTCCTTACGTATTCTAACGAAACGTATGGGCCACTCTCCTGTACCCTTTTTGCAAATAAGAGTAATGTTATTTTTTACAATTACTTCCTAAAAGTTAGGTTATGTGTATCAAATAATCTTAAATTATCTAATAATAGTGTGTAAAAGTGAAACTGTATTAATTAGGATTTGATTTTTTTAATTATATGCTTTCAATTTTAATTTATACACTGTTAGACAAATAACAATTTAACACGAAATTTCAATTTCATAAAAACAATGCAAGCTCATATGCATTTAATTGCACGCTTAAATAAGACTTTCTCTGAAGCGTCAAATTACATTTTTGCGTAATTACAAAATGTCGACTGTAATTATGCATTGTTTACTTTATGAAATGATCATTTTGGCCCACATACTTTGTTACTGATGGATGTACGGTGAAAGTCTGTGATCTTTGGGTGTGTAAAATTATTTTAAACTGCAAAGCAATTGTACAGAATGTTTCTAATTCACCCTCGGGTGTAATGTGTTTACACTCCTTTTACTACTTCCTCACAATACGAAGTATATAGCAAGTAATATGATCGCGGAAATTTCGATGTTCAAATTTTGATGGATGATGCAATCCTGATACAAAAACTGTTTCCCTTAAATGTCTGTCTGTTTGTTGAACCTGGGCAGGTCGTTAGAGATTAAAATGATTAAACAGTTATATGAAATTTAGCATGTAGCTTATCTTCATCTTGGGATTTGTATCAAAAAATGCTCAAATTGCCTGTATACGTTATCCAAGCGAATCTTAGAAAAATTTCAAAAAACCTTTCGAGTGGTATAGAAGAAAAGTTAAAAATTGGCGTAATTTTTGATAACCCTTTTTTCAGTTTTTTGTCATTGTCTCAATATCAAATTAATATACCAAATTTGAAATAAAAGAAATTAACTCTTCGATAGTAAATTAAGTAAAACGGAAATTAAGCCTGACCGCCGTGTAAGTATATTCTTGATTTTTCCAACTAAGGCTATTCTCAAACCGTAGTTTTTACAATTTGGTACACTAACGTTATCCAGAATATGTCCTTTTCATACCAGATAAAAAGTCTAGGAAAATCTGTTGAAAAGTAAAAAAAAGTTTTCTTATTTTTTTTCGATAGATTTCATATCGTGTTTTTGATGGGAGTACACAAACTTATATGTGTGAAAGTTTGTGCTATTATTATGCATTTATCTTTATTTGTGTTAAAAAAATTAAAGCAATACTTGTGTATGCGTAATAAAATAATAGCTAATCAGCTCAACTAACCTACAGCAGTAATAATTTCCAAACAATCACAATAAACATAATTATTTGTGTTTTTAGTTATCACGCAACTTTTGGTGTTTCTAAATTAACTTAAGTATTACGTTTGGGGGGGTGTAACTAAAGTAGTGAGCACGAAATCAGGCGGATGGCTCAATCTGCTCTGTTCCGACATATCTAACTCGCAATGCGAGAGAAGGCGAGAATCCCTACTCTATATATTAAAGTATCAATCTCACTCGCTGTCTCGTCGTATCATTTTAAGAAACTAATTTATGTAAGTGTAATTTGTTTATATTGCACAATAATAAAGACCAACATACTGAAGCTAAAATTACGATAAACAAATATCAATGCAGAACAATCACACAGAGAAACATTATGACGGAGAATCGGCTTTGCTTCACGCTTACTTTAACCGCATCTCAGCGGGTGTAATTTTTGTGATAAAATGTTTAAATGTAAAACTTGGAAAATATGTATTTCTCCAACTTTCTAAGTGAAGAAACTTTCCTGCTTGAAAAACAAACAACAAAATAAAATTTAGAATTTCACAAAAAAATTAATAGCCTGCAATACTTGAAAAAATGTACAACACGATGCAAATAATAACAGTGTAACTGTAGAAACAAAAAAGTAAACAGTCAACATAACCTAAAAATTTCAACCTAAAACTTTCAATATACAAGTTGATCATACGTTTGAAAAATGCCACGTTTTTCTCCATTGAATCTTTCTTTAAAGTTAATGACAATTTAATTGGAGATTACGTAATCTTTGATTAAATATTTTCTAAAAACAGAATGAAAAATTTAATTAACAGTTATGTTAAACCAGCATTTACTATTGGAGAATTAAATAAATGTTCTAGAAAACGGCTGTCATTGTTATAGAAACAAAATATTGCGCAAAGGCTGAATAGGCTACCTGTTATTGCAGGGGTGTATTCACTTTGCATAACCAGCGCCCTGATTTAAAATCATGATGCCGTAGAGCAATAATTAAATCGAAAATTCTGACACGAATGCTATAGAATTTTTTTATTCTTTATGATTGTGGTGGTTTTAAAAATATGCGTCGAACACACGTGGAATAAGCCGTAGTTTCCGCAAGCTGTTGGAAGACGATCTGTTGGCCATTAAACGTGTGCTAACCCTCTTGTATCGCATGGGCAAATTTAATAAAATTTAGTTAATGCACAGGACCTCTTACAGCCCTGTCATGTTTTATGTCACCTTATTACCTGATATTGTTGTTAATTGTATCGTATTTTGTAGGTTAGTTGCTTGATCAAATTAGTTAAAGGAAATGATAACCAAATTGTTTTTCCTGTAGCTTAAACCACAAGAAATAAATCAACTACGGAAAAGTTTAAAAGAGCTAGATTTGTATAAATCGTATCAACAGATTTTGCTCTTATTTTCGTCATATACGAAGCTTGATAATTATAGTTACTTACCAAAATACGATAAATACAGCAATTTAGATGAGGGACAAAGTGTAAATTTTATTTAAAACTTAATGTCTGTCTTGATTTAGAAATTGTGATAATTATCAATAATAGAGCAAAATGTTTGAACAGATTTTAAGAAACTCGTTTTGTTCCTTCTAAAGTTTCTCTGTTACTGATTTTATAAACCATACGACTTATTTGGGCTTTTAACGGGTGCTGATTTCTACTAAGTCCTTTATAACCTGATATTTTCGTGTATTTTTCCAAAAATATAATAGATTTTCAAAAACACTCTTTTTATGTATGTATCTTTGGTGTTTGTGTGAAACAATAAGTCGAACTGTTACTATAAATTTGGTCATATAATGACACTGTTTTACTTTAAAAAGTGTTTATTCTTATAAAACCCAAGACTGACGTTTGCACGAAATAGAAGTTTCGCACGATCAAATTTGTTGCTAAAATAATGTTGGTACGGCTTAAATACCTTTAATGGATTTGCTCAATTTTTATCATCCGTCAACTATCGAATAGGCTTTCCTAAAAATCTTTACATTTTCTACCTATATTTCTTTAAAGACTGAACATTTTAAATTCCGTATTAACTTTTTTACACCAATCACAAATCACGACTAAATTCATATTTTTCCTAAATTTGACCTAGGATAATCAAAATGTTCAATGTTCTTAACTTTTCTACTATAGAGTTCATAACATTGAAAAATATAGGGTTGGCTGATGCAGTTGCTCTCCCCGTTTGACATTTAGGCCTGCAAACATGCATTCATCGTCTCCACTCCTACATTACCACCTAGTAGTTAGCTACAGCTGGTCTTTAATTAAACCGCCTTTATTTGGGCACATAAAGGCGGGACACATTACATAAACGCTGACGTAGATATCGATCTATAATTTATAGGTTAGGTGAAATTCGATTGTCCATCTGTTTGTACTACCATACTTTATCATCAGCAACTCGGGCGATAATATCTACGTTAATTCAACAAGTACGAGAAGCCTTTGCGAACGTGTTTACTCCTTCTCTAATAAATTGCTAGACGTTGTCATATAATTAAGTGTTTTGTTGTTACTTAAATTGATTATGTTCCGATAGTTAGGAACACTGGTCGAGTACTCCCTACTTAGGCGCCAGTTTGTAATTCTAGGAGCAAACGAACTTACGTTATTGAATTACTTCGAATTGTATCGGCTTTGATCTGCTGATAACTTAGTGAAACACATATTCGATTGCAAATGATTATACGTTGCATAGTCTCGTGAGTTTAAACACGCGTTGTCTTTTGTGATCTTAGTTTTACTTTATCAGAGAAATAAAACTTGTACAAAACAAGTTTTGAAATAAGCAATACGAGCAGTTTTTATTTTGAATAAAAAATAAAGTAACAAAGTTTCTGTTATTGAACGACAAATAGAAATCATGTTTTCGCTTCCTTTTTTATTTTGATTACGATAATTTGTTCGAAAAAACGACAAATTAAATTACCTAGTTTTAAACAACGTAACCTAAAACTTATTATAGCCTATCAGCTGTTTAATGAAATCAGCTGATCGTTACGAATTAGTATAAAACAACTGATCTTTTACTATAACTACCAATATAACAGTTAAATTAACGATTCATCATATATTTACATCGGTCAACTTCGTAATTTCCGCAGTGTAGTGATTATCGTAAGTGCCTCACGCTCGAGGTCCCCGGGTTCGATTTCTGCGGAAACAAAGACAATTTTAATTATAATTAATTTAATATGAGACTTGTGACGTGCAAAATATACTGTCATATAAACATATTCCTCGTATCACGCGTCCTGCAAGATCCATCAAAACCAGCCCTAAAACATGGTACATGTTAAAAGACTCAGAGTAAAGTTTAATAACCGAAACTTAAAAACATATGGAGGTTACAAACACAATTATCTTTTGAAATGAAATTGTTAAAATGGTTTAAATATAACAATGATGACGAAATTTGTGATATTTCACATTTGATAAAAGAAGAATCATTGATAAAGAATATAAGGTTTGAACCCTTTCTCTAATTTTAAACGTGTCATTCTTCCGAAAACATTCGCTGACGTAATTAAGATTCGAAGTTTACGAATTTTTTAAATTTATATTGCGAACTTTTTGAATGGTATAAATTAATTACATTGAGTGAAAGTGCGTAATTGACAAAATATAGTCATTAATATCATATACTTAATTCAAGTATATACATACTTCCAGGGGGCCCAAACATTCTACGTTTTGCGAACTTGTTAGACAACCCATTACTAGTCATTATGTCTAGAAACAGAATGTAATTAGATAAAGATAATGTTGTTTAACTAATGAATGGTAGTTAAAATTGTACAAGTTTAAGCGGAATTAAACAGTATCGATTTTAATTTAAAATTACTTCTATAATACTATTTATGAAAACTTATCAAACCAAATGTTTTTCTCAAACCATGCATAAACCAATGTCTTACACGTTGTTTGGAAAGAAACAAATTTTAACCCCTTTTGTTGGAAAGCGGGAGATGTAGAAAGTAAATATTTTAATATCTATTCATTAAGTTGGGTTTTATTAATTAAATTATCGCATCAACATTATAAAACATATTGCTTTTAATAAATTTAAAACAATATTTCTTTTACAATTAAAAAAAAATAAAAAATACAATTTTGATACAACCTATCGATTTAAAATAATGAATGATAGTGTCTATGTCCATAGACAAAGATTTTGCAATAGTTTTAAATGGGATTAAAGCGGTCTCAATTAAAAGTGAAATTATCGATTAGCAACGGTTTCACAGTCGACTGCGTTAACAAATTAAACATTCTCGTTCGCACATCTGCTCGTTATACCACAACGTCCCCGCAATAGAAACCATCTGGCCCTGGAGGACAGTCAGCTGATTGCGACCAACAAGAAGTACTTTCAGACAATAGCGGCTTAAATCAAAGTCACACTCTAGTTGTTATTTATAGTTTTTAAGGCACGCAAGATTCATTCAGCTCTGGTTCTTAGCTGAAGAATAAAGAATGGAAAATACTTTCATTTATTGTCACTATTAATTAAAATGGTCAGGTTGCGTTTTCTCAGCGTCAGCGATGGTCACCACTTAAGCCAGTTCCTTTCTCCGTTCACTTAAAGGTTTTCAATTTATCACCTCAACTCGGAGTCATTGTAATGGGAGCAGGTTTACGCTGGTATTTTTCATCGGAGGAGTGGTCTTGTGATGTTTTAAAAACTTTTCAAGAATAAATGCTAATAGTCTTCATTAATTTATGTGTTTTTCTCAAAACCTGAACTCCGGCAACACCCAGTTTGTAGCACAAGAATTCCGAGTGTTTTATTGAACTTGAAGAACTCAATAAAAAACTGAAACCAAATTAAAAGCTTGGAATTCTTTAATTATAAGATAAATTGGATAACTTAATTGATTTTTAATTGCTTTCTTGTTAACGTGATGGATAGGAGTTCCAAAAGTAACAACTTTGGAACAAAGCTAACATCCTTAAGCAAAAGAAAATTTGTATAGGCGCAAATCACACGAGACATACAAATTTGATTTTTGCAATTTCTTACACGGTCTACTCAACAAAACCCGTTCGTTTGTTTCAAATTAGTGGTGTCGTCAGGATCGCTTCCGTATTATCAATAACATTTGAAAATGTTACATATCAACTTTTACTATTTTTATAAGTAACTGTGTCTTTTTATTTTAAACATATTTTAAAAATATGCATGCTGTAAATATGTAGATTTTTAATTATTTGTAATTTTATAATATAAGGTTTCACTTAACCACTATCTGTGTAGTTTTATAAAATTGACTTAAATACTTTCAAAAATACCCTCTGGTCACAGTCAGGTCAAAACTAAGGAATGAAAGTAGAAAGGTGAACGCTCAGGAGAAAGGTACTTTTTTTATGAATGATGAGAAACAGCTGAGAAGGAAAATATATTACAGTCAGTTTTAATAGTTCACCTGCGTAGAAAAGGGAGTACAGGAGCATTGTCTATGACGGGCAATCGGCGGATGTGAATTTTGCGGCGATGGTCGATAACGTTAGATGTTACGAGACCACTCCCGCAATTTCCGGGGGCTCAATCAACTCGAAACAATGGCTAATTCATCGCAGGGACCCTCCTTTCAGTCTGACAGATCGTCATAAAAGAATGTACAGCACGTACTTTGAATATACGCTCATCGTGCTACGCATGTTAAAAGAACCAGCACTGAATCTTCCGTCCGTCCACGCACCTGGAGATGAATCCTTTACAAACAAGTGTTTATGTTGGCTAAGTTCCAGAACGTTTAGAACTGTAATACTGGTTTCGGGTCATACAGCTTTATATTAACACGTTTGGATATATACAATCGAGATTTTATTAAGATACATAATTTTGAAAGAAGAGAGTTAACTCTCTTAATAAATCAATGTTTCCACTTACGCTGTACTTCTATAATCAAAATGCTTTAAAGTATTTTTTTTAACTTTTTCGAATTGTAAATTGCACGTCCCAACACCTGTTCGACTGTATTCTTTGCAATTTGTTCGACATAAAAGCTTCGCATACTTGCCCAGCACTTGTGTGCCGGAGTGATAAGATTGAATCGACGCCGGCAGGGCACAAGTACAGTTGCTTATCGTACTTTCCATTCGCGGTTCAAAGCTGATTTATCACTGAAAAGAAACAATAAACTGTCTGGGAAACTATTAACCACGAATGGGGACAAGGTGCGGTCCGCAGCACCATAGCCGGTTGCCATGTACGGCGCATTTTGGATAGAAATATGTAGTTATATTTCCATTAAAAAAATTGTAATTTTATAGTTTAAAATGTGACGATTATTTTTGGTCGTAATTAGCTGTGCCTACCAGGTTATGTTGGGATGTTTTAGATCAATACAAAGCAAAATGTTGATTTCAAATGTTAACATTAGGGCTGAAACAAAATACAGTGTTACTAAATATTTTATATCGTCTCGTTAAATTATTTTTGTCAGGCAGTTATTGGCCTTTTTAGTTTTTGTAAGTTATTAGCCTAAAACATTTTTGTTATAGTTTACGTTTTATTAACATTGATTTGCTATGTAAATTACAACATGCCTTTCATAACTCCTGAGCTTGAAGTTAAGGGTTCTTGCTTCTAAGTTATGAAGAAGCCTAAAAGATCCAAAGATGTAATAGCCCATACATTAAATGTTAAACTAACGTAATTCGGTGCTAAAGCTCTTTATTACGCAGTAAAATCTCTCTATAGTATAGAATCTCTCTGTAGTATAGTAAAATCTCTCTATTGAAGGAAGTGTTCATTTTCTTAGCCATAAAGAGATTTCCACTATAAAGAGAGCTTTAAAAAAATGTTCAAAATGTGTTTTTATTTGTAAAACGTGTTATACATTATTTTTAATTTGAAGTATTGAGTGTAAAGGTTATTAAAATAAACATATATGACGTTCATTCTTTAAAAAACTGTATTTATTCAATAATATCTTATGAATGAAATACTGTAATTGTGATGGAAAAGGCGATATTTTTCTGAAACTACTGCAGAACAGCTTCATCAATTCCTTCAAATTCTGGCCTTCTAATTTTCTTGGAGTTATTCCCTTCATTGTAGCCCTTCTTTCTTTTCTTTTTCTATATTTTGGTAACAGAAGAACTAGCCAAATTAAAGTTTCGGCAAACGTCTACTTGCTTCATTCCTTTCGCTAACCACGCAACAGTCTAACCTTTATAGCCTATCTAAAGATAAAATTTTCCTTTTAGACTCCATTACACTGTTTTGTGAAAGTATAAAAAACATAAGTCACTACTTGTAAAATGTACTAGTCACAAAACACTCGATTCATTTGATGGACTGCTTCTAACACTCGAATGACTTGTCGGCATACTGAGAATGTGATAAATAAGGTAGGAAGCCGCTATAGGGAGATTCCTGGAATTTGGTTGGCCTCGATAAAGATAGTATTTTTACTATAAGAATGGGAAGGGACCAACACATTTTGCCGTTATTGAGAGATTTCCGTTATAAAGAGATTCGCAATAGATTCTAGTGTATTAACAAGATCCTCAAAGTTGGACTCGAAGTTTTTAGATACGATTATATTACATGCATAGAGTAATTGTGTGTTACAAATAAATAAAATCTGTCCCATTTGTTGCAGCTTGTTCACTTTTGAATCAGAAATGTCTTAAATTTCTCTGCCACTTTTCGACTTTGACTATTTATTGCGGCTTTCGATTGTATATAGTTAATACTGCCTTTAGAATATTTAGGTGATTCCTGTTTCTATTGTTTAAGGAGAGACTTTGTCAATGTTCAGCATATTGTATATGTACTGAAGTAAAACCCACTAACCGTTGTTTTCGTATAAGGCGATGTCGGCAGAATCTGGAAGTGAAACTGCAAAGTCCACAATAAGTATTAATTTCTCAACAAGAACTACTAGTGATTCACCTGACTGTTTTTGTCGGTGGTTTCCTTGCGAAATAACCTTCATTTACGTCATTAGCGTCAAACCAAGGGCGTTAAAATCTCGTCAGAGTCAAATTTGTTATTACTCACAATGATGTAAATATTACGTTATAAAATAGCGTTACTTCTCACTTTTTTACGTTTCGTTTCTTTTCATACAGACTACTATAACATGTAGTTACAGCCATGTTTTCGTTCTTATAGCACAACAAATATGGTTATCTATTCCAAACTGATAATAGATAAGTCTTATAAATATAGGAATATTTCCTTTGTTGTATGTCAAATATGGCACGATTGCCGCCGTCAACAATTTAACATTATTTGTACCACATTACTCTGCAATCTATAAGGAGCACCTGTTATTACATCATTTCATTACGTATTTGCACATTGACTTTTCAATAACAAATTTTTAAGGAATTGTGCAACTTGTAACTGTTAATGTTACTTTTAAAATGCTGTAAAATTCATCAAAACTTTTAAATACATTTATAGTGGCTTGTAATAGTTTAAGAAAGTTAAAAAAACTGATTTTAAAGATTCAGGGGGGACTGGAAAATCAAATTTTTTAAAGTGACGAACGGATAAGCTAATAATTTCAATTAATATTTCTCAAAAATTCTACATCCCCACTTTCTTTCTATAACAGTTCATAGGTGGCGATCTTAATATATTATTTTAAGATTTTGATATATTTAGTCTATTTTTTCAGGACCCCTAAATTAAAAAAGAAATATTTTTTATAAGGCCGTCCGTTTGTGTGTATCTTTGCAGATAGTCGTAGACGAAATAAATAACTTTTTTTGATTGAATTTGTCAGGCAGGTTTAGTTTTTCTTCGTAGTCATTTATTTAAGAAAATAAATCATTTTTTTTGGATTGAAAACTTCTCGAAAAATTAACCACTTTTGAATTTGTTCCAAATCTGCTGCAGTGATTTTGGTTAACAAGATGCCACGTTTTTTTAAATGGAAATTGAAGTAATGACATAAGTTTTGTTTTGATGACGTTTTAGCAATTTTATTGATACGATAAAGTTCTGGCGTGTTTTTGCACTACTCAAGAGGTAAGGTCAAAACGTTTCTGGAATTGATCAATGAAAATTTATTTAAAGTACGTATAATACTTAAATTTATTTTGCTTCAAAATATTTTTCTCTTGCCCGTATACACTTCTTCCACCGTTCATACGACAGTTGGAAACACTTCTGAGTCATTTTCGAAAATTTCATTTAGCCTCTTCGTCGCATTTTCAGTCACCTCTTGCAAGCCCTATGTCCCTTTAATGTCATTTTCAATCATGGCAGAGGTAAAAATAAAAAAAACATGGTGCTTCCTATAAGACCCTCATACCGGGGTAAAGTGATGTTGGAGGGTTTTTTTAACCAGAGCTTGATTAACTAAGAAGTTATTCCTGAAGGGAAACAGTTAAGAAAAGAGTAGATATTAAAATAAACTAGGTATTTATCAAAAGTAGTTCTTTACTATATATGTTTTTGTAATCATAAGAACCAGCTCATGTTTATTATAATAAGTTTGCTACGCGAAGCTTATAGAGGCGTGAGTCTAGGATTAATTTTCAACTTGTAGCGGGAAGAGAAGTGAGTTTTCGAGTCTTTTAATTTAACACCGAACTCTGCGTGCCGATAACAACGGTCGATTTAGAGATAATGGAATCCCGGTTCTGTTCAGTTACGGTTGAAAGTGTCTGAAAACAATCAGCAATCATGAAGATTTGAAAGTTGGTCTTAATAACTGGGAGCTGTATTTACATAGATTTCGCCCCATTGTTGGATTGTTGAGAGTTAAACGGAATCGTGAACAAAGCCTGGTAACAGTACACATTACCCGGCTGGTGTCTACCTAACCTTTCAACTTAACCTAACGTGTTAGCGAATTAAAAACACCTTAGAATTTACAACTTCATTTCTGTTTGTTTGTTTATCAATAACCAATTTTACTTTCTCGTTGAACGGAGTAAAACTACAAAGTAGGAAAGTTGTGTGAAGGGCTGAAAAGTTTAATTTAAATTTCTAGGAGATATATGGAACGTTTTTATATCTGCTGCTGAAATAAATAAAATACAGTAGTGTTTTAGTAACACGAAGTGCTTTCATTTAATTTGAAAAAAGAAAAAAATGTTCAACATTAAATTTTAAAATTGTCAACTCAACTTATGGATCGCTATTCCAGGTTGTCGACAAAAATCAGAAAAGGTGTTGGAAATGTGTAAGTTACATAAACAGATTTATTTCTGTTATTGTCACGGAAATCAATTGTTTGGGTTATATTCTGTAGTGCGTTTAGTTAATACGCATTATGCGAAGAAACAGTCTTTGTCAAACCGATTTGTTTTTTTTTTTACAGTTCAACTGCAGAGCTACCAACTTAACTTCAATAAAAATTTGTAACAAGCCGAATTTATATATTTTTGTGAAACTAATAATCCTAAAAGTAATAGTTAAATCAATTTAGTGCTAATACGCTGGGTTAATTTCCCTTTAGGTTTAACATTGTTATACTTGGAGTTTTACAAATATTTCGCTATTGTTATATATCATATTAAAATTTATCGCTCTTCCCTTTCCAGTGTTTAAGCTAAGAAAACAAAAATTGAATAACAAACAACTATACTTCAGTGTAGAATAAAATATAACTTGTTTCAAAACTATATAAAATGGTTTCTTGTCTTAAAAGAAGCATTGCTATAGAAACATTTTAGTTTAATTTCCAATTTGTCCAACTTTTCTAGTTTTTACAAAAAGAAACTTTTAGAACTATTTTTTATACCGATTCAGCATTTTACAGAAAGTTAAACTTTCAAATTTTATAAATTATTGAAATTTATTAAAGTTTAATAAAACTTTGTAACAAACTGCAAACGGATAGTATAAAATGTTTTCATAATTTTTCGATATCGGAGTAAAAATAATTTTTTTTTTTTATTAATTTTTTTTATAAAAAGTTAAAAAATGGTGAATAGAAGGAAAATTAAAAAATTAAGATATTTGTTTCAATATGATTTTTTTGTTTGTTTCGACAAAAAAAGCGATTTCCAAAAGCCGGGCCGTGTGATTCTAAAACACTTCGTGCAAAAAATGATTTCTGAGTTTTATATTATTATCTGCGCTACAATACAGAGACAAGTGGTCGTAGACTGCTGCGAACGGCCAGAGCATAAACCTAAGCCTTTGTTTATACCAGAGAGTAATTTAAATTCAATGTAGACTCTTTGACGGGACGCGAAACCTTAATGAAAGGTAAATCATTGGCGGGGAGAAAGTCGGCGATAAGGGGCAGATCGTGGGAGCTTGGGGCTGTTCTGCACAACACTCGCTGCTATTTGCGCTTCCACCCCATGATTTACAACCTCCGCGCTCCACCTATGTTAATTAAACCTATACCGTGACAGTTATGGTCGTTTCTTGGAAGCGGTCGATAGCAATTAAAATCAAACCTCGGACACCCGATCAAACTGCGACTGTAAAAACCGACGTTCTTCGCGAAGTGGGTTTCTGGTACTTTTCTACCAAGTTTCCTACTTCCGTTTACTTTCTGTAATTGGCAATTAGAATACTCGGTACTTGTTTCTGTCAATCTTACATTTGCTTCAAGCTCGCTAAGAAGTAGGCCAATTGTTGTCCTTAAGGAAGGCTAAGTAATTAGGTATGCGAGAGGGGGAGGCAGATGTACACCCGAGTAAATAGCAACGCTCCGAGGTATACTGTACTTGTAACTTGTGCTTGGCAAATACGCTTTGTGCTTTGCTGAACTCGCCGCCTTAATGAATATTAATATACAAGGTGTGCCAAATTTCTGAGACAACTCAGATAAACCAAAATCGAGTACCATGGAGATAAAAAAATAACTTTTAATAAACCGTAAAATCAATAAGAAGGGTACAAGAAATGGGCATCGATCCAACTACGTATTGTGTATTAACAGTGAACATGAATAAATTTCCACTCATTAAACTGAGATGAAACTAGAGTGTTTCTGTATTATAACCTACAGAGAAGTTATAAAGACGTCGTTACTTGTCTTGTAGCGACCTCTAGTTTGTGTGTGATGTCTTGAACGCAATGCGCTGCTTGTGTAAAAACACATTTGTAAGAGTGGATGGTCAAAGAAACGCTACACATACAAGTAGATTTCAATACCTCCAAATATTGGCCACCAAGTGTTTTAGTGAACGTCAGAGAAAAATAAAAATAAGTTTGCATAAATTATAAAATGGCATATTTATAATACAAGTCGTGCACTAAATAATAAATAAAGGAAATTAACGATTTCAAAAATAAAAACAAAGCAAACACAATTCAGTACCCTAAATTTCTTCTTTTTTCAAAATGTACTCCATTGATTCGGTAATAAATCTTCATATTATATAGGCCTATATGTATATTCAAAGCAACATATTTCAAAGTGTTATATATAAAAGCAGATATCAGAAGAAGGAGGCTTCGGTTCTATGGACATATCAGTAGACTCTCAACAACGAGACTTGCCAACATAATCCTTAAGTATATACAATCAACAACGTCGTGGATCGCACAAGTCAGAATAGACCTACATGACACAGAAATAGACTCAACAGACGTTGAAGACAGGAACGCATACAGGAGAAAGATGTTCGGTTGGAAGGTCCCAGAGAATGAAATCCCAAAGAGAGCAGGGGTAAAATGGACGGAGGAGCGGAAGAGGATCCATGGGGACAGGATGAGGGAGGTGTGGAGGATTAGAAGGAACAAGACATGAGTCGGAGTGCTTTGCGTGATCCAACATGGTCTATTAACTTATTTTGAACAATTGCATGGTTGTTCCGAGCTTTTTTATACCGTCCGGGTCGGATTATTTAGGCATACAACGACCTACTTGTTTCGTTTTGGTATTTAAGCAATATTTTGTCAATTCGTCATAACAGTTTTTTGAGAAAATCTGATTTTTGTTAATTTTAAGGGTGATTTGGTCCAAAATTTGTTTTAAAAAATGACGAAAGTTGAAAAAAATAAAGCCTTGATATTAAACTCAAACCACTAATTGGTGAAAATAAATGTACTATAAAAAAATAATAAAACTTATTTTTTTGAACGATTAGAGATATATTCTGAACGTCTAACGTTTAAAATTTGTATCAAAGTGAACAAAAAAACAACTTTAACTCTATCGGCAGCAAAACAATCAGTCCGTGGTATTGATACTTAACTTACAACAAGCTCTTCCGACTAATTTATCTCGGTTCAGTCCGAATTTCAAACTTAAACAGATTACAATTTGCTTCACTCCCGCCAGCATCGTACATTAAAACAATTTCCTGTTCCAGATGAATTTCAAGTAACTAGGTCACGGAACAGTTCCTTCAGTAGCTGCTAATCTGTTAATGGTAATGTATTCATTTTTTCGTGGTTTAGTGGCAAACGAATTCCTTCTTTACTTTCTAACGTCTTTGTCTACTTCGGGCGAGATTTCACATTTGTAAATAGCAAGAGAAACTACACACACTGCGGTTTGAATACAAACAAAGGCGAGGTATATTTGTAAGATAAGAAAATAACGGCAGAAAGCGAATTTAAAAACGACTTAAGTTTAATTTGTAACTACAGTTTTATGCTGTTTACCACTCTACAATTATCTGCTTGTGTTTTGTTTTCCAGTAACTTTAATAGTGCAATTAAATATATAAATGTCACATTACGTTAATAATAATAATTTTTAAATGTATTTATCTTTAGTGCTTTCCTTTTGCAAGGTTACACGTTAATAGTGCTAATTAATTGTAATGGATCTGTGCTAACAAGTTTTTCTTGACTTTAGTTGCACTGATATGCATTTCAGTAGTTGCAAAGCTCAGACTTGTAATTCCATTTTAATCAAGCTGAACTACTTTATTGAATTATCAAAGTTCTTTGAAAATACGAAATGAAGCCTACAGCAATCGATGTTCGTTTTCGCATTTTTAACGAAATTTAAAATTAAAGATGTAATTTTAGCATATTTTAACGCTGATTATGATGGTAAGATTAGCTTTCTAAAAAATCTTCGATTGTTGAAGTGTTTGTTTATGTTAAATGTTAAGTGTTTTTTTTTTTTGGTGTTTAACGTCCGACTATTGTGCACACTTGGACTAATGCAGACGCTGGGATGATTTATAACATATGAAAATACCAAACCCTGACCGGGAATCGAACCCGTATTTAAACCATAAAGAAAACATAAATTGTTATCTCTGTTATCATTTTTTCTGAAAATTAAAAAAATAGTAATTGGTATTTTACCATTTTATTAGATTCTAAAAGGCTACGTATTTAGTGAAGAATGTATACATTTATTGTCATGTTTACCTCTATAACTTTAAAATGTTTTTTTCTAATACAAAATTTATAATATATTCTAATTGATTTATTTAGCATTATTATTAATACGTTTTGTAACTGCTAGACAATATTTGTCTACTGATAAATGTGTAATAACGTAGGCAACAAGGTTACCCATGAATGGACCAATACGCACCCTAAATGTCTCACTGAATTCGTGCATCATTCATAAAACTCTCGGTTTATTTAGCACTTGCATCCTTTATAATAAGAACACTGTTTTCATTTTCATGAGTTTTTAACCTACAGTAACAGATGTAGGAGGATCCTTGGCTTCTCTTGCCACGATATCCAAGCTGCTTCCCATCATTACACGAGTGACTTTATGTCTTGTAGTAGGCTGTAGAGGATACACCTAATTCTGAAAGATTTGCAGAACACTGGCTGTAGGCTACTTACTAGGTAGACCACGAAGAAGAAATTTATCTCAATAATCATGGCACATAACTCGATAATCAAAAGTGGTTTCCAAAATATAACTCAATTAAAAAAAAATTAATGAAATTGTATGTTTTAAAGTAAAAAAGGAAATGAACTCTGACTGCCGTAGAATGCATTTTTTTGTATTTCCTTACTTATCCGTTGAACTTTGTGTTAAAATAAGCTAAAATATCATTTTACGTACTTTTTTATATCAAAATAAAATTTGAATTGCTAATTTATGCGGATTTTAACGCTGTTTAACTTTTCTTTCTTTTATTTAAATAGCCTAACTTTGAGATTTGAAGCATTACAACCTATAAACTGCATTTTGAAGAAAATTTATTTAAGAAAATTAGAACACTTATATAGTTTCACAAAATTCTTTTTTATTCCATGACATATGTTTTGTCGTGAAGCACTTTAACACTTAGTGAAGCAAAAAATTACAAATTGTGCTTATACAGTAATACAGATGATGTTAAAACTAGAAGGAAGAAGGCAAAGAAAAAAAGGATTGACAATGTTTGAAGGTTAAACAGCAGGTTGGGAAACCCACAAAACAATAGGCTTGAATAAGGGCAAGGGGTTGAAGTTAGTCCATTTTAATTAAATCTAGGGTTTTTACAAACAGATCTATATATTTCTAAATTATTCAGTTTTATACCTTCTTAGTTTTTATGTGTTACAGTGATATTATTCAAAGTAAAGTTATTACCAATATTTGTAAAATTTGTGTCATTTTTTCTTACTTCTAACAATTAAAATGGTCTTTAACACGAGTTGTTATTGCTCTTCTAGATTGTCGTACGTATTAACAAGAGCACTCTTCACAGACAGCTTTATGTACATTACTGTTTTGTAAAAGATCTACTTTATCCTTAATGTCGACAATGTGTGTCCTTAATTGATTTTTTACGCTAGCAAGTTCCTCAGGTGTAAGGATCTGAACAATACTTTTGTTTTGTTTAAAAATATTTAATGTAAGCTGTATTTTATCGCTCGTATTTCAAACGGGTTTTTCTTATTGTATTTTTGAAAATCTTAATTTATTAGAAACTATTTTATGGGGCTTTTGATCTATTGTTTTTTTAATTTAAAGTTTTGGTTATTAATTTTTAAATTTTACCCGTAACAAACCATTTTTAGTGTTACCGCTCCTAGTAGATCAGCTTAGAACTGAACGTTAATTTTCTTTTTAAAGACGATCGAGCAATTAAATAAATTTTTACGGCAATTAAATTAAATCCGCCAATAGATTAAACAGCAGGAGTATACTGGCTGTCAAATATTACCCAAAAATCAGGTTGTATAAAACTGTCTGACACGGTATATACAATGCTACAACGACCACACTGGCTGTATGCAATTAATTAATAATACACTGCAGGACAGCATTGCATTGTGGGTGCTGCTGAAAGAAATTAATACTCGTACATAATGAAAGATAAAATCAAGCTGCCACCGCCGGTAGATATAGCTACGTACGTATTTAATTAGTACAGTGTATTGTGGTCGACAGAAGCTGTCCAGTGTATTTATTGACAGTACGCGATGCACATTACTACAATACACCTTGCCTTACCTACATATGTAACTATAGTTGTATAGTGAATTAAAAAATTATAAATTTGTTGTCAACACTTTGACTTTATGCATTTAGTTGTAAATATCCCTACAGGGAATCTCATTAAGTTAGTTAACCTTTAAATAACATATGTAACAAGTTTTCAAATGTCTTGTTTCGTGAAATTTCTTATATAATAACCGAATATAAATATAACATCAACCGAAATTATAATCTTAATAGATCCTAGCTTAGTTTTTTCAATAAAAAACAAATTGCATTTTACAAGGATAAAGTCAGAATTCGAAAAGAAAAACGTAAAATTTATTTTTAAATACATTTTGCTCTTTTTTTATTTATCTTTTTTCTTAGCAAGTCTTAGGTTTAGGTGCCCTGGTCAAAAACTTTAGATTGATATGCCTTTTGCCTTCCCATTAAAAATAGAAAGAGGAATATCGCAATGTGTACAGACCCAGTTCTGATGTTAGCCCAACTGTGTATGTATGTCTGTGTAGAATGTTTTTCCGAAGTAAGTCAGTGACTCATACTTAAATAACCGGGCTGTTTTATTAACAGTTAATAATAACAGTGATTTTCAAACATAGTTAAATGTTGTATTAGATCTAGTGCAAGTTATGAAACAAGAAATTTAATAAAACTGTTTTTGTTTTATTTCAGGTTGCGAGCGGTATTTCTCCGCTGGGGTGGCCGCTGTCACTGGGCAGCCGAGGGGTTGTGCTCCATCTCGGTGAACTGGACTCTGCTCTGCTCCGGTCTAGAGACTGTTACCTTTGCGTCCGTGTTGGATCCGAAGCGACGCCTGAAGTGGCCTTAGTGTGGGCCGGCGGCAGCAGGTCTTCCAGCCCACCTCTCTCAGCCTTAGCCATGATGACCGCGACCGAAGAGTTGCCGGAACTTCTGCAGGATCTCGTGGTGTCCGTAGAACGCGCCATCGAACGTGTTCCGTTGGACGAACTGCCTTTCCCCTGTCCTCAGTGCCATGAATGCCTTTCAGAACTGGACTGTGTGTCTCATTGCCGGTGCAACAGCACAGAAAAGAAAGACAGTTCCATTCAGACTAGTCCTATATTCGAGTTTGACTCTTCCATTCCGCACATCGACAGTGATGAAGAACACGAAGAAGGACAAACGAAAAGCTTTACCGGTAAGAAAGTGCACACCAGTTCTTTTATATTATTAAATAATATTTAAAGTAAATTATAAAAGTCATAATTAAAACAGATTCAATTAAATTCCAAATCAGCCAAATTTATTAAATTTGTAAGTTTTTCCTCGCTCTACCACATTGCAATTGTTTTAAAGATTTGTCATATCAATTTGCAATCGCATTTACGTATTGAACAAAAAATTACTAGTTACTCTTCTGATTACTGCGTTTGTTTCTAATTCGTCATGGGTAAGCTATTGTTACTTTTATTTGGATGAAATTTTAAAACTAAGTATCTCTGAACTTTCTACTGATAGGTTTCTGGAATTACAGATCGTCATTTTGAAGACAGTTTTCACATTTTACGTCTTTGACTTTTTTGGAACTTGTATTCAAAGCATTTGTTTGTCGTATTTAATATTTCATACAAATTAATGCCTCGAAAGAAGAATATTAATTTTGGTAAAACAAACTGTGTCAAATTTAGTAAACTGAAAGCAAATAAGAATTCCATTTCAAAAACTTAGTATCCCTTCGAATGGTTGCCGGCCGCTGTGCTTTAAAAGTAGGTACGGGTTCCTGCCCGGGACGAGCTTATATATATATATATATATATATATATATATATATATATATATATATATATATGTGTGTGTGTGTGTGTGTGTGTGTGTATATATATATATATATATATATATATATATATATATATATATGTGTGTGTGTGTGTGTGTGTGTGTGTGTGTGTGTGTGTGTGTGTGTGTGTGTGTGATTTTAGCGGATTTTACTTGAATTTCTCTCTCTCTCTCTCTCTCTCTTAAAAAAAAGATTTTTTATTATATTTTATTCTTAAGTGTGCTTTGTAAAATCTCTGATTATGCCTTACTTTACATACTGTAACACTGTAGTTAATGACATGACTGTTTAACTTGCTAATAAGCTACAATGCGCTTACAAAATTACTGTGTTCGATTCGTGTTTAATTTAAAACGTGATGATCACGTTAACTCTTATTACAGGTAATTAAATCTTTTTATGTTATATTATTTTCGGTCTCATATTTTAACTACATTATTACTTGCTGTTCTTCAAACTGGAGCGCCGACATACGCGGCAAACAAGTTTGTTTTTGCCTCAGATATAAGTACTAAGAGTACAAGGAAGAGGTCATAAATGCTGATTACACCGAGCACAGAGCTGTCGTGTGGGATTCGTTACCAGGGGCCCTGAAGTCGCTCAATGGCCGAGCTCAGTTTTCAAAGTCGCTTAAAAATGTTTTAGTGTTATGGACTAATTTCTTGTTCGGGTGTGTACATGCAGGCAGGTTTATACATATTTTTTTGTAAAGCTTACTGAACGAATACGAGTGTGAATGTTTTTACTAAATTGCATATTTTTGGTTTTAAGGGATAGTTGCAACTTGTCCTATTGAATGAGCAAACTGTTTTTTTGTTTCATTTAGAAATATTATTATCACTTTCTTTTCTTAAAAAACGTTTTTTATACTATGACATACCTACTAATACTATACTCATTATTTAATGAGTATAGTTGTTTAATTTTTAAATGTGAATTATAATTATCCAGTTGTAAATTTTATTTCAGTAGTGTAAATTGTATGAGGTTAAGTGGAAGTGAGGACCTAATGGTCTTAATATCGTCTCAAAGGCATTCATTCATTCGTTCATTCTCTTCTCTCTCTCTCTCTCTCTCTCTCTCTCTCTCTCTCTCTCTCTCTGTGCGCGCGCGCGCTCGAACGCTTTTTCTTGTTTGCGTGATTGCACAATTCTATGTTGACTAAAGTAATTTTCAAACAAAATTTGACGTCTGTCTTTGATACAATATGTTACGAAATTGGACTTTTCTCAAAATCGACAATTTGAAACTTATTTTTCTCACTGAGCTTACACAATCCAGACAGAATCTACTGTTACACCCATCACGAAAAATCCCGTTTGGGGACAATAATAAAAAAAAATTAAAATCGGCATAATTTTTCAAAGTTAGCTAGTAAAATTTCGTTTAAATTTAGGCAATATATTATTATGTTTTAAGTAAATCTAGTATATCTGAAAAAATAAGTTTTTACCTTAAATTTCTTTTTATTCAGTTGTTACACTAACTGATTTATTAATAGAACACATTTGTACATAACCAAAATTTGAGCAAAATCTGATGAACTGTTTTTGAAGAAATTGTTTTTCTAAGTTTTGTGTCGGTAGACGTGTACGAGAAGTTTGTTAGATGTGTTATTGCAACATTCACTGAATACAGGCCTACACGTTCGTGTATTCTGTTATTTTAAGAAGAAAAAATTGTTTGTGACCGTTACATTTTTGATATAGCAAACTGTCACGTTTTATAATTTTTTTTCTTTACCGTTTAGGCGCTAGTGAGGTATAACCGACAGTTGCCCTTAGCACGTAAGTATTTATTTGCGAACCCCGACAACTGTGTTTAAACGCTTACATAAAATGCAGTCTCGATATGTTCGACGTACATCACAAGATACTGTAATAGACATAACGGTGTTTGTAATGTATGTTGTTTCTTTAAAGCTAAACTTAAGTTTTTAGTGTTAATTTGTGTTGCCGGTTTTATTACTTAATAAGCTTTAAAATTCTTGTCTAACACTAAACAATAGCTACTAGCTGTGCAGCTGCAGTTTCTACTGGGAAAATTGTTTTGTTCGCTAAATAGAACGTGTTTCTTTCAGCCCAAGCGCAAACAATTAGCCTAGTTATTGTGCCCCGTGGAGGTCATGGTGTGTGTGCTTTATCTGGACCCGAAGACTGTCCTTATCTAATTCCTTCTCCTTGCAGCTTTTCTCACTGACATGGATGCGAATTTCCAAAAATAACTGACTGAAACGCACATGAATTCAGGCATATAATGACCTACTTCATGTGAATGCACAGTATTCGATAATTATGCGGTGCTTTCTTAGTGCTTGTTATGTTTTCTTTTAATGGTAATGGGGATAGAACGTGTAAAAGCATATAAATAAATATTATGGTTAGAAAAGTAAAATTATATACTAATATACACATAATAGAGACTGAAAAAGTATTAGGAGAATCTCATAAACCTAAAAGAACCAAAGTTGAAAGCCCGAAAGAGCCAAAATTGTCTAAATGTGCTCCTTTGAGGGCTTAAATTAAAAAAAAGCATTATAGAAATATATATAATATGTTTATATTAGTAGAAAATTTGTATATACACAGTGGCTGTTCTATGTTCTAAACTCTAAGTTTAATTTTAGCTGCGCTTCAATGATAGTGTAATTCACACCAATAACCATACTCCATGTTTTGATTTATAACCACGGTAACCTTTGGAGAATTTGAGATTCTAACTTTGGTTAGGTAGAATGTACAGTTTTTGTTTCATATAGTTTGATCTGCCAATACAGATCACAACTGTAATTACATCCTCTTATTTTCTATAAGACTTACTTCTCCAGTTATCTAATATAAAGACCAGCCAGACTAGTGGACACACAAGCCTTACACGCTGTGAGGTGTTGTGACGCCAGTTAACCAAGGTGTTAACGTGATTCCAATTTACTCGTGTGTGGACATGACAGTTTAAAACCTTTCAACAGTGCAATAAAATAATTTCTAAATTTGTTTTATAAAATATTTTATACGAAAAAAGCGTAAAACTTTCATTTTTGATTCTTTAAATTCTCAATCACGTTTATATATAAACGTGCGTAACGGCCATTATATATATATATATATATATATATATATATATAAATATATGGTTAAATTCTTTATTGCCATTTTGAAAACAAAAACTGAATCTTTCAGTGTTAATTCTAGTCGGCCATGTTGACAAAAGACATTTTGATTCCAAACCAGATATTTAAACTCAAATGTTTATTATTTATAGGATGTTTTGGTTAAAAATACGCTTAAATTTTTTATAGGTTATGTATAAATAATACGTATAAATAAAAATCTCGATTTCGTCATCCGATGGATAAAGGACGTTTTGAAACTAAACTCCTCATATCAGTTCGACTAATAAATAATAAAATACAGAAGATGTAATAATGCATGGTAGTACCCAAGATTCAAAGCTGAGTACTGGATCAAAAGTTGTTGGTAAAATGTTAGTTCGCTTATGAACAACAATAAATCAAACAAATCTATTGTATAGTCTCTGTAAGTTTGACGAACCTATGATATTTATTCCAACACATTCTTTATTTGTTTAATTATTGTTTTTCATGCATATACTAAACATAGTCTATCCTATTATAGTTATTTGTACAGCCAGTTAAAAACAATGATTAAAACTCTTTGCATATCGTTAACAGTGAGCGAAAATTAAAATATTATATATTTCAGGATGGAAAAACAATAAGCAGTTGTGTTTTCACAAAACAGTTTGTACATCTGTCAGAAACGGATCTGCATTTTATAAACACTGACATCAAAGATTCTAGTTTCTAATTTACAAGTCCTCCTTAACAGTTTCGTCGTGATACTTTGTAATGGAGCATGTCGTAACGTGAGAAAAAGAAGAAACCAAAGACATGGATGTCCTTAGGGAGGAATAAATTACGATGTTATTTTAGGGAAACCAGGTCGCGCCAACTGAAGAATGGGAGAAACCGCGCATGAAATCAATCAAAAGCGAGAAGCGGCGTTACTGACAACGATTGGTTCGGACAGGCGGACGAACATGACGCGTCATAACGTTATGGTGCTTAGTAATTACAGTGAATTCGAGAAAGTATTTCCTAATTAAAGTATCAAGGCGCTGTGGAATATGGCAAAGTGGGGAAGGGGTAACCTTCCTGTAAGTAGCTTAACAAAGGTTATGTGCTCGGAAAGTTAATTAATAGGTTCGGCAGGTATAAGAGTTTTCAAAAACTGAATCGTCATCAAATAACGTGAAAGTTATCCAAAAAGCCCTTACTCCCGAGACACACAATTATTTGGCTTACATCATCATATATATATATATATATATATATATATATATATATATATATATATATATATATATATAAAACTTAAGATGTTTATACTATCATTATAGCACATCCAATTTAACAATAAGTTTCAGATAGTGTTTAAAGAAAGTTTGAAATTGTAGCTAATGTTTTTTGAGTTACAACTAAATATTTCCATTTTTAGTAGCTTAGGGCAGTTGCCAATTAAAGCAACACCATTAAAAAAAGCGCTTGTTTCTTTTACTTACACAGGCCCTTGATAAAACAATAATTGTACTTTTGGGTCATTATTTCCGGATATAGTAAACATACTTTCTAAAATTGTTTCTGTAAAGTTTAAAACAATTTATATACTTATTGTGTTTATATACAATTTCTTGTAATTACCACGGCTTATAAAGGATTCCTTCTGTGTTGGATATTATATCGATTTTTTTACAAATTAATTCTTTTTTTTCTCTGAATACCGCATAAATTAATAAATCAATTAAAATGTTTTGTTTTCTGCAGTGCCACAATAATTACCTTTTTATATCTTACATATGAGAGACAATGAGCAAGAAATAAGCAAACAAGGTTATAAATACAGCAGTAGCCTATAAAAGTTCATTGTATTTTAGTTATTCAGCCTCACTAAAATTGCTACAATTAGCCTACATCTTTGCTTCTAAATAAGGAAATAATAGGCATGCTTGTTCTGAAATTACCATTCGACCATAAAGCGCGTCCACTTAAACCAGGAGCTGAATAGTTTCTCCCAAAGTAGAATCAGTGCAGACCATCAATTACAAAGCATCTTCAATGGAATGTGTGCAGTTAGTATAAGTGCGATATAAACGTAAGTATTTTGTGTCGTAGTCAGACTTTCTCCAAACTTACAATTATTCCATACTGTAGAATGTTTCCAGCTAAAAACTACTTACCGCCAAAATTCCAGTTCAAGAGTTAACACTTAAATACTTGGCAGTGGGGAAAAATTAAAAAAAATTAATTTCTCAAAATCGGTTTGCAGATTTTGCACTTTTATCATTTATTAAGATTTGTAACTCTTGCTTTGTACGTTTAAAATAAAATAGTCGACTAAGATAAAGAAAACCACTATGACGAGTATTTTATTTATTTTTAGAGTTTATTATTGTTATTTTTTACTCTTAATCGTGAAATTCTTTTATTTAAAATTTAGTAAACGTACTTATTGTGCTAAAATTCGATGAGGTTATCAACAGACATAAAATCTTTTAAATTTTTTTTGTCAGAACTTTGTTTTTTGAATGGACATATCTCGAATAAGAGTTTTAGGTGAGTTACAAGCCCTTTTTTTAGCCATTTAAGAATAAATTTGATAAAAATATTCGAGTCGATTTTTTTTAATCGTGTGTTGCTTCGGAATGTTGAAAATTTATATTTTAAATAATAAAGTCTAACATTTAACTGTTTTAAGTCTTACTTACAAGAGAAATACAGAAAATGTAGAAATCATCAAATTTATTTCTTTGCTAATTGTAATTTTTTGTGTGTTTAACGTCCGACTATTGTGCACACTTGGGCTAATGCAGACGCTGAGATGATTTATAGCGTATGAAAATGCCAAGCCCTGGACGAGAATCGAACCCGGTGTAAGCATAATTCATGTATGTAATATATATAGCAAAAAACAAAATTTTAGTAACCTTTTTGCGGTTTTATCAATCTACAAGCCTAACTTAAATTTGGTTATTCAAATGTATATTGAACGCGTCACTGCCTACGTTATTTTAAAGTCGATGTGCAAGTCTATTTATAAATTCGTTTGCCACTTTGCAGTTCCTCCGCTTCACTCCTTGTCACACTTTTCCAATGAAGTGGGCGTCGACTCTAGACAGTTTTGTAGAGGTCAAGTGGACTTGGTAAATCTCAGAGAATGTCCATAGTGAAAGGGTTTTGGAATTAGACAGAACGCTTTCACGGTGTAGTGAGTGACCTTCCATAATTCTCACCGTGTAACACGTGCGTTGTCTGTGAGTCTGCTGGTTTGTCCCTCCCATTCCACTATATTTGTTAAACGATTTAAACACGGTATTAATTTTTATGAAGATGAAACCTCATGAACATGTTATAAAAACGTACAGAACATAGGCTGGGTCTCACTAAGTTTCGTTCCGTTTGCAGTTGCACATTTCTGCCGTTAACCGATCTTCAGACAATATTGTAACATTAGCAGAAAGTTAACCAAAAACTAACAGCTGTTCGAAACAAAAATAACCTACATAACCTTCCCTTATTTGACAAATAACTGTCTATCTTAATTGCTTAACAAACCCTTACTATTAAAAGCGTAGTTTTAAAAATTTGTAACTTTGGACTTCTAATACTACACCTTAAAAAAATGACTTTTACTTTAAAAATTTCAAAAAACTTAAAATATCTCTTTCAGCTTGTCATACAAATTTGTACGAAATTTGTGTTATTTGTCTTTCAGTGTATTATTTTAACTTAAATTTGCCTAATTTTCGAATCAATTCAAACAATCATGTTTCAGTTATTTTTAAACAAACCGAATTGAAACAAAAAATTGACGATAAACCGGTTCCGCCTCACAAATTTCTTAAAAACGGAGGAAATAATAAATTTATTTAATTACAAATTCAGCGGCTTGTTATTAGTTTTTATTGAAATATTTTTGGCGTGGAAAAATTATAAATAAGTGTAAAAGTTTTTCGTCATATACGCTAAGTGTTTTAACAATAAACTAGGATGTATTTGAGTTTATTACTTGTAGGCAAATCGAATAATTTAGAAAAGTTGCTAATTGAATCGCTGACATGTTCAATCGAATTTAATAGCCGTAAACGAATATTATGTACGTATTATATTATATATTCTGTACATTATAAAGGGGCTTTAAAACTTGTGAATATAGGAATTAATTTTTCATTTCCAGGCCTAATCTTAAGAATTTCCCAATATAAATGTATTAATAATAAAAATAATTATTATATAACTACTAAATTTTCCAAAACTTGTTGTGTTTGTGTAGTAGGTATAAGAGGGTAATAAATTTAAACTTTAAATTAGTAGTGTTAATGACAGTTACCAAATCATTACATTAAAGTTTTTTCTACACTATTTGTATAGTTCAAGACACGGCTTGTTTTTAACCAGTAAACCAGCGACATTTCAGATAATGTTTTTACTGAAATATATCTTTCCTTTGCCGTAGTTTTACGACAGTGCTTACCAGTTATATTTCATCTTAAACGATCCTTCTAAAATTTCCACACAATACAGTATTTTTATAACCAATAAAAAGCTCGCTCCTAAGTATGCTTGTTAATACCTTGTAAAATGATGTATTGAAAGGCTTAAACTATATTGCTCTTATAATAAAACAACAATTATATAATCGTTATGTTAAAAGTCGATAACCAACAACGCGGAGGACGGCGGCGGGGTGGAGGTCATACAATTACTGCTGAAATGTCACACCCTGGAG
This sequence comes from Callitettix versicolor, assembly GCA_022606455.1. Taxonomy (NCBI): domain Eukaryota; kingdom Metazoa; phylum Arthropoda; class Insecta; order Hemiptera; family Cercopidae; genus Callitettix; species Callitettix versicolor. The sequence goes on from CM040183.1 coordinate 58,383,611, forward strand.
GTGGCCAATGTAAGCAATTGTCACATCAATCATCCATCATCACAAAGCTGCTCACTGTAAGGTGCCATTAAACACACTACACGTTTAACGTTGGTTAGAGAACAGCATTCCCACAACATGCTTTCAGCTTACTGTATCTTTTGTCAACAGAATAAACTATGACAAAATGAAATATAAGCAGTTCTGAACTACTTCTTGTTTTGTACACTCTGCTTAACTTACCAAGTTAATTTAGATTAACATTTTTATTATTGTAACATAGCCACCGGACCACACATTCAAATGATTAGGAACAAAACACAATTATTCACACACTATACTGACGTACGAGTCGCGTGTGTAGCTTGGCCAAGCCGAATTTCATGATGAATATTTTAAACGCATAATTGTGCTCAGTGTTTGTGATGTATGGTTTAATGTTTTGTTTGATTTTGTGACGACCTCGACAGAGGGATTTAACATTTTGTATAACGGTCTGAAGATGAAACTATAGAGTTTTGAAACCGCTGTAGCCTTTATGACCTGAGTGGATAGACCACTGACAGGAAGAATAGGTCATAATCCTGAACATTTTTACTTTCATTAATTTGTAATCCAAGGGTTAAATAATTTAAAATTGGAATAAATTTGAAGTGTTTTAAGTTACCTTTTGTGTTTGCACATGATGATTATAAGTAATCCACCATTAGCGCAAAAACGGAATTCAAAAAATGATGAACCGAAAATTACTGAGAATCCAAAGTAGAGGAAAATAAAATATTTTTAAAGTAAAAGTAGTTGCAGTTAATAATACGTCTCTTTGTATGTTAGGCTACCAGAGAAGACATACTTGTGAGAAATGTATTTTAAGTTGCAATTTCGAATATTAAATCTTGTTGTTGTTGACAAACGTGTTCTGTGGTCAGATATTGTTATTGTTACATTTCACGTTAACACAAGCGACATGCGGTTGGACTTTGCAGTTCACTTTGACAAACGTGTTCTGTGGCCAGATATTGTTATTGTTACATTTCACCTTAACACAAGCGACATGCGGTTGGACTTTGCAGTTCACTTTGACAAACGTGTTCTGTGGCCAGATATTGTTATTGTTACATTTCACGTTAACACAAGCGACATGCGGTTGGACTTTGCAGTTCACTTTGACAAACGTGTTCTGTGGCCAGATATTGTTATTGTTACATTTCACGTTAACACAAACGACATGCGGTTGGACTTTGCAGTTCACTTTGACAAACGTGTTCTGTGGCCAGATATTGTTATTGTTACATTTCACGTTAACACAAACGACATGCGGTTGGACTTTGCAGTTCACTTTGACAAACGTGTTCTGTGGCCAGATATTGTTATTGTTACATTTCACGTTAACGCAAGCGACATGTGGTTGGACTTTGCAGTTCACTTTGACAAACTTGTTCTGTGGCCAGATATTGTTATTGTTACATTTCACGTTAACGCAAGCGACATGTGGTTGGACTTTGCAGTTCACTTTGACAAACGTGTTCTGTGGCCAGATATTGTTATTGTTACATTTCACGTTAACACAAACGACATGCGGTTGGACTTTGCAGTTCACTTTGACAAACGTGTTCTGTGGCCAGATATTGTTATTGTTACATTTCACGTTAACGCAAGCGACATGTGGTTGGACTTTGCAGTTCACTTTGACAAACGTGTTCTGTGGCCAGATATTGTTATTGTTACATTTCACGTTAACGCAAGCGACATGTGGTTGGACTTTGCAGTTCACTTTGACAAACTTGTTCTGTGGCCAGATATTGTTATTGTTACATTTCACGTTAACACAAGCGACATGAGGTTGGACTTTGCAGTTCACTTTGACAAACGTGTTCTGTGGCCAGATATTGTTATTGTTACATTTCACGTTAACACAAGCGACATGAGGTTGGACTTTGCAGTTCACTTTGACAAACGTGTTCTGTGGCCAGATATTGTTATTGTTACATTTCACGTTAACGCAAGCGACATGTGGTTGGACTTTACAGTTCACTTTGACAAACGTGTTCTGTGGCCAGATATTGTTATTGTTACATTTCACGTTAACGCAAGCGACATGTGGTTGGACTTTACAGTTCACTTTGACAAACGTGTTCTGTGGCCAGATATTGTTATTGTTACATTTCACGTTAACGCAAGCGACATGCGGTTGGACTTTGCAGTTCACTTTGACAAACGTGTTCTGTGGCCAGATATTGTTATTGTTACATTTCACGTTAACACAAGCGACATGAGGTTGGACTTTGTAGTTCACGTTGACAAACGTGTTCTGTGGCCAGATATTGTTATTGTTACATTTCACGTTAACACAAGCGACATGCGGTTGGACTTTGCAGCTCACTTTGACAAACGTGTTCTGTGGCCAGATAATGTTATTGTTACATTTCACGTTAACACAAGCGACATGCGGTTGGACTTTGCAGCTCACTTTGACAAACGTGTTCTGTGGCCAGATATTGTTATTGTTACATTTCACGTTAACACAAGCGACATGAGGTTGGACTTTGCAGTTCACTTTGACAAACGTGTTCTGTGGCCAGATATTGTTATTGTTACATTTCACGTTAACACAAGCGACATGAGGTTGGACTTTGCAGTTCACTTTGACAAACGTGTTCTGTGGCCAGATATTGTTATTGTTACATTTCACGTTAACGCAAGCGACATGTGGTTGGACTTTACAGTTCACTTTGACAAACGTGTTCTGTGGCCAGATATTGTTATTGTTACATTTCACGTTAACGCAAGCGACATGTGGTTGGACTTTACAGTTCACTTTGACAAACGTGTTCTGTGGCCAGATATTGTTATTGTTACATTTCACGTTAACGCAAGCGACATGCGGTTGGACTTTGCAGTTCACTTTGACAAACGTGTTCTGTGGCCAGATATTGTTATTGTTACATTTCACGTTAACACAAGCGACATGAGGTTGGACTTTGTAGTTCACGTTGACAAACGTGTTCTGTGGCCAGATATTGTTATTGTTACATTTCACGTTAACACAAGCGACATGCGGTTGGACTTTGCAGCTCACTTTGACAAACGTGTTCTGTGGCCAGATAATGTTATTGTTACATTTCACGTTAACACAAGCGACATGCGGTTGGACTTTGCAGCTCACTTTGACAAACGTGTTCTGTGGCCAGATATTGTTATTGTTACATTTCACGTTAACACAAGCGACATGAGGTTGGACTTTGTAGTTCACTTTGACAAACGTGTTATGTGGCCAGATATTGTTATTGTTACATTTTACAATGGCGCAGACTGACATTGTTTTCATATAGTTGGCTGAAGCGATATGTGATCAAACTATGTTTGTTGCATTTTTCTTGAATACGGGAAAAATAAACATAGACTTTGTTAGTGTTGCATTTATGTTAGCTCAGATGACAACGTTAACCAGTCTGTGTAATTGCTGCATTTCATGTTTGATTCATATGACTTATGATTAGATTCTATTATTGTTGTATATCACTTTGTTATAGTGGACTTGTGACTAGACGTAAAAGATTCACTGACAAGACACTTTACCTGAAACACACCGTGTGTTCTCTCTCCATTTGCTTAACGTAATTGGAAGTGAACTAATAACCGCTGCCCGTGAGCCAGCTATAACTGCATTAATTACTTACAAGCAAGAGTTACGATATGAAGCAACGGTTATCGACACTGTAATGGATACATCTCGGTCTGTAATTGTCGGCCGTGTAAAAAGTCGCTGTTCAAAGAGGTTTGCATTTTATCAGTAGTTTGGTTAGGTTAGGCTTTGTAATGGGAAGATAGAGATACGCACGAGTGGCTTGGCGCCTGCGCTCTGCACTCCGTCTCTAATTTGATGTAAACTCATTAGCAACACACACCCAGTCTTCTCTTGTTTTACGGCACTTTGATACTTAGGTCTTTATCTCTTTCAAATTATCCTTTTATTGGTAAAAGTTAGATATTTCATGTCCACTTTTTCTGTAAACAAAAAACTTTATCTGTAAATAGGTATTTTTAAGACTTTTAAGATTTAACTTTTTTTCATTGATAAACGGTTTTTATTATATAATATTTAATATACTGAAAAATATTCATAATTTTAATATTCGCTCTGAAACAACAGCTTGGTTAATCTCAACTATTTTTACAGATATGCTTGAGAAATAGTCGAATGTAGACCAAATATATTGTTGTTACTGTCATTGAACATGAATTTTGTAAGTTGTATTGATTTCAATTGATACATAGCGTTTAATATGAGAAACAACTGCTGATTTCAACAGACCTAAGAAAGAACAAACTGCAGTCTCTTATGAAGAGTTTAATGGCTGGAATAAATCGATATTCTATTCAAACAATAAAACAGATATTTTGTTTGATCAACTTTTACAATAGACCTAATGTTAGACATGCGGAAGAATTTCAATTGAATATTTATCAAATGTCATTACAAACAAGTGTGACCTCGACACCAGCTGATTAACAATGTTCCCAGCTGTATTTACAGTAGGCCTATTGCTAACCTATCATGTGACTGATATAAATATAAGTCGACTGCTGTACTGCATTTGTAACGTTGTTTTTGTTTCTAATATGCAACATTTAACTTCACAATTCAGAATCAAATGTAATTGTTCTTCAGCTAGCATCTCAATCTTACACTACCTTTTAGATTTTCTTTTGATTAACTCCAAATAAATAACAGGATTAATAAAAATAATTATGTGGCTTTGTATCATTTTAACTGTAAATGACCTTCGAAATTATAGTAGCCTAAATTTCTATCTAAGCTTTTGAACTTGTATTATTTTTAATTATTCCCTTTAACTTGTACAATGCTAACATTTTCGAGGAAAAAATATTAGGTACCAACTGTACAAACATAAACTTGAAAATTGGAAAATTACGATTTAAATGAAATACTGTAATTGAAAAAGCTGTTTTAAAATGTTTGCTGCATTTTGCTCTATAGAAGAGAAAGAGAAATTGACGAATTATAAGAACAAGAAGAAAAACAATAACTTGCGAGAACACTGAGTGTTTAGAACACTTGTGTCTAATATATACTCGTTTACCTAAATCAACGGATTGGGGCATCAGAGCTACAGGCTAGCTATATTTATACGTTTATAATAATGATCGTCACTCTTATTTGTCTTCCATTTTTGGCAGTGCTCGGTGGTCATTGTGACTCCGTACCGGTCAGTCTGGTGCATTTCTGAACTGCGCACTTCACGGTTACGGGTTCAAACCACAGTTACTTTACTGGTTCTCATTAGTCTAAATGACATAAATTATGACATTAAGGGAAAACAAATTTTTTGATCAGATGATTTGTTTTCCCATTTTATACACAATTTGTCCGCTGCTTTATATCACCAGAAAATTCTGTATTTACAGTGTACTAACGTTACTGTTGTAAGGTGTTTCGAAGTAAAACAATCGATCGCGGCTTTAAATCAAGCCAGGATAATTGTAAGTGGAAGTGTGGAAGGTGTGTCCACCGCGTGACCTCCGTGTAATGCAAGAAAGTGGCCTCCTATATTTCATGTTCAGTGTCAGCGAAGTTGCGCAAGTTGTCGTGCACATTCCACCGTTACTTTGGAAGAGAAAGAGAAGTTGATAAATTATAAGAACAACAAGAAATACAGTAACTTTCGATGCGGACAAAAGTAAGTATATGATGTGTGAAAACTAAATTGTCACGTAACTAGAGGAAGTGATTGAACTGTAGGCGATAGGCTATACGTGTAAAATTTGTTTCAGACACATTTCGTAAACCGGATACCTGCGTCAGTTTATTTTTGAAGAGAATAATTACTTTAATTCGTAAAAAGCCAAAACCTTTTACTAATCAAACAAATAATCGTAAGTGTAGCAATGATAAATCAAAATCGTTACTTTATATTTAAAAGCATTCCTTTTGCTTAAACGTGTTTAGTAATCCTTATGAAAACCGACTGAAACATTAGCTAATACATCAACTATACAAACTTGAACGTGTTTCTTCTGTTCCCTTTTTTAAAGATACACTATTTAATTTGAAAGTCTATATACATACATCAGCACTTTTATAAAAAGAAAGGTGTGCGTATTTCACTGTGCAGATTAATCTTAGAAACTGTTGAACCGATTTAAATAATTCTTACAATAATACAATAATTTAGCGGTGTAATTCACTATCAATAATTCTTTCAGCCTTAAAAGTCCTGGGTAAATTGCTTATTGATGGAAATTGGAAAAACCACGAGAGCTAAACTTGTCTCATTATAACTAGAATTATTGTTGTAGAATTATTGCAAAAACATTTGCAACTACTTTTAAGCTTGTACAGTATTGTAATGTTTAGGAACATTTTTCGATACTTAGGTCTATACTTTCATTGTCTGCCTTTGATGAGAAAACATGGCGGACTCAGTTTTTATCACCACAAGTCTTTTACATTGTAGGTCGAAATTATGTGCGAGTTTGTAAATATAGGGGATTTAAATTAAAACGTTATTAGGGAGTACCTTCTTGTTGTTATAAACGTATTAAAAAATCCTTTCACTTGCTTAGAAAATCATACTTTTGGGTCATTTTGTTAACCTAGCTGGTCTCTGTGTCGTCGTTGATATTCTGCTGTGTAATCTGTTTAGTTACGCCTCCTGGAAACCAGAATTCCTTTAACTGCACTAATGATAAACGACTCAGGAATGCGAGTGCCAACATATTTTAACGACAAGCCTTTTAATTACAACTTGGAAGGCAATGAATTATTAAAGCAGTATACTCCAGCTCGGATCGTGTAGAGCTTGATTGATAGTGAATTGGTTCCGCGAACAATGTCCTTAGCCGTTTCATTGTACTCAAACGACAGACCGGAGCGGAGAAACAAGTCTGAAAAAAGTTGATTGCCTTGAAGTCGTCTCATCTGGGCAGTGAAATGTCCCGCCAAACTGCTGTGAGTGGTGAATCACAGCTGTAAGTGCGTGTGTGTGACTTCCACCGGCGCGGTTTAACAGTTAGGCTCAAGGTTGCCAACTTTACAGATTTTACCGGGAACTACCAGTTTTTTGGTGGATGTTCACGCGTTCTGTAACAATACTGATTTTATATAGGATTACAAGAACAATTATACTTTCTTAACACACTGTGCGTGTACAAATTGTGCCCGATGTAGAATATCTTGTTCAGATTTTGATGGATTTAGATAATCAACTGCTTTCAGTCCACGTGAGTCTTTCGGCCTGTGGTTAAGTGTGTCTTTCTGAGCACAATCCTGAAGACTAAACGAATGGTCATCACGAAAACTGCCTTGGTACGTAGGTAGGAATAGTTTTCCTACATCTCGAGGACACTTTTTAAAAAATTAAAATATTTCAAAACCCTTTTTATTTTACTCTCCCAAAATCAGCACAAATGTAATCCTTAAATACTCAAACAAAAATGTAGCTCGTTACCTTCGTCAAAACCTAGTTCCGAAATTATCGAAAAAGTATGGAATTCATTGCAATTTCTCAAGATCAGATTTTGCTAACTTTTTAATCATATCTGAATATTCATACCTCAAAAGCAGTGTAGCGAGTTTTACATTGGAAACATATTAATGTTTCTAATTGGAAAAGGTTAAAATAAATCCTGATCGCCTTATAAAAATTATCAAAATTTAAACAATGATGAGCAGATTCCGGTTAACTGGAGAAAAAGCAGATTTATATTTAAACCAAAGTTATATGTAATGGATAACAATACAAACGGCCAGTTTTTTAGTTCTCACGAGTCGTATGAAAATACATTACATTTGACTTTCTTCCATTTGAAAATGTTGTTTAGAAAAAAGTAGTTTCGTTCAGTGTAGGAATATAGTCAACGATCGTACAACAACGATCCCAAGTTCTCGTATTATATGGATTTATCTTGCTTTATAGAATTATGTTGACTGAAGGAATATAGTCAACGATCGTACAACAACAATCCCAAGTTCTCGTATTATATGGATTTATCTTGCTTTATAGAATTATGTTGACTGAAGGAATATAGTCAACGATCGTACAACAACAATCCCAAGTTCTCGTATTATATGGATTTATCTTGCTTTATAGAATTATGGTGACTGAAGAAATGTAGTCAACGATCGTTCGATAACGATCCCAAGTTCTCGTATTATATGGATTTATCTTGCTTTATAGAATTATGTTGACTGAAGGAATATAGTCAACGATCGTACAATTACGATCCCAAGTTCTCGTATTATATGGATTTATCTTGCTTTATAGAATTATGTTGACTGAAGGAATATAGTCAACGATCGCACAACAACGATCCCAAGTTCTCGTATTATATGGATTTATCTTGCTTTATAGAATTATGTTGACTGAAGGAATATAGTCAACGATCGTACAACAACGATCCCAAGTTTTCGTATTATATGGATTTATCTTGCTTTATAGAATTATGTTGACTGAAGGAATATAGTCAACGATCGTACAACAACAATCCCAAGTTCTCGTATTATATGGATTTATCTTGCTTTATAGAATTATGTTGACTGAAGGAATATAGTCAACGATCGTACAACAACGATCACAAGTTCTTGTATTATATGGATTTATCTTGCTTTATAGAATTATGTTGACTGAAGGAATATAGTCAACGATCGTACAACAACAATCCCAAGTTCTCGTATTATATGGATTTATCTTGCTTTATAGAATTATGGTGACTGAAGAAATGTAGTCAACGATCGTTCGATAACGATCCCAAGTTCTCGTATTATATGGATTTATCTTGCTTTATAGAATTATGTTGACTGAAGGAATATAGTCAACGATCGTACAACACGATCCCAAGTTCTCGTATTATATGGATTTATCTTGCTTTATAGAATTATGTTGACTGAAGGAATATAGTCAACGATCGCACAACAACGATCCCAAGTTCTCGTATTATATGGATTTATCTTGCTTTATAGAATTATGTTGACTGAAGGAATATAGTCAACGATCGTACAACAACGATCCCAAGTTCTCGTATTATATGGATTTATCTTGCTTTATAGAATTATGTTGATTGAATGAATATAGTCAACGATCGCACAACAACGATCCCAAGTTCTCGTATTATATGGATTTATCTTGCTTTATAGAATTATGTTGACTGAAGGAATATAGTCAACGATCGTACAACAACGATCCCAAGTTCTCGTATTATATGGATTTATCTTGCTTTATAGAATTATGTTGACTGAAGGAATATAGTCAACGATTTACTTACTATTCACGTGTGCTTTCTTACTCTTAACTAATATTAAATTTAATGCTCCCAAATATTACTTTTATCTGCTTTCAGGTATATCGAAACACTCCTTACAATATAGGTTTTTGAACTTTCCATTTTGTTTATCTTTATTAGATAAACAAACACCGAAGTACTGAAACGTGAAGTGCTTCAGCACACATTCCTAAATGAATGCCATTGTTTCAGTTACTTTCGTGGTTAGCGTTGTGATAACACAAATCAGCTGTTCCTAATCTTCAATAAGATAGTTGTTCATTGTTCTCGCCCCGTACTTTGAGAACTTCGAACATAAAACATTTTACAGACCGGTACTAATGTTGCAGGTATCGCCTACTATTCGAGAAAGAATATTTGTTTGTCTGGCATAGTTTAAAAACACTCTCCGAATTAATTAGGTTAATGCCAAAATATTCATTAAACTTAATTTTCTTTTAAACGTGATCAATAAGCTTGAATTTAGACTAATAAATACTTGTCCATCTTCAAGCGGTGTCGTTCAAAAAATCTATATCAAATTTTGTATTTTTTTATAATCTGGAAATTTTAAAATATAAAAACCTGTTAAATTCTTACTGTACATGGTTTTATAATAATATCGTTTTCATTTTATGTGATATAAAATTATTATTGCATTTTCATTGCGGTTGAATCTCGATCTGTCAGTAAATAGCCTCTAGTGTCTACACGTAAAACGGAATATTACGTAACTATGTAGTTTTATCAAGTATCAGAGTGTCAAATGTCAAGGATTCTTTTTTAAATCGTGCGTGAAAATGAAACTTTCCAAAGTACCGTAAGTTTAAAAAAGAGTCTTGATTAAACCATATTTATCGTCTGCATTAGCCCAAGTGTGCACAAAGTCGAACGTTAAAAAAAAAAAAAAAAAAAAAAAATTAAAATGGCGGTAACAAAGCGAGTTAAAGGTGGCAAATCATGACGAGCCCTGGTGCTCCAAAATACTACGAATACAAGTGATACAAAATTTTTGAAAAATCTCATATATATAATACGAATTTATAAAATTAATGCAAGATATAGAAATGGGTTTCAAGATGTTTTAATACTTCAGTATTTTTATAAAGTCACAAATCTCTTTAAGTGCACAACAAAGTGATATTGGATAAAACAAAATAATATTTATTACCAAAAGTTTTATTGTGAGTATACTTAGAGGTTTTAAAAATAGTCTAAATAAACATATTATAAATTGCGAATTTTTGTTATAATTTCAGTAAACCCATTCTTGAGGTAATATTTTAATTTTCCCAAAGGTTTTTACTCGTAATTTTTTAAGATATCAAAGGTGATGAAATTATCTTGTGTTAGCGGAAAAATGTATAACAAGTTACAAAATAAATTTGAGCGAAATTTACTCAAATAATCTGTGTTTAAAGTATATACACAGACCAATAGAAACCAGTTCTTTATATCGTGGCACATCAACACGAACATATCCTCATTCTGCTTCATATTTAATCATCATTTACTACGTAACTTCTGTACACAACGTGTCGCGTAAGTTCCATAACAAGGACTACACTTTGCTTTCTAAGGCACTTAAGTATTTTTATGTTTTGTTTTTCATAATTAACAGTGCTTCTTAGATCATAAAATATTACTTTTATTAGAGTACACACAAAAGATATCTGATAGACTGTTTGGAAAAGAAAAAAAAATACGGCACGCAGCAGTCTCGGAGATGTGACGGAAGCTGATGTCCGAAATCTAAAAACATTGTATAACAACATGAAAACGAACTTTTAGGAATATTGGCCATCATTAAGGAAATTTATCGATTCAGTAAAACTTTTTCAAGTGGTTGTCAGTGGCAGAAACTTACAGGTTCTTGTTCTGAAAAGTTTAATGAACAGCTGCAATAAAGCATCTTCAAGTGGAAATTTATTAATAATTTTTATTTAATTGTGTTATTTAATATGTTTAATGTTTCGAATGCTTCTTGATTTTGAAATTTACATTTTATTTGCCCTTGTATGCACTTACAATGAAACAAGGATTGTTAACGCTGGCGCCTCGAGATTTCGTGCCCGCTGACCACTCGCCCAGCTGAAGTCGATGAACCTTTGATTGACGCATTCAATTCGCGGATGTGCAAAACTTTCGAAGCGTGTTGCAGCTTAGCCAGTGTGGAACATTATATTACAAAGTTCCGTGAACTGCAGACAATAGTGAACAAATAATTAACAAGCTTACTATATATTAACTAATATTTACTAGTTACAAATCTCTAACTACTTTCATTAACAAAATTCACGTTTTAACTAATGTTTATTTAACATTCAATAATTGGAAATTATCAGTTATATTGTTTACAAGTATTTGTTTTTAACTGCAATCATAACGATATTAATTTAACATTCACTAATTGAAAAATGTTCTTCAACATTGTTTACAAATACTTTTTCTAACAAAACCACTTTTATAATTTCAAAATATAACAAAAATAATTTAAAATTCACAAAATACAAACATCCATCTACATTGTATACAAGTATTTGCATTTCAACTGCAATATATAGGCCTAACCATATTAATTTAACATTCACAATAACGCCCTGTTCTTGTTTACACAAGAATATTGTTTACAGAAGAACGCAAGAGAGATTTGCGTTTGTAATCGAAATATCTCGTATATAAGATATCCAAAATAATTTAACTTATGGATTGATTGTCAATAATGGATTGACATGTCCAAATACATTGTATACAAATATTTACTTTTAACTGCACTAAATAACCATATTAATGTAATATTCTTTATTTTACACTCACTTTCCATGTAAATTGTTAACAAATAGTTACGTTCATAACCTCAATATATTAGTTTTTACAATATTTAATAATTACGACATGTCCAATTACAATGTATTCAAGTAGGCCTATTTACGTTTTCAACTGCAATATAATTAAGAAAAAAACTGAAACAATTTTTATTCAGTTTGTATTTGTGAAGTTTTATTTAATATATAGCAGGTATACAACTTACAAAAACTATATTCATTGACATAACGTCATAAATTAAACATAAGTTAGATCATTGTAGAACTATAGTAACTAGGTTTTTAATAACATTGCTAATGTTTACGTTCAAAATAGTCATATTTTTATTCTGTATGTTTCAGAACTGTAGTTGTGGGAAATTGTTTCTTGGTTCTAGGTTAGGTAAAAACAAATGCTTAAAATTTTTAACGTTCTATTTGTCTGTCATTATGTATTTTTTGTTTTTTTTGGGTAAAAAACATTCGAGAATCAGGTAGATCATCATTAATCGATAGCTTGGTAACCTGTATAGCATCTGTAATCGAATCAATCAATTGTAGAACAAATTGTAATGTATAATTTATCTGTATTGCGGCACTGTTTTCTAATGTAAGTTTTTAAAGAGTGCTTGAATATAATGTGGAACAAAACCTCTTTCAATCTGCAGTCTTAGAGTTTTATGTTCCCTATTTAGTTTTATGCAACAGTGTCCACGTGATCCCTTACACAATCGTATACTATGTAGGAACTGGCGATTGTAGACAATCAAATTGGTTTTTTGTTGTCGACTTCCAAATAGGTTTGTAAATAATCGAGTGTTTATATCCACAGGCTTTAGCTTGAAGTGAAGGGTTGTCAAATGTTTTCTGATTGACACCTCCATTAAAATGTCAACTCAAGTCCTCCCGAGCCCTCACGTCTCATTGGAACGAACTGAATGCAAAGCGGCAACTAGATATCGCAACCAAAAGTTGTTTGTATAAACCACTAAACAATTAACGCTTGTAACGGTTATTAAAAGCCTAAGTTTGTTCTAATCTCTAATGATCTTTTCAAATTGGTTTAGGAGCGATCTATTAAGCCTTTGTTTTCGGTAGACAAGTCAAATCAGAAATGCATTTCGTTTCTTAATTCTAAGTTGTATGATACAAAAATATTTCTCGGCGAGGTTAACAAACAAGTTTAAGTTGTCAGATGATTATATAGCTTATACATATTTCGAAACTTGGAGTTATACAATGTAGCTTGACTACAACGGTTTTTGACGTTATCTCGCGACGAGGCTTTAGAACAGCCTTATGTGCTCTCACGGGTGTTCTGTCAGAGCGCCTGAACTGTGATTCGGAAAGTTGTTACCGATCGCAAACCTAGAAAAATACCTTGATTATCAAATACCTTAAAGCTTGATAGGCTACCATACTACAAGTACTTAAGCTTTAAAAACATTCGATATGGCATTTAAAAAGCGCAGGGCCATTAGAAAACTATGTGTCCTCAAGTTTAATTTCCTTTAAATTCTTTTTTGTTAATAATTTGGACTAACATTTCATAATAGGTAATGTTTTACACAATTCCTGAGCGTTTTCAAGTTTCAGGTATTAATGAAATTTATAATTTTAGTAAAATAAAATTTAATGCTATATTGTACGGACAAACGTATCATATGATCATACAATTTACGACTTTGAGTGTAATTTACGTTAAATTAAAGTTGTGCATTGTCTCCTAAACTGTACACAAATGATACTGGAAAATGTTGGTATTGACATTTGTAGTAAATTTATGTTTACCGGTACAAAATAAAACACAATTCAATTTTTGCAACCGCAGGAATATGTCATTACAGTTTAAGCACTGTTTGTGTTAAATATGTAGTTATTTTTTGTGTAATTTCACTAATGTTAAACGTGGGGCATCTCTGCCCAGTTCGTGGGCCAGCCGCTTTAGAAGGTACGCAATACGCGTATTAGGGACAAATAACATACACATATGTCCGTGTCAGCCATTCTGAATCTATTCCTTATAAGACTAACGTTAATTAACGATACAGAATGAGCACCGCTATTTGTTAATATAACATTTGTTGGATATGTCATAAAAGTCTAGTATGTGGGAATGTGGTTCGCTTTTTATGTTTTGTATATATTTTTTTACTTTTAAACGTATAGGAGTAGAAAAATTCAAAGCAAAAAAAATATAGAAAAACACTAAGAAACTGAGCAACATTCAAACCTTTTAACTGAGATTCCAAACATAACTTTCCCGTAACGAAATAGCGGATTTATCAGTATCATTAACTTGTATTGCTCTTATAGAGTATAGATTTAATATGGTCGACAGACTGTTAACATAACTTATTGTTGAATGACCTTGTTCCTGTTATAAATTCAATCTGCGCTTGCACCTCGACCAGTTCAACTTCGATAATTATTAATTACTTAAAGAAGTTAACTTCCTGTGTGTAACCTAACGTAGTAGACCTATAAAGTGTTGATGTTTGCGCAGATGTAAACCAATCTAAAACAGCTGGATCAGCACAGCTGGTAGCCTATTGTTGTGAGTGAGACCACGGGCCCTATTTACTCTTATAGTTTATTGTCACCCCTACCTCTTTCTATTCTATACACACCTTAGTCTACCGCAATCAAGTGCTCTCAATTACAACGCTGACAAATTAAAAAACTAAGCTCCACTGAAGATTATAGCGTTTTAAATGATACTTTAAAATCGATTTTACGAGGCTATGAAGTAGGGTTTTTATTTTATGTGTTGTTTCATTTTACGTCGGTAGAGCGCTTATGTTAAATATATAGTAACGTTGCTATTTTGTAAAATAATTGCATGTAATTTCGTTCATGTTAAACGTGAAACATTCCTGCCCGCTTCGTGGACCAACCGCCTTCGAAAGTATTTAATGTTATATACAAATAACAAAAGTAAGCGTAAACTTAGCATAAAGCAAGAACAGATGTTTTTATAAGTGTTGTTTGTTAATGGTAAAATTATCAGCTGAAAATTATCGACAACTGTGTTTGTAAAACAGCTCATTTGATTCTAATGGTTTTTAATTTTAAACTAGAAATACTATCTTAAAATTTATCTTTAATTAAATATAAATACTAATTAAAGATGATAATTTGTTTTATGTAACATGAAAGTTTAAAAATTCGACATATCGCGTGTGTTTTTTCGATGCCAAATACATATGATATATAACAGTAATAAGTAATAAACAGTATAAAATAATGTTTCACAACTAAAACAAAGTGGTGCAAAAATATTAACCAATTTTCCTCACAAATGATTATTTTCCAAAAAAATCCTGTAAAAAAATATTTATGTCGTCGGCTTAATTTCGAAAATCGGTTCATCAGATATTAATGGAAATTTTATCAAATATGCATTTTTCTGAAACTCAAACCAGTGTACCAAATTTAATGCCCAAAAATTCTGTAATTTGGTCTGTATACCACAGCCTATAAACTAACCTATTTTGAAAACCAGTTATAATGGGTGATGACATAATTTTCAGTGATTGAAGAGTATTTCGTCACAGATCGGGCCATTGCATTTATTTTAAGAATAATTCTAATTGATCTGTTTTAGTAAGGCTTCAAAATCTATTCAACCAAAAGCTTTGTGTAGACTCTTAAAAAGACATTCGTTTTAATGGCTTTTGAATATTTTTGTTAAAATATATTGAAACAATTTTACGGTTGTAGATATTGTGATTTTCTTTTTAATAATTCGTTTTGCAGAAATATTTATTCTGATTTTTTGTATAATTTTATTAACATTTTTAGTATTTTGATGATCGGCTATAAACATAAGTTACGTGTAATGTGTTAATTCACCGCACAACAACAAGCTTTTGAAATAGACATATGGAATAACATGGCATAAAACATAAATAGTTGAAATGTTAAACATTTTTTAACATTTATTTCTATGGATCATAAAAGTCAATACTTTAACTGTATAGCTCTCTCTGTGTAGTCAATGATTCATTCATTCACTTATCAGTGAAATGAAAGTGCACAGTGAAAATGTAAAGTGAATATGAAAATACTTCAACCAAATGTTCCACAAGTATGAAATTTAACACACTTGTCGACTATTAAGTGGAGGTCAATACAAAATCTTCAAAATTTTATATTTTTTTATTTTCAACCCTAAACAAGGGGTAAGACTTCAAAATGAATTTTATTTTAATGACATTTAGTATAATACATTTTTTTATAACGTTGTTCAATAACGAAACTTTTTTAAAATTCTATATTATACGAGTTGCAAATATTTATGTGACCTGTGCATCCCTTAACATGCTGTGTACACAATTTCAGAGTATCTTACTTGTTTAATTTAATTATTAATTAATTTAAGAGTG
Source organism: Callitettix versicolor (assembly GCA_022606455.1). NCBI lineage: Eukaryota > Metazoa > Arthropoda > Insecta > Hemiptera > Cercopidae > Callitettix > Callitettix versicolor. Next base: position 58,400,061 of record CM040183.1, read on the forward strand.
TTTATTAAAGCTACCCCTAATTAATTAAAAGAGGGGCTAAATGTTTAACTAAAACAAGTGAAATTAAAAATTCATGGTAAAATATTTGTGTAAGTAAATAAAAAGATTTTGAAAGGAGGAAATATTAACTTTTAACCCTTAAAAAGTACTTAACACTTCAAATAAGTGTAACATTTGTCACAATTAAATGAAACTTATTAAAACACATATATTTTTAGTGTTATTCACTATTATGATAAAACATTTTTAATTTTATATTTTAGGGGTTGAACATTTTCGAGTAATCCCCTTAAACGTATGTAAAAATATTTATGTTAAGATTATTTTCAAACTGGTTTTGTCTGTCATTGATCCAATAAAAGCAAAAATAACAAAAAAACACACTTTTTGTAAAACTACCCCTAATTAATTAAGAGGGAATAAACTAGACAATATTTAACTAAACACATGAAAATAAAAATTCAAGGTAATATATTTGTGTATTTAAATAAAAAAATTCTAAAGGTAAAAAATAATTTGCAAATAATTTGTTTAGGGCAGAATTGTATCTGTTTTGTACCGTTTAGTTATATCTCGACAAAGATTACGAAATCTGTAACTAAATGGAAGTGAAGGACGGAGACGGCCAGATGGGCACCCCTAGTTTCATACAAAATACATTTACTACAAAGTTCTAGCTGTGTCACCTGTGCTATGGAGGCCAATTAGATTCACCTCATCACTTCTCCGTTATTGGTAAACTGTTGTTGGTGGGTTCTAGAACCTAGCTAGGAAACTGTGAGTGCCTAACCGAATAGTAAAACGTCGTCCTTATCACAATTTATTACTTCCTTGCAGCTAACACAACTTTGAGACAAGCTTATTAACAAGAGTAAACACAGCTTTAATGAGTCTCGTATTTTCTAAGCTTTCTAGTTTCAAAAACAAGTTTCGTTCCTATCTGGCAGGTTCAATTTGTAAATGATTTGTCGCAGTTTTACATTAGACTTGACCATTACTCTACAGGTGATTGTTCTCTTAACATTGTGTATTCCGCCAGTTCCGGAGGATAGATTCTAAACAGTTTATTAAGTCTTATTTTTTCTTGGGCCCTGAATGAACTTGTAAAAGCTATCCTTTAACTTTAAACTCCCAAATCTGGAAACAAGACGTGAGGAAAAATTAATATGAACACATGATTAGTGTGGTGTAAAATTCACCAATATTGGTGAAGGCATTGTTAGTGTAGTGTACATTCCACCAATGTCAGAGACAATACAACTTTAGAAGTATAAATTTCCCCGGTGTCGGGGAATACATCTTTAGAGGAGTGTACATTTCAACAATGTCGAAGACAATACAACTTTAGAAGAGTATAAATTTCACCGATGTCGGGAAAGACATTAGATGGGTTTGAATTCCACCAGTATCGGGGATAGATAATTTGCAGGGTGTAAACCACGAATGTGTAGGGCAATATATCCTTAACAGTTTGCAAATTCTGCCAGTGTAAATTTATAAATACTTATACATTTTAGCAGAAGTAAATTACATCAAGGTTTTCGGATGGTGTAACACCATCATTGTGAATCTGTTACTCGTCATAGTTGGATAAATCTGTGACTAGTCAAAGTTGGACGAATCTATGAACCGTCAAAGCTGGATAAATCTATTAAACGCCATAGTTGCATGAATCTATGACTCATCGTTGGATGAAACTATGACGTCCTTGAAATAATTTTGCTTTCGTCCAAATTTTAATCAACATGGGAAATCACGGAATAAATTACTTTTCAAAATTTGAAATACGACAATTTGTGGTTGCTTATTTCTTTCTCCTGTTACTCAGATTCGTTTAAACTTTTCTCTAAATTTTGGCATGTACGTATATTTGTTTAAATTTAAAAGTTCCATAATTGTTCGATTTACGACTAAAACATCACAATTGCTTTATTGTTTACAAAACTACTACGAAGGCATTAAAATATCAAACATTTGAATAAATCATATGTCACACATAAAAACCTCGTAAAACAAAGAGCAATACTGTACTTTAACTGTGATCATTAGTTCTTATGTCTTAATACTCATTTTATTACTACACCATGCAAATTCTATTACAGGAGAGGATGATTAACAACTAATCTAATAGCCATTCTGTTAGTACAATATACCGATTATGTTACAAGAAAGGATAATTAACAACTAAACTAATAGCATTCTGTTAGTACAATATGCAGAGTCTGTTACAAGAGACGATAATTAACAACTAAACTAATAGCCATTCTGTTAGTACAATATGCAGATTCTATTACAGGAAAGGATAATTAACAACTAAACTAAAAGCCATTCTGTTAGTACAATATGCAGAGTCTGTTACAGGAAAGGATAATTAACAACTAAACTAAAAGCCATTCTGTTAGTACAATATGCAGAGTCTGTTACAGGAAAGGATAATTAACAACTAAACTAAAAGCCATTCTGTTAGTACAATATGCAGATTCTGTTACAGGAGAGGATAATTAACAACTAAACTAAAAGCCATTCTGTTAGTACAATATGCAGAGTCTGTTACAGGAAAGGATAATTAACAACTAAACTAAAAGCCATTCTGTTAATACAATATGCAGATTCTGTTACAGGAGAGGATAATTAACAACTAAACTCAAAGCCATTCTGTTAGTACAATATGCAGATTCTGTTACAGGAGAGGATAATTAACAACTAAACTAAAAGCCATTCTGTTAGTACAATATGCAGATTCTGTTACAGGAGAGGATAATTAACAACTAAACTAAAAGCCATTCTGTTAGTACAATATGCAGAGTCTGTTACATGAAAGGATAATTAACAACTAAACTAAAAGCCATTCTGTTAGTACAATATGCAGAGTCTGTTACAGGAGAGGATAATTAACAACTAAACTAAAAGCCATTCTGTTAGTACAATATGCAGAGTCTGTTACAGGAGAGGATAATTAACAACTAAACTAATAGCCATTCTGTTAGTACAATATGCAGAGTCTGTTACAGGAGAGGATAATTAACAACTAAACTAAAAGCCATTCTGTTAGTACAATATGCAGAGTCTGTTACATGAAAGGATAATTAACAACTAAACTAAAAGCCATTCTGTTAGTACAATATGCAGAGTCTGTTACAGGAGAGGATAATTAACAACTAAACTAAAAGCCATTCTGTTAGTACAATATGCAGAGTCTGTTACAGGAAAGGATAATTAACAACTAAACTAAAAGCCATTCTGTTAGTACAATATGCAGAGTCTGTTACAGGAGAGGATAATTAACAACTAAACTAAAAGCCATTCTGTTAGTACAATATGCAGAGTCTGTTACAGGAGAGGATAATTAATAACTAAACTAAAAGCCATTCTGTTAGTACAATATGCAGATTCTGTTACAGGAGAGGATAATTAACAACTAAACTAAAAGCCATTCTGTTAGTACAATATGCAGAGTCTGTTACAGGAAAGGATATTTAACAACTAAACTAAAAGCCATTCTGTTAGTACAATATGCAGATTCTGTTACAGGAGAGGATAATTAACAACTAAACTAAAAGCCATTCTGTTAGTACAATATGCAGATTCTGTTACAGGAGAGGATAATTAACAACTAAACTAAAAGCCATTCTGTTAGTACAATATGCAGATTCTGTTACAGAAGAGGATAATTAACAACTAACTAATAGCCATTCTGTTAGTACAATATGCAGATTCTGTTACAGGAGAGGATAATTAACAACTAAACTAATAGCCATTCTGTTAGTACAATATGCAGATTCTGTTACAGGAGAGGATAATTAACAACTAAACTAAAAGCCATTCTGTTAGTACAATATGCAGATTCTGTTACAGGAGAGGATAATTAACAACTAAACTAAAAGCCATTCTGTTAGTACAATATGCAGATTCTGTTACAGGAGAGGATAATTAACAACTAAACTAAAAGCCATTCTGTTAGTACAATATGCAGAGTCTGTTACAGGAAAGGATAATTAACAACTAAACTAAAAGCAATTCTGTTAGTACAATATGCAGATTCTGTTACAGGAGAGGATAATTAACAACTAAACTAATAGCCATTACGGAAGTACAAAATGCAGATTCTTTTAAATGAGAGGATAATTAACAACTATACTAGTAGCCATTTTGTTAGAATAAAATCCATATTCTATTACAAAATAGATTAATAAAATGAACAACTATTAGTCACTATGTTAGTACAACATACAGTTTCTATTACAGCCGAGAATAATTTGATATCTTAAGGTGATAACTTAACGCGTGTACTCGTTGGACTTTATTAATATATACTAGAATTTAACGGCAATAAAACGTGCAAACTTGGCAGTCGTAAAAGATTAGAATTTACTAAACGTCATAAATTAAATTCTGCCACCTCGATTCGTTCACTTTTTATTACATACTTTCTTACTCAAGCAGTAAACATATACGCAGTTCTCTCTTTTTAGTTATATATAAATTAATTGAAACAAACTGTAAACATGTGTGAATAAAACAACACTTATAAACAAATAACAATTTATAATTTTTTCACATTGTTTCACTGAATGCTTATTCACGCGTATAATTCCTAAATCAAAATGTAATATTGAAAAATAACTACTTTATAATTCCAGTGTGGTTAAAACACTCATGTGGATTGTCAGTATAACACGATCAGAATTTAAGAGAAGCTGCGTAAAATAAGAGTTATTAACAATTATACAAATAAAATGTTGGTAAAGGAAAATGTGCTTAATAATAATTCCTTGCAAATTATTCTCTTAATGTTCAGTGATCAAGTAACAAACCTAAGTTAAACTACAAATATAACATGAAAAAATCATTTATAAAACAGTTTTATCTATAATCTAAAAGTGCAAATAAAATCCAGCAAAATATATTATCTGAGCGTAACGGAGCAAGTTCGTTGCGTGAAACACGTGAATTGTGCGTCAGTTGCTTATTTAAATAATATTCAACACGGAACAATCATTAAATATTAATATAAACTACTTGTATATAAATTTTAAAATCCTAACTGGTTTAATGGTTAGGCCTACACATACATTTGTTACTGTTTTTATGAAACCATTGTTTTATAAACTAAATAGCCTACAAGTGAACGTATACAATTTGTTAAAGTTTTTACAGCTTATTTATCAATTTAAACTATTTAAATCACAGACTTTTTATCCCCGACTGTTTCGAAGTTCTATTTCATTTCTATTGACGCCGAGCAGCATTTTTATTTTCTATTCTAAAGTTGTTGGTGGCCGGAGTGTTAAAAGAATGTAAGTAGATAAAAAATACTGAGTTCACGCCGACATGCCTATCGAAAATGGCAGCCAGTTAATGTATTTTTGTCCTGTTCTTTATGTTATTAACTGTGTGAAAATCTCCCAACTAACAACATCAACCAAAGGATAATTATTTACAGAGTATTGACAATAGACAAAATTTTAAAAAATGATAGTAACTTTTATAAGAAAATTTGTTTTTTTACATTTTGATTAATTGCAAATGTAGACTGCGTTTTATTTTTCCTGTAAGGTATTATTACTGACTTTCAATTATTCAGTTTTTTCAAATTTGTTTGGACACAAATTGACTAATAGGCCAAACGTCATGTATCATGTTTCCTTTCCTTTTTTTATTTTAATTATGATAATTTGTTCGAAAACACGAAAAATTAACATAGCTAGTTTTTAACAACATAACCTTCAACTTATTGTCAACTGTTCAATGAAATCAGCTGATCTTTACGAATTATTATAAACCAACTGATCTTGTAGTATAACTACGACAATTACATTAACAATGCATTTCATATACTTAAATCGGTGAAATTTCTTCGTAGTTTTCGCAGCGTAGTGGTTACCGTACCGCGTGTGCCTCTCACACGCAAAGTCCCCGGTTCGACCCCGGCTTAAACACAGACATTTTTAATTATAATACTGTATATTTAACACGAGATTAGCGACGCGCAAAATATTTTGTTATATAAACATGTTCCTCGCATCACGCGTTCCGCAAAATCCATCATCAAAACCAGCCCTAAAACACGATACATGTTAAAAACTTCTGATCACAAAAATCAAGTACTTCGAAATTAATTACTTTGCACAGGGAATTCCCTATATTTAGTTTCAAATTGAACAGAGACGAGTGTACGCTCGGATGCACAGGATTTTAGTTTCAATTAACTTCCTAAACACCAGAGTAAAAGCTTCACGATTAGACGAATGGGAGTTATTTGTTATTTAGTCGTACGGCACAACTTAAGCACAATAAATCTTTTTGAAACCACAAATTACACCTCGTTTGTACTTGAAGATGAAGCTGAACTGAAACGCGCGTAGACACGTTTTCACGCTCGAATTCCTCTACCGTAATAACGCTCAGAAACCGACGATTACGTTTAGAACTCATAAATCTAATTAATTTTCAAACTTCGATTTTAAAAGAGCATGCAGTGATTTAATGCGGCAATTAAATGGGAGAGAGTTCATTGATGATCCGCGGTACGGTCAGGGCGTGGAATATTTGGTAGGAAAGTTGAATAAATTATTAGTAATGGCTGTGAACACCGATCCGGGTATGATTTTATTATAAAGTTTATGTAACGAGCGGCCTTCTTACATAAATATCCAAAGGAAATCATAACGAAAAAGTGGTTGTGGAGGACGATCAATCGGTTTTCTTGTAATTTTATTCAAAGAACAAGACTCGCGCGGTGGTCACTTTGTCCAGCGGCTTAAAATTGTGGACACAATAAAATAAGTGGCACCAGGAAACTACTACCAACTTTCCAACAAGAGCCAGACGTAGGCTACCATATAGGCCTACCCTATAATAATTTTTGAATGTTCTTAGAGTTAAATATAATATTGTGAATGTTGGGCGACACCGTTTGGTAATTGTTTTTTGGCAATATTAGGACTATATGTGAAAAAGACTTTAAAATATTTTTAGAGATATTTTTGTAAAAAAAATATGAAAGGTTCTTATTCAAAAATCTATTTGTTGATATAGCTGGTATCAAATTTATTTATACCAGTAATGGTATTTATTCATCCACAGTAATGGATGACACAGTGAAATATTTTATAAAAACCGCATGTTTGTCTCGGGAGATACGAAATCAGATAGCCTATAGGCCATTCATTAAAATTTTAATGGGGCTATTAACCTTTGCAAGTTAGGAAATGTACGATGAGTAAATGTTTCTGCAAAACTGTTGCGATTCGTTTAAGTTTTCAATAGAACTAGTGCACCCCTGAGTTTTAGAATTATTGGTGAAACTGCCATTATAAAAACAAAACAAAGTATTATCTCAAAAATATTTCCAGCAATTGTTTAATCAAAATAATATAATTCGCTGACTGATTATACAATATTTCGTAATTAAAATAGCTTGAAATGTTTCAAAAACAAATAACATACTTTATGCCAGTAAGAATAATGAGGACAGAGGATCAGCGTTAACGGCAAACGACAAGTACCTCCAGCCTTACGGTAATTGCCTCCATTCTGGAACCTTAAGATGCGCAAGTCCACTTCGGACACAACGGCCTCATCATGTCCTCTAATCAATGTAACAATTTTAAATAAATCAAGTTACGTTTTACATGAGTCAAAAAAGTAAATAATTCTGTCACGTTTATTTGTTTTTAAATAAAAATATTGTTTGATTACAGCTTATCTCCGCTTATGTTTGTCTAATACTATAAATTTAAAATAACTGCTGGCCTTACAAATAGAGCAATAAAAATATTTAAGAAAATAACGTTGCTTTATACGACTTTTAAGGAATAAAAAAAATAAAATAATTGGTTGAGAACAGTGGCACACATTCAAAACTGGTTCCAAATTTAAGAACATAAGGTTGTATAATGGAGTCAAAAGTCTTCCGGCCGCGCTGCATTAAATAGTTGTGTAACGTGACCTGAGGCGGGATAACAGTAAATAACAGCCAACAGTCCAGACTCGGACCGACAAATTAAATATGCTGATATACTTTCTCCAATGAAATACAGCTGTCAATGAAATTAACAAAGTACATCCTCTTCTTGGTCGTGGCAAATTTGGTGTGGGAAATTTATGCACATAAACTATAATTAATTGAAATTTTAGTTTTAGCGTTTGTATTTATTTCCTTAAAATTAAGTGTCAGCCATAACATATTGTATGGACACAATAATTTCAGAATGTTTACAATTATGTTTAGTAATGAAGCGAACTTTTGTATTTCTGATTAGGTTAACCGGCAAAACTCACGTTACTTATCGGAAAGTAACCATCATGGAATGAATCCAGCAAAACTTGGGGGCTCGGTGATCGAAGTGGCTAAAGCATCTCTGCGAAACTCAACTGCGCGCCTAAAGGTTCTTAGTTCTAGCCGCAGTTGCTCCCGTTGCTTTTCCCTTGCCGTTATCACTGATCCCTCGTCCTCATTATTCTAACATAAAGTGTGGACGTCAAAAAAAAAAAAAAAAAAGCAAAAGATTAAGGTATTGAACGTATCTAGGTTAGGTGATTTGCTGAAGCCATCAGTTATATATACGGATCAGATTTGCGATCGTGCCCATCCAAATCTTGTGTTTACTAGTCACACAAGACTTCATTAGACATGTTCTGCAGAATTGGATGATCCGATATTCTGTGATGGACATTTCAATAATACAATTTTAATAATATTTTCACCAAAAATATATTCATAATCAGTTTTGAACATTCGCAAGAAGTTGTATGATTCAGTTTCTTCCACACATAATTCTTGCAGTAACTTTGCGTGCATTCCCTGCTCGTCTCTTTTTCATATCCAATGTCTCACTCACAATCTCTTTGTCATTTTACCTTTATTTTCTTTTAACAAAGTACACAGAGTCTCTGCAGCTGCCAAGTGTTCACATATCACATAATTCTCATTACACATAAACGATCTTGGCAATCACATGTTTCTCTGGGTAATCTACGTAGAGTCTATACTTTTGCCATTGTACACAGGTTTATAAATTAATCTGCATAGATTAGTTTTTCCTGTGTACAAACCTAGAACAAATTTCTCTCCAGTATACATACAGTCTAACTAGAGGGTTCTACAGTGTACAGGCCGCCTTACGTTAAGTTGTGCTCAGTAAAAAAAACCATTAAACATAAAGAATTAAAATAACGCTTAACTTTGACCTCATTAGAGGCTGCGGCAGTGAAAATGACAACTTTTTTTAAAGAAAAGAAAATTAACTTGATGTGTAACTGCTGTTACATTAGTTTTTTGATTAAATCCATGCAGGCTAAGTTTAAAAAATACTTGCATCGTTTTACGAAATTTACATTATGTGCGGTATGAAAATTGTATGCTGAATTTAGAAACTTTAATTATAAACCAAGTTTTACTGATTCAAGAGAACTTGTGTTGTCATAACATTGTCTAATTATGGAATATGTTTTTATTTGTTACAGTTCGGAATGACTACATAGTGCAGCCCAAAAGTATTTCGGAAATATCAGAAAATTTATTGATGTCTGGAATATACTTACCTGGTAAGTTTATGCTTTAACTGTTGTAATAAATTATTTTATTACTGTTTTATGTATCGTTAGTTCCCGAGTTATAACCTAGTTTAGCTTGTAGTTGTCATTTGTTTATGTTTTGTGCTTGAATAGGTAGTTCCCTGTTGTGAACGAATAAACAAGGACTTTCTATATTCCGACAAGAGAACGTAAGGGTGCGCTTGCAAGACGATTGATGGGGTTGGTCTTTACAATTGCCTTGTTAGTGAATTTAATTAAAGATTTCACACTATAGGGTATGTTTCGGTTCTTTTACTTTCTATGAAAACTGAAATAAATACAAAATTACTGAAGTCGGAAGGGACCGGGTAAAAACCTCTATCACGCGAAGCTACAATCAGCATTGAAACTGTAAATCCCCCAAAATAACTAAATTACAGTTTCCAAACTCATTATCAAGGTTTGGACTTTGGCAAAGAATGAGACTTTGCTTCAATGACGCAAACTTACAAATATTCTTTATATAATTGTAACTGTGTCCACATGTCAAGTGAATGAGTAATTGAAGTTATTTTATAGGCTACCTATACCTGAAATAAAACTGTATACGATTAGTTTTAATAATGAGTTAGTTTACTAATTTCTATAGAAAAGGTTTTTTGTACCCTTGAAGAGCTTTGTACAGATGTCTTATAATAAAGTCTCGCGAAGCAGTTATAAATAAAACTTTATTTAAAATTAAGTTTTTTAATAAATATTCAATAAAATTAACTCAGAACAATTTAGCGCGAACCAATGTCTGTTTAGTTGAATACAACATTTGAATAATCACCTGATTTCATTATTTACCTTGACTCTTTGCATTTACCCGATCAGCTGTAACGCGAGACTGAATACTGCAACTCTCTGGCTAACTTGCCTCTATGTTGCCACTATGTTAACAGACCTGTAACCACAACTCAGTAAGGTTTCATAACCTTGGTATAACTGTGCCTTGCAAGAATGTATTCCGTGTCTGTGAGAGTACGTCTTGCGTTAAATATAAATTGGTGTTAACTTAAATATACCATGAAGAAAATGGAAAATTAAAAATGGATTAAACGTCATCTGGGCGAAGTGATTGGGAAAGAAAATCTTTAGATTATATATTAATACTGCATTGTTTTAGAATAAACTTTTCATATTACAACGCAAAGGAACAGATTCTACAAATTATATACAAAGAGCTTATAAGGGAACAGATCCCTGTTTCTTCATTAATTTTTTTCTTGATTTTGGAGTGGACGAAGGGTCTGAAAAATACCATTGCGATATGGTTAGCAGTTATACAGTGTTCCCGCCGATAATACAACACCGCTGTTAAGGCTCAGGAAACAATATCAGTGATTCTCCTGATATAACTATGCTTCGCCAAACATTTTTTAAAATAAAAGTTCGGTAGCAATTAATCAACTCTGTTTTAATCTCCGTTTTTTAACCTAATCAAACAACACAAGCTTACGTCTTGTGTGATTTTAGCACATTCTTTAATTTTATCTACTTCTTACGTTTTAAATGTCTAAAATCATGAAAAATACTCGAAAAGTCAATTCACTTATCTACGTTTAATAAATTTAAAATAAAACTGGCATTTCCATGTGAAAATAACCAATCAGACGCTATCAAAACATTGTTATATAACACGGGTTTGTAGAATGTTTAATTATAAAGAATTTTAATTAATACTTTTGGAAAAAACACGTATCGGACTGGAGTTGCGTCATTGTGGACGGTGACGACGGTGGAGTTCGTTTACCCCACTCTTATGTTTAAACATGATTCCTTCCCAACTCATAACTCGAGATAATGCATAGCGTATTACATTATAAACAGTTTGTGGTCAGCATGAGAGAGAAAGCTGGAATTATAACCGTTAATATTATGAAATTATAACTTATTTATTGTAAATTCTTCCTTGATGCGGTTTCCATTACCTCGATGTATATGTTCTCAGTCTATAGACTGAGTTACTCCCACGTACCATTAGGCTAACCTCTGACCACAAGGTGTAGTGCATGGTGCATGGTGTATGACCTCAATACTTATATTAATATTTTAAAATTTCAAAATAAGTTATATAAATTATTTAACTTTCAGTTTTTTAAGCAACACTTTATAATATTTTAAAAAAATAAAAAATCGTCTATCGTAAAGCCTACAGCGCTGAAAATAATTTACAAAAACTTAAAAGTTGGCCGTTTTTAAGTAACCTATCCAGAACCTAGGGAAAACACAGCTGTTTATGTGCGTTATAAAGGGAAGAGGTACACAATTTTTGCAAAATAAAAAGCGACCACATCAATTCAACGCTGATATATATAAAGTTGATTTTTTGAAAGTTCAAAATGACGGTGTCAGAGCAACTTTTCATGAAAAAGGTAACAAATTATAATATAGGCCCTACATGTCTTCACTTCTAATTTCAAAACTAAGTGATAAAATTCCATATTTACAAAATTCAAAAATGGTTTTAAGCGTTGTTAAATTGCTTATCTCAAGTATTTTTTTTTTTTTTTTTGGAATAAAGGATTTTGGGAATTCAAAAATTTGCACTGAATAAAAATGACTTCTACACTTCTTTACGTACGAGAAGGGCACTTACGATTATGAAATATACAATTTGTTCAAGTTATTAAGAATTGTTTTGTAATGTAATGTTTTCTTCAAATGCACTTGCACAGTACGTTATAAAACTCTTTGTCTGCAGATTATGAAAAATAGAGGTCAATAGGTTTTGTGGTTTCGGTGGGTGCAAGATACAGTACCTGACTACCGCTGCTTGAAGAATGCGGTCCTTCCCGAGAGACAAAAACCGTTCCACTTTGCACGTTTCAGCAAATATTGTAGAAATCGATGAAAAAGGTTATTTCTAGAATAAATTATGCTGAATTTAGTAAAACATAAAAAATATGTATAAATTTAGATTCGCTACATCTAGATTTTATATTCCAAACAGATTTTGAAAACGTAAACTCTTTTTGTTCTTAAATATTTGAATTATCGTACAGTATTTATTCAGTTAGATCCTTTTTTTAGGAAGTGGGTGAGTAAAACATAGTGTGTATTTACTGCTAACTCACATGTTTTCACTAAAGGTAAATGACCTATTGTTTAAATGCAATAAAAAGTGGATCATTAATTCAATGAACTTCATATTAACTTTTGCAGACATTAAGAGACTTTCGAAAGTAGTAATGAATATTTCAAAATTATAACCAACGTATGAATTCAAAATCACAAAAAAATAGTTTTCCCAATGCTTTATTGCTGTACAATTAACAATTAACATCCTTTCTTTTTGCTTTACATGCAGTTATAGCTATAAGGACGTAATACGAGTGCCTCGCTTTTCTCTTAGGAGGTTAACGATGTAGGATTCTACATGTAGGCTCACAAGTTCAGACAGACAGACGTTGGCTTCGATCTTTCTATTAATTAAATTAAAATAAATTCGTTTTGTATTACTTTGTAAGTAACTGACAAAACTAAGTAATATGGATTTTCTGAAACTGTATTGTAACGGACTTGTTTGAATGTGTAGCCTCATCTTATATTTCGTACGATTCAGGCTTTTACAAAATATGGCTTAAATACGATTATAACTTGATATTTATGAACAAAACTGTATTTTATATGTAGGTAACTGAGAATCCTGTATTTCTATAAATTCCGGATTTATAGTTATTATTATAAATATGCATTGTTATAACTAGGTTTAAAATTTTCAAAAACTCCAACAATATTTAAAATATTAAAAAAAGGTGAAAACCTATTCCTAACTGTTAAAATTTCATATTTTTATAGGTGAACCAAAAAGTAATATAAAAATTGGATTTTAAAAATTTTCAAACCAGTAAAATCCGTAATTTTCCAAGTCTTGCGAACGTTTTTAATTTTTTTTCACGAATCAAACAAGAAATACAAACCTTGTAGAACTGTTTATGACCACTCTAAGTTTCGGTTTTCCGTCGACAGAAATACAACATCGACAGAAATACAAACATTAGTAGTGGCGGATATTCACTTACTTCAAATATGAACAAACTGTACAAACACTTTAAATTTACTTGTTTTGCAACCAAATTATTATTATATATGCGGATTAATTCATAATTCTGTTTTTCGATTTTTGATTCCCGTATAAGTTACGTCTGATTACAATTGGGTAAGTTTAATGTAAACTAAAGCGTTTTATAACAAATTTTAGCCTTTTCAGCAAACAAATTGGAAATTTTATTTTACTCGGTATTGTACACAGCGGTAAGATTAAACGAACCGGAAGTCACGTTTCTCACAAAATTGACTTCCATGTTTCAAATCTCAAATTGTTTGTAGTTCCATACGCATTATGAATTTTTGCTTAGTACAAATGCCAAAACGACCCGAACTAATGAAATCATTAGCGTAATGCTGTATTTATTTGGCGTTTAGTCCTATACTCAAGTTATTTAAACATGCTTGTATTTTTAATCCTCTTTATTTTACAGTTACGAATATCCTCATTCTGTTAATGTTTTAAAACCGATAACAAGATATCTTGTTCACTTTTGTTAATTAAGTTCACCCCAGAACGACCCACTACGGCGGTCGGACGGAATAGTTCTACGGGTAGCTGCGGGCTAGCCATATGTTAGCTCAGGTCGGAACGAAACATGCCCGCCGCGGCTAAAGAGGTCAGGCAAATGCACCGAGTTATTTTGACAATTACGCCATGACGTCATGACCTGGGTGACACCTTGATCCACGGATTACGTGAGCTCCTCGATACCGAGCTTCACACGGTCCGTATCCCCAAGGATTAAGAAATTATGCGAACGTAATTACAGGCGAGAGTTCGCAGCTTACAATTTCCCTGTCGTACAATTCTCTTTTCTATGACACACTCTTGTATTTATCTGCCTGGTTTGTGGGTCAATTAGCTATCCAATAGTACAACATATGATTATGGATGTTAAATGTCTCCATTGTGTCTCCTGGAGGCTCGAGGTGTAACGCGAGGGATGGTGTTGTGGAACATCATTAACAAACATGGACGTCTCAATTAATTTGATTGAAAAGACAAGTTTATATTTTATAGTCTCGTCTTTGAACTAATCAGCTCTCTCTTGTCCCACGTGTTGTAGTAATAAGAAAGTCGACTAAATTTACTTCAAACCATTATAAATATATTACTTATAACTTCTTTTAAACATAAATAATCTTTGCTGACGTAACAGAAACGTTTTAATAACATTTTAAACACGAACGTTGCCATATTTTGACAAAACGGCGAACTTTCAAGATATTAAAAATAGCATAACTTTCATTTAACAATTTTTAAAAAAATGTAATTTCGCCGTCATAATCATCATTAAAATTTGCTTTTAATTTGACTGAAAATTATGTGTTTTACTATAACACCTCTTAATCAATTGGAACAACATTGCGAACTATAGAACACACGCACGCACACTTTTATCAAATTACTAACGACTTAACAAAGCTCACTGAGAAGTTTTAAGTCTTTACTGTAATGACTTCTCCAATTACTATAATTTTCAAAAGGAGTGAATTCTTAATGTTATGCGTTATAAAGGCAAAAAAATACTTTAACGTAATTTTTTTTACTTTTATTAAAGGATAGTGTACTCCAAATATACTTTAGATTTACTTTTTGATTAGTATGTTTCGAACTCTTTAACGCATATCGTGTTATAGTTTTGCAGTTAGTACGCCTTTTTTATGAAGCCTGTTCAGGTTACAAGCAGTGGTCATTATTATAGCAAAAAAAAACTTGTTAAGATCTTTCCTGTGGTTAATAAAATTTCTATTTATTATTTTGTAAACTGTTACTATCAGTCCTAGAAATATACGAAGTATGAGTCGTTCCTGACCCATAGTACACGTTTTAGGGTCCGTTTTTGACTAATATGTATAGGCTAAGTGATCCGTTAAAATAATAGAAGTTTTAATTTTAGATAACTCTTACAACCTTAAACACTAATCTATTCTGGTAGGTATAATTACCAAAGAAATTCATTAGTAAAATCCATTTATTAGTTGTTGAGAACTATTTAAAATCTACTCGATTTTTTTATTTAATTTATTTTTGAAAATTTTGTTTCACTTTTATAATCAGTGTAAAATTTAACATAAAGAATCATTTTACACTTAACTGTGGTTAGATTTCATTTTCGTGTATTACAATATATTCACGAAGGATCTACTGTAATTTTTATTTATACACTGGTATATATTTCTTATGTATACATTTCTTATGTTTTTGGATATTTTTACCATTCTATTCTCGAGACAGCACCATAATTATTTTAGTAGTTAGACTTGATCTGTCAGAAAGGATGCAAATTAGGTACTTTCAATGTGGAAATGTTTTATGAATCATAATAGTTATTTTTTAAATTAATAAATAAATTTTATTTTTAATTAATTGTCGAAAGCAAAATATAAATAGCTTACATCTTTCAAAAATTATTTTTAGAAAAATCTAAGAGTTTTTGAAACGATGAGGGTACCTAGCTTATTTAATAATAAAACTCTATCACACTTTACAAATGATATACACTTGAATAATATAGATAGTTTGCCTGTTGGAAAAAAAACTAAAAGCATAATAAAGTCACTGTAAAGTTAATTGTCTTATATTTTTCAATTAACGCTTTAATTGTTACAAAGTCTTATGTTAATCACTCTTCATATTTGGAAGTTACTGGTGGGCATACTTTCAATGTTTATTAACACTTATAGCTTATCTGACATCTCCTTATCAAACCAGTTTCAACGAAAAAACCTAATATGTAATGACTTATTAGTACCGTGGGATATATTAAGTACAGCAATTATAGAAATAATAAACCTGTCTAAACTTAACAATCAGAGCTTTCTTATAAAATTTAATCTCTTTTTGTTAATATTCGTATTATAACAGGTCATAGGTTAGATTAGGTCACATGAAAAGTCATGGGCAGTTTAATGGAGATATATTGGTTATGTTTGGATTCCAGTTGTGATTTGCTTGGCCTATTGATAGTTGAATAACATGTTTCAGTTTTAAAACTAAAAAAAGATGAATAGTTGGCCAAGATCAATTTTCTCGATGGTATTCGTTAAATTAATTTCGAATATTTTTCTGTTTTATTTACAAAATCAATGTATAATTTGTTTTCATTTTACCATTTTAAACGGCAACGAGATAGCTTACCTACAAACCTAAACGTCAACTCGTAACGGTAACGGAGTAGCTTACCTACCAACCTAAACGTCAACTCGTAACGGCAACAGGGTAGCTTACCTACCAACCTAAACGTCAACTCGTAACGGCAACGGGGTAGCTTACCTACCAACCTAAACGTCAACTCGTAACGGCAACGGGGTATCTTACCTACCAACCTAAACGTCAACTCGTAACGGCAACGGGGTATCTTACCTACCAACCTAAACGTCAACTCGTAACGGTAACGGGTAAACACCTACTAACCTAAACGTTAACTCGTAACGTTAACGGGGTATCTTATCTACCAACCTAAACGTCAACTCGTAACGGTAACGGAGTAGCTTACCTACAAACCTAAACGTCAACTCGTAACGGTAACGGGGTATCTTACCTACAAACCTAAACGTCAGCTCGTAACGGTAACGGGGTAGCTTACCTACCAACCTAAACGTTAACTCGTAACGGTAACGGGGTATCTTACCTACAAACCTAAACGTTAACTCGTAACGGTAACGGGGTATCTTACCTACAAACCTAAACGTCAACTCGTAACGGTAACGGAGTAGCTTACCTACTAACCTAAACGTTAACTCGTAACGTTAACGGGGTATCTTATCTACCAACCTAAACGTCAACTCGTAACGGTAACGGAGTAGCTTACCTACAAACCTAAACGTCAACTCGTAACGGTAACGGGGTATCTTACCTACAAACCTAAACGTCAGCTCGTAACGGTAACGGGGTAGCTTACCTACCAACCTAAACGTTAACTCGTAACGTTAACGGGGTATCTTATCTACCAACCTAAACGTCAACTCGTAACGGTAACGGAGTAGCTTACCTACAAACCTAAACGTCAGCTCGTAACGGTAACGGGGTAGCTTACCTACCAACCTAAACGTCAACTCGTAACGGTAACGGGGTATCTTACCTACCAACCTAAACGTCAACTCGTAACGGTAACGGGGTAGCTTACCTACCAACCTAAACGTCAACTCGTAACGGTAACGGGGTATCTTACCTACCAACCTAAACGTCAACTCGTAACGGTAACGGGGTAGCTTACCTACCTAACCTAAACGTTAACTCAACGTTAACGTAACGGTAACGGTAACGGGTAGCTTACCTACAAACCTAAACGTCAACTCGTAACGGTTACCTACCTACTAACCTAAACGTCAACTCGTAACGTTAACGGGATATCTTATCTACCAACCTAAACGTCAACTCGTAACGGTAACGGCTTACCTACAAACCTAAACGTCAACTCGTAACGGTAACGGGGCTAAACGTCAGCTCGTAACGGTAACAGGGTAGCTTACCTACAAACCTAAACGTCAACTAAACGTCAACTCGTAACGTACCTACCAACCTAAACGTCAACTCGTAACGGTAACGGGGTAGCTTACCTACCAACCTAAACGTCAACTCGTAACGGTAACGGACTCAGCTGATGAATCCAATTTGCTATCAGGGGGGGAGTTGATTCCCTTTGTCTTTAAAAAAAGAATCTTCCTAAATACTGCTAACATCTTTCTAGAGTTAACATGTGATAGAGTTAAATTTACTAATATTTAAACAACGAAATAGTATTTTTGTTGATAAAGCACCATAAAGCCTTTAGTTTCCAACATAACGAATTTCTGGTAAATTATTTAAAAGTGGAATTTTTCGTTAACATTGTTTTATTTTGATTACGGTCAATGTTTTACTTTTAACGGTTGCAGATCTTTTAAGTTCAATTTGCTTTTTTTTCATTAATTATGAGTTTAATAGAGTAAATCTGCAGTTGTCCAGTGCCCGTAGGTGGACCTTCTACTGAGTTACGGCAATAGTAAGGAGAAATTAAAATGTAATAACTTTGAAAAAAGAAAAGAAACGTTAAGTTTCATCACAATGCAATTCGTTTCACAAAATAAAAGCAACCGTAAATTTTAAACTAGTTAAACAAAGACGTTTACTACCTAATATGGGTCAAAATACTTTTATTAAATTAAAAACAAGCTTAATACTATACTTTCCATACTACCTCGGTAATATTAAAATATTTAAATAGATGTATCTAATAGAAAAAAATGGAATATAACTAACAATTATCTTGTTTTAATTATTGTTTATTTGAACATCTACCAAAGTTGAGATTAGCTACTGTCCTCAAGTATCTAACTTAAAAAATTTCTGTTATTAAACCAAAAAAAAAAAAATAATGTATCATGTTTTCTCTTCCAATTTTATGTTAATTACTATAATTTGTTCGAAAACACGACACGATTAAAACTTATTACAGTTTTTTTTAACGTCCGACTATTGCGCACACTTGGGCAGAAGATGGGATGATTTAAAGTGTATGAAAATGCCAAGCCCTGGCCGGGAATCGAATCCGGGTCCTCTGGGTAAAAGCCTAGTACGCTATCAACTAGGCCACCGAGGCAGCTGAAATCAGCTATAACTACCAATATAAAAATTAAATTAACAATTCATTTCATCTATTTACATCAGTCAAACTTTGTACGTTCCGTAGTATAGTGGTTATCATGTGCGCCTTACACGCGCAAGGTCCTTGGTTTGATCCCGGGCGGAAATTTTAATCATAATTAATTTAATAAGAGACTTGCGACGCGCAAAATATAATATTATATATCAATATAAATTCGTGCACTCGCATCAAGTAAAATCCAACATCACAACCAGCCTTAAAACATGGTACACGTTTAAACATAAACTTAGCAACTATATTACTAGTACGTAATGCCTAATGCCTAGATCTATATTAAAGTACTAAAACGTAAGGTAAACCCTGACAATAAACTGTAGTATTTAACATAGGCCTGAGCATCTAGGCTTACGTTCTTGTTGTTAAGTTATGTTTTAATCATAGATTAATGTATTTATATGTAATCGATGGTTTTAAGTATGTATGGAACTTTTTGATCAATATTATTTTTTACATAAATTTAATAATGGCTTATGTATGAATAAACGAATAATAAGAACATGAATATTACATCATTAAGTAACAGTTTTAAAAACAGAAAAGACAATCTTTTCAGTTATTTGTATAAAATATAAATTCCGCTAAAGAAACGAAAAAATAATAGCAATTAAATTAGTGATTTAGGCATCACAGCACAAAAACTTCTTCCTCATCTATGAGTAATGTTAGATTTGCGCCAGTAAAAGTCAAATTATTAATCACCGAAAATGTTTAATTAAATATGGCGTAGATATTTACTGGCGAATGTAATCGCACAAAATTTAAAGAAAAAACCTTGTTGTAGGTCACTGCTTCCTCAATGGTAGCATCCGGCATAGGCTTGACTTTGGAACTTACATTCTACTTACCACTACGTATACGCTGATGCTTCCGAGTTTTACAATTGAGGACAGTTATAATTAATTTATGAAAAATTTAATTTTAACAAATAAAATATCAACACCTGACTAACCTCCCAGATGTTCGTGACAGCTGTATCTCAATATTTTTTTTTAACCGGCACAATGTGTTATAAAGACACAAATTCGATGACAACTCATTTGAGCGATGGTTGTTCCGAAGAATTGACGGTGTCAGCTCATTTATTGTGGCAGCCGCGTATGAATAGCAACCAGCCTGGAATGGTTAGTCGGGCCAAAGAATACCTTCCTTAGAAGACGAGAAGTGTAAACAAAGACTCATCTCTTCAGGTTGGCAGCATTGTTCTCTTCCACTGAGTCATACCTCAGCATTCCTTACATAACGCAGAGCATGAGGTTTCTTGTAATTATATAACAGCACTTTATAGACGGTCACAGTAGTTCCTCTGATACACTGACGTTATAGCCTACCCGAATATACAGGATAGTCTGAAATCCAGTTGACGGAAATCAATTATTTTATAAACCACTTATTTTATTTTATTTTTAAAACATTTACTGTTCATTTATAATTTTATTAAAAACAAACTTTTTGTTAAATGAGAAGAGAAATTTCGAAGTAGAACTATGATCATAAAGTAAAAGTTTACTGTAGGCCTTTTCTATTCTTCTGTAAAGAATCTAACCTTATGGGGGAGGGGTGTGGTGTAAGCATACTACTTACCAGAGAACGTTTTGGGGCTGCTGAAGACATGTTTTTAAATACATTTGTAGGCTAAGTGCAACAATTAACTGTAATATTACTTTCCACTGAATTGTCTCCAGAAACTAGATTTGAAGAACCCTATAATTGCTCATTTTATTTTTCTCCGGGTTCTATCTTAAAACAGGTTACATTCAAGTAACTAGTTAGGTTACTTCCTACATTCATAATGTTCCTACTTCCAATTCATAATGCGTATTTGTGAACTTTAACTTTTTCGCTAAACGAATTATCTGACAAATCACTACATAAAAAACTGACTATTTTTACTTACTATACAAACTTACATTTTTTTAGAATTAAATTAGATTAATATACAAGATCAGATTATTCAATCAGACTTAAATTAGTGTGATATATTTGAAATTTAAAAAAAAAACATTTGGGAATAAATTTTAAATTAAGTTCTTCAAATATGAACAAAATTGTTGTGAATCAATTTTTGATTTTCATTGAGATCTCCCAATCTGGATATTGGGGAAGTATGTTTTGCTTAGGCCAACATTAACGCCTCTTTTAAATAATAAAATTTAGTGTGAAAACGTCAGCACAATGTTTTCTGTGATTTATTTAATTATGCTGTTGTTCCTAATGTAAAAGAAACATTAACTAATTAATGTTAATTAAGTTAACAAGTTTAACTGTTAGCAAAGTGTATCGTTAACTTTTTTGTACCTGTGAAACACAAAAAAGTAAATATTTTTGTTCGCAGGTATTCACGACGTCGGTGGACATGCTGTGGTCTTGTACGATGCAGCTTGTGTCACTAGGGCGGCACTTTCCCACACAGATGTCGCTAGGGTAATCCTGTACTACGCGACGCTTCCTTGCAGGTAATACGCTACTCTATAACAATGTACTGATTAAAATAAATTTATATTGATTATTTAATAAAAAAATATTTAAGCACAAATATTGTGAGCGCTTGGGGATCGGTGTCAAACAAAAACCGTAAAACCAAGCGGGACAGTAAAAGCAAAAGCCAAAAAGTTCATAACCATGTCTCGGTGAAGTGGTTATTTTGATACTTTTATAATAAAAAAATTGTTACCTAACGTTATACCATTTCCAAGTAATAATAGTCTAAAAACATATTAATAACTATTTTATTACAAGTTAATAATAATAAAATAATTTATTATTATTAACTATTTTATTACTGTCAATGTACAAAACAGTTCAGTTTAGACACTTTATTTCTCACTAAGTTTATGACCACTAGTAAACAAATTTCAAAAACATTTTGAAAAATGAAATTATTTGTTTATATATCAATAATTATTGAATTTTACAAAATCTGATAATACAAACATTGAGCAAGTGTCTCAAGACTAAGAACACTAAGAAGTGTCTCAACATTACAAAATATCAATTTTCGTTTAACCTTCTGAATCCGATTTGGCTGTCTCATAAACCAAAATCAACTTTATCAGTTAATATTATAAAAGATTTTTTTACTTTTAAAAATCTGTGAAAGTCTAATCAAAAGCAGGAACAGAACAAAGAAACAAGTGTTTCAAAGCAGGCATATTGTTGGTACTTGAAAGTCTTCAAACAAAAGTAACTGCAATAACTTTCTCGAAAACCCATGATCAGATGGGACACACAACCTTTGAATTAGTGTTTGGAAATTACCAGAAAAACAACAGTAATTTTTTTTATTACTAGTCTTTTAATCGTAATTTTGAAGCTACTGAGCTGATTTCAAAAATGGTGAAACACGTAGTAATGAAGTGTGTACCAAAAATCAGTGTAGTGTTACAGAAACTTAATGAGGTATATATCTTCAACCACGTAGATTGGTTCAGCTTTTGAAGTTGGTCCCTGGCACTGCGGTCAAACTACTCTAAACTAAACCTCTGGGATTCTAGTTCAGTGTACTGGTGCCCGCAATGAGTTTTAGCAGTCTGGTGGTCCTCAGGGTTCTTTGCTTCCTGCTGGCAAGAGCCTTGAAATCATAGTTTATATGGCCTGCAGTTTTCTTTTCCTTCATGCATAACCTGCACACGGTTTCTCTTTGATACATTCTTATCCTAGTCATGCTTTTCCTGAGTTGTCCTTTGCCCTAGCTGAGAGCCTTCTAATCTTAGATAATGATTCCTATCATCCCTGTCACAGTTTTTCAAACCAAATTTGATACCTGGGAGGTTTTCTCATTTGAAGTAGGCCTTAATGATTTTAGGTATTTAACTCCATTTAGCATTTCTTCGACTGCAGGTTATGGGTAGTGTCTCTACTAGCTTCTACAATTCACTGATTGTTTGTTCCATGGGCTTAGATACAGCCCTAATAATTTCCTTCCCTCCATTTTATTTTCACTCCTGCGGTCCATTTTTGCCAATTTCGTAAGATTTCCTGGGCTTTGAAGTCTAGTTTCTATCATGAAAATCCTACAAGTCGCTGTGGAAGTTAAATGTTTATCCTTACAGAGCCTCACATGGATAAGGCTAGATTAAAACTGGAAGCCGCCTGGTATCCAGAGTAAGCATACTTTAGCTAAGCACTTCTTTAGCCACTCGACCTTCGTTCTACACTGTTTGACCTTGGTTTGAGATTACATTCATACAAAATCTGCATGTCATTTCCGAGGAGTCATGAAACGTGAAGATATGTTAAAATTTATATATCGAATTTTTTGGATGAATACAATACTTTCCTCTTTATTGTATATAACAAGAAAGTAAGAATTAAAAAAATAAAGATATAACGTGACGCATTAAAGATCAAACATTTGATATTTTTTTTGCAATGTGATATTACTACATTTTAATATATATATATATATATATATTAAAATGTATATATATACTTTTTAATATATATATTTTTGCTAGTTATAGACTTGCATATATTTATCTGTATTTGTGATTGTGTATAAAACAAGCCTTACTAGTACGGACGTGAGATTTCGAGTACAAATTCAACTCAAGCTGTTTACTTTCTAACAAAATGGAGGTTTGTATGACGTGTATCTGTGACAATCAAACATTTACTGTCGTGTCCGTTTCTTCATAATAGCTGTGGAACCTGTAGAGTGGGCGAGCCGCATGTCCAATCTGTGGTGACCCTTACCAGGTGTTTACCCTTAATCTTTCAGAGTTCATCTATGCCGTCGTGGAAAATGGCATTGCTAGTAATGCGGATAATGTGTGTTATTGTCATATTAAAGTTATGTTATTAGGTTCGAATGGTTAACTGGTAGTAGACCTAGTAGTAAAGAAAGTGTTAAAGTATAGTATTTCCGTTTATTGGATTAGAGACATACTTGTTCAATAGGTGAACGCCTAGACGTACAAGACAGTTTATTGTTGCGATGGTAACACTTAAAAAGAGAAATCCTTCTTAAACTTTGCCAGCTTAATCTATACAGTAAGAGTATTACACACGCAGTATCATCACGCTTGTATCACACGTGTGTATCACGCTTAATACACACGCAGTATCATCACGCTTGTATCACACGTGTGTATCACGCTTAATACACACGCAGTATCATCACGCTTGTATCACACGTGTGTATCACGCTTAATACACACGCAGTATCATTAATTTTTTTAAAATGAGATGAAATTTGTGTACCTTAAAACAATAAAACTGTAAAAAAGAGAGGTAACATTTTGGTATACTCTAATGTACGATATAGGCTGTAGCAACACAAGTACTAGAATTTAGGTAAGTTCTCCTTCATCAACTTCTTTTTTTTTTTTCAAATTCTATATAACACAGATTTTTGGTTTTTTGGTTGTGAACTTTTTAACTTAGCACATTTTCTTTGAAAGTTAAACAATGTTTGATGATAAAAATGATAAACTATTCGCATGAAACTTTAACAACAAACAGAACCTGAAAGTTAAACTTAAAAAAAAATGTCCTAAAACTTTGTTCGTGTTGAAGTTAGTCATGTTTTTTTATTAACTGCTCGTATTGCAATGATCCATTAGCTCATTATAGGTTTTATCATATGAAGCGAAGATAAATAATGCTAGAATTTTTTGTGAATGTTTTTCTTATCAAACAACAATTTCGTTTCAAATTTTATAAGGGTCGTCAACCTTGTCCGTTGCTTCAGTTAATGTTACATGTTTCAAAAAAGGCAAATTACAAATAATGTTTTCTGTTCAGAAATTATTACTGTAAATATAAAAGATTTTGTATTGCGCCTAAAGCAAATCTATACTCATCTTTAAACATATTTTCTACAATAAGTAGCATCTCTGGAAAATGATTGTTGAAGAAACCATCATGGTAAGACCCAGATCTGAATAGAAGTGAATCCTGATTCTGACCTCTGGCAATAGGTTTTAAGAAGCATTTAAAACTTGTATGTTTTGTGTATGTTAACTTTCTAGAGTATGCCATTTTGTTCCAACTTGATTCAAACTAGTAGCAAAAATTTATCTTGATAAAATTTCAAATAAGTTCCTTACCTAGTAAAATCCGTTTAATTGTACAAAATTTAAAACCTTTTAAAAATCCTAAAATTTCATCATTATATTTACATTTTTTGTTGAAAATTTGAGTTGACCACTGTAATCAGCATTAAAATGTGCATAATTTAGCTTTTTCTTTTTTTTTAATTTTAAAATACAAAAATAAACCTGACTGTAGTTTGGGTTTCATTTTGTATTTTTATTGTAATTTAAATCAAAACAAACTTATTTATTCAGGTATTAACGCTGTTACGATAATGAAATTATTTTTCAAAAAAGTGTTAAAAACTTAAAATAGTTATGAATCTTACAGCGGTCAGGGTTCTTATTTTTAGTGAAACACGAAAATGTTCATTTAGTATTAAAATCATGTTTAAAAATTGTGTTACTTTTTTGAAATTCGTTTTATTACATCAGTAAGTTAGCTGCGTGCAAATATTATTTTCTTCTTCTTTGTAGGTCAATTTTCTTTTTTGTCCAATTTTTATTAAAAAGTAACATTATTATTTCTTTCTCAAGTTAAAAATAAAGTTTTGCTAAACTGTTTATCCAAGTCTCTGATAACGTAGATACGTAATTGGTAGGCCTGTCGCAGATTATTAGCATATCTTGTATCTTCAATGTACACTGTATACAACAGACAAAATATCACCAAAGAAACCACATTTTTTTGTAAAGTAACCGTACAGGATTACATTCTCGGCGAACCAAGGACACTGCTATATCCGTACGGCCACCAGGAACTCACGATGTCGGTTTAGAAAACAAGAGGCAATACGCCATAAAGCAAGAGTACGCAGCATGCGGATATCAGCTGATGGAGTACCGGTTCCCGGCTTCGCTTTACGAGAGACAACACCGTCGATGACACTTGTGATTGACGGAATATATTGTTACACGGAAAGTTCCTGCTTTACTGAACTCATTAAACGGTAAACTGTTTTACTTGCCATTAATATGTTTAGTGGTACCATTAGTTAAATATTTGTGAGACTTTCACTGAACCAATTACTGCCTACACTGTACTTGCATAAAGTGTAACTAGGCTGTACAAAGAAAAGGCGTTTGGAATTCTTTAATATGAAATACTGCGATACACAGTTTTGCGTAGTTGTGGGTGATTAAACTGCAACAATGTGATACAGCAAAAATGTAATTTTTGTGATTATCATCTGATTTTACAACAATGGCGACTTAAATTCACATAAAAAAAAGAATAGGCCTATACCGGAAACTTAAAATACATTTTTCTCAAACCGATTTTATAAGAACAGAAAACTGTTAATTTGGTTCTGAGAAAATTCCTGATTGAAAATGTTTTAGGTTTGTAGGTATGTAGTGGAGAAACAATCGCTATGCTTGGACCTAAAGTCGATGCAACTAGCGTTAAGGCCTTTCACAATAGAAAAATTATCAGAACAGAATTTTTAAACGCATTTAATACAAATGATGAAATAATTTTAAACTTTCATCTCTTAAATCATTTCTCTCGACATTAAAAAATCGTACGCATTTACTAAAGCTACTTAATTTTAAAGTTGATATTGTACCAATCACTACTTCATCTATTCTGAATCCATTGTAGTATTTAACCTAACCGACCATCGAATTATTAGCTCCACGGGTTTTTAAATCATGACTTAACCACCAGCCGTAATTACACCGAACCATTGTAACATGTTAATTTATGTTTCTAAGGTCAAAGTCACAGAAGTCGGTTTCTCTTTAATAACAGTTAGATGTTATCAGAGCATCGTAGTTGAGATATCAGGACCAGACCGCTTCCTACATCTTCTTCGGTTCTCCGTGATAATCTAGCTGCGACCAATTGACTTCTGGTACAAGTAGGAGGAGGGCATTTCTCATTACCCACGTAAAGTTACAAATCATGTTCGTTAGCCTCATACTGACAAGTTGTGTACACAACGTAACAATGTAGGCCTAGCTCTGCTTCTTATTTAAGCGCTACAACAGCTTAACAGGTTGAACTTATTAAACAGAAAACAACTAAGATAAAAAATAGTATCGATGTCTTTAGTTTTTTGAATGAAATTTATTATAAAATCAACTGACATTAAAAAGAAATGTGCAGATGATATAAAAGAATTTTAAACTACTTCAGGTAATAAAAACATCAAAATGTTTCCTGTTACTTTAATTCTAAGAAAGAAATCGCAGCGTGCATCTAACTCGGCATTTGGAAACTTATTTCCCAAAATTAAAAATATTGAAAAACGTTCTTAAATGGACATTTTGATAACAGAAAATCAATCAAGTAACAAAAAATATTTTCTTAATAGAAATTTTACACTTTCAAATTGGCGGCAACTAAAAAATTAAAAAAAAATATTTTTTGATTTGATTTCGTTTATCCAACTAACTTGTCCAAGCTAATAAAATAGCTTTCGTGTTTTAGATTTCATGATTAGAGTTTATTTAATAAGTATTGGCATGTTCGTGTTGCAAAGACAATAATCCGCTTATATTTATTTACATACAATCTGGTTTGTTTTTATTTCTGCTTATTTTGTTTGAACAAATCAGCCATATTTTTAGTCGAAGGCTGGCATATATAAATATGGTACCTAAACATCAACGTGCAAGTATACAGTAAAAGTGAAATATTATCGTTGTTGCTTTGCTACGGATTACAGTGCTTTAGTTGTCTCTGACGACGGTGTCTACAGTCGACCTTTGCAAGTTCCTTATTCCTAATCAATAAGCAATTAAATATAATAACATAAACACTGTTCATTACTGCAAATACGCCATTCTAATTGAAGGACTTTTAAAGATAAGATTGTAAACAAGAATTAAATGTTTGTAGTTATTTCTAAAACATTTTCTTTGAAGTAAAATGACGTTGCATTTTTTGCGTTATGAAAATATTTAAATATGCAGTTATTCTCTACGAAACAATTATCTGTTTTCGCTGTTACCTTTGTCATTGTATTTGTCACAGTTGGGCATAATTTTGTTATTAGAGAATTTCCATTGGAAAAATGAGCTATTGGTGCTACTATCGTGGTGAGACCCAGGCCTTGGACTTTTGAAATGATCACAGATCACTTTTTGAGGGACCGTTTATATATATATATAACTATGTGTATGTTGTTTTAGCATGTTCACGTTCGCAATTTTCGTCCGAATTGATCAAACTTGGCACAAAAATCAATTATGGAAACAATTTGGACAAGTTCATTAACTAGCAAAATTATTTCAACAGTTTTAATACGGTGGTCATTTGAAATATTTAAAAATCCATAGCTCGTTAGTCGTAAATTATTTTTTAAACCGATTTCATCACCATAATCAACATTAACAAGCCTTAAATTAGCATTTTCAATTTTCAAAATCCGTTGAAATTAAATAATGTTTTTGACGACGGTCAGGGTATATTTTCGTATTTTCAGTGTAATCTGAGAAATTAAAATGCAAATTTAAATTCAGATCAGTATAGTGAAATGAAAATTTCGTAAATGGTAGGATAAAGAAAAATACTTTGGAAAGTCGCTTCTATCACGTTAGGGAAACAGTTGGGTTGTCGCAATTATTAAAAGCTAGGCCTGATAAAAGGCAGTTGATTGAACTCAATATCTATCCGTTATCAATATTAAACTGTACTCTTAATATTTAATAGCCGAAAAGAATTTTTGTAAAGACATAAATTATTTGCAAGATTTGGAGCCGTAGATTTAGTTTTGTGCACTTGAAATGATTTCAGGTCCACTGATTAAAAAAAAAAAATTGACTTTGGTATCTATGAAAACCGGTATCGTTAAAGAACTGATTTTAACCTACTGAGGAAATTTAGTCCTAGTTTCCCCATTTATGGAAACGTTTTTCAGTTTAGCAATAATTCTTTTTTTCAACCCCTCTTTGTTAAAAATTCTTAAAATTAGAATTTTTCAAAAAATAATAAAGTTTGAAGTATCGCAATGTCAGCTAATCTGTGAGCATGGATCTGTGAGATGAGAGCCGTAGCAAGTGAGGCCGATTTCACAGCTGCATCGGAACTAAAGGCAAATTATATTCTCGGATTAGTTTTGCATCTTAGTAACAATTGTCTTATTATTCCGCAATTCAAACTATTACTAATGGTCCCCGCTGTCATTAAGATAATTTGTAATAGATAACCTGTAATTCCAAATTTCCTTTTCCTCATTAAATATTGCTGTGACGTCTGACGATTTTGTGTTAATTCAGTTTTTTTACTCTTTCAGTCAACCTACTTGCTACAGATTTTTATTAAACCTATTTACTAATAACAAACGTGGAGTCAGCTGATCTTTGTAATATGAGTGTCTGTTGTCTATAGAAATAGTGCGTTCCATTAAGGAAATCGCTAAAGAATATATGAAGTTCATTAACTTTATTGGAAATAAAGAAATTTTTACTTCTTGTTGGAAAACATTTAACTGTAATGAAAAAAACAGCAGTGTTTCATACGATGACCTTTGGCCAATATTTCAGTGCCAAACGCGACAAACGATTTGGTTATTTGCGTTTCAAATTAACACATGCACCAGTTTTCTTGTGGTCCTTTTCTTCAATAAATGAATGAATAACTTTCTAGAGTTCGGTTGCACTGCATCCTTTGTAGATCTTTAATCCTTTGAAGATTCGTGAAGAGGTAATAGAAAATGCGACGAAGCAGCTAAACGAAATTTCCAAAAATGGCTTTCAGGATTGTTTCCAACAATTGTATGAATGGTGAAAGATGCACATGCAGGAAGACAGTACCTTGATACAAAATAAAGTTAAAATGTTTTTTTTCATTGGCCAATTCAGGGATGTTTTTGACTCTACCTCGTATTCATTTTAAATTCATTCCAAATTTTACTTTGAGTACCGACTGTGACTGTACGACATGAGAAGCTGTTAATCAGTTGTGTTTACAAATGCAAACCGTTAGTTACACACTTCCTCGTTATCACTTCCGGCGCTATTTTTCAACACATGTTCTTGTGTGTTCAATGACACTTATTCAAACAAATTTTTAAATGATCCAAGTCCAACTGTTTCGATAATTAATAATCAGTCCAACATATTTTTTATGTTAAGTACAACTCTTTCTTTTTGTATGTTGCATACGTTTCTGGATATTTAATGTTACTGACTTTATATTACAGCAAATAACAATTATGTTTATAGGCTAACTCGTTTGAATGTGGGTTAATTTTTAAATTTAAATTTTAATCGCAGGTATTTTCAATTTATTATATTTTTTGTGTATGTTTTCAAAGCAAAAAAGCATTCGATCATCTTTCCACTTGAAATTTGTAATTCCCTTCTTTTACTCGTATATCCTTTCACAAAGATCATTCCCATTTAAATCAATTTTTAAAAAATATCAAAAAATCTACTTTTCATAAATTAATCAAATTGTAATAAAAACAAAAATGAGTTTGTATCTTAAAGTTTGTCTCAAGTAAATCTTTAAAATGATATGTCACTTGATCTCTGATACTACTGTATTTAGAAAAAAATATAGTAACTTCTGTCATAGAACGGTTTTCCCACAATCACAATAAAATAAAAATTCGTTTTCTGTCTTAACTTTAAGTTAGAATATTTAGAAGCCAATTAATTTAATTAATTTAATTTGCATTTACTAAATGTGTCTAAAACTAGAGCGAGATTGTGTGTTAATAAATTCTAAAACTGTGTCATAAAAAAATACGGCCTTTTAGATTAATTCGTTATGTATTGCAATAAATCGACATTAAAGTGATGATGTACGACAGACGGTGTACAAGAGAAGTTGAAGTAATGCAGTAACTTGCAGGTTGTCATGTTTGGCAGCAGCGCAGTAGGTCAGAAGGAATCATGCCACATGCCACTGTTTACTTCTGCCGCTGTCACGTGATCCGATCATCTGACATATACATTTCCATATTTTCTTTCCCGTTCATAGTCACCTTTCATGTTCTACAAAAACACTTTCGTATTAGTTACTTTGTATGTATTTATTCTTTATCGATTGTTAATACTAATGTTAATATCTGAGGACATTTTGAATTTGATATGTTTTCGAAACTTTCTCCTAACTTATGTTACGGCGGCGCTTTGCCGTCCCTAAACGGACAAGCGTCGAGAAGACTTTTGATTGAGTATATCTTCTGTCTGATTTAAGTCTGCAAGTCATTTCATGTGAAAACACATATTATCAGTTGAAGTCCATATACGTATGTTTTATGCCTGATAAACACTTACGTTTAATTGTAAACGTAAGTAATACGTATTCACTGAAAAATAAAGCATTGGAAAACTTTGTGTTTTTTCAAAATATAATGATAAATCAACAGTTACGATTTTGAGTCGAGAAAATCAATTTATGCTGATTTCCAATTGGAGTCGCTTAAGAATTTTTGTGTAATGTAAGTAATAAAAATTTACGTTAAAAAATTCAATGTAGCCTACGTTTTGTTGCACAAGTTCGCTCGCTAATTGTAACGAGAAGAATATTCCTAACAATTTCTGCAGATTTTATTGTGCGATCTTTCACACATTTTTGTGTATGATGTGTATGTGGATAGTTTATCTCGTGTGTTGATCCGTTTTATACAAACAAATAACTACATTCCACCCGACAGGAAAACGTTTAATGCAATGAGTTCAGAAGATCATGGTGGTTGTTATAGAAGGTCCCATTGCGTTATTACTAACAGTACAATTATTGAATAAATCTTGTATTTATTTGTTTTTAGTTAACCTCATTAACAAACATTTTCTAAAATATTTTATAAATGTTTAATTTTAAAAAAAATATGACTTTGTTAAGTCCTGAACAAAGTTACTTCATGGTTAAATCTTAAAAAAATGTTTTATGTCCCTTCATTTTATTTTACAACAGATATATTTAAAATTACGGAACATACAATTTAGAAATGTCTTTATTAAATTAGTCACATCAACTATTAAACAGAAACTCTAAATTTATCTCTAAATTAATGCGCTAAAAATGTAATCAATTTTTATTTGTGATAAATTTGGGATTTATAGCTAAACAAATTATGTTTTAGTTTTTTTGGTGTCAACTTTGTTATCCTTTCACTACAGGAAAAAATGTAAATGTAATTTTCTTTGTCGTTAAATACTCGTATAAAGAAATTTGTAATCTTGTACATTTTTCTAAACGAACGAATTTTGTAAAATTTAACAACATAAATTATTATCAGCCGCAATTTTTTGTTGGAAAAAATCAGAGACCGACAGACGGAAAAAAAACGTTTCTGGCTCGCGGTCAATATGTCGTATTATGTTGTGCTTAGATGTAAAATTTAAAAAAATAAAATTATTAGTATTAAACAAATAATTTATTTAAGAAAAAGAGTAGTGTGTAAATTTCAAAAGAACTATTATTACAAATGCTATTTACAAACACTGCTTTGACTAACCAATCAGCTTAGTATTTCTTCATCCCCAAAACAAATTAGTTCCTTCGACAAGTTGCAAAGGTTATGTTTAGGAATTGCAAAGTGACAAATTTGCATTTTGGTCTTCGAGCAGGGGAGTTTATGACTGCTGTAAGTCATAAAAGATCATAATTAAAATGTAAAATTCCAAAGTGAAATAACGAATAGATTATTAGCCAGTTTGTGCTTTTATCACTTTCACAAATCGCAGAATAATTATTGACGGATTGTTTATTTTGCAGTCCGGAACGAACAGCCGAAGGATTGACGGTGTTGGCACTGAACGTTAGGACAGAGGCTTCTCTTCATCAGCTGGACAAATCGCTCGGATTGGTCACGGTAAGTTGCTATTGTTGTCCTACAGACACTAGCTGTAAGCCCTGACGTACAATGCACTCTTCTAATATTCTTCTTGTGTAACAGACACGGCAGAGGATCGCATCTGTGTTGCTTTGGAACAGCACTCTGGAGTCTGACAGGATATCCCGGGTGCTACCCGTCAGTAAAGTCAAGGTAAGTCAACTTTCCTCTCTTGTAACTTTGCGGGATTAGAACTCCGCTTAAAATTAACAATTAAACCCTTACAGTTGATATTCACATTTTACAAAGTAAACAATGCTGTTTTTCTTCGCATATCGTGTCATGAAGATGAGTTTAAATCTTATATTTTATCATCCATTCTTCTTTTACTAGGCG
Organism: Callitettix versicolor; assembly: GCA_022606455.1. Classification (NCBI taxonomy): domain Eukaryota; kingdom Metazoa; phylum Arthropoda; class Insecta; order Hemiptera; family Cercopidae; genus Callitettix; species Callitettix versicolor. Next base: position 58,433,490 of record CM040183.1, read on the forward strand.
AAACGGAAAATACCTTTAACCCGATGAACCTTTAACCTTGAATTAATTAAACTTTCAATCAAAACCAATTTGTTAGAGTCATTACTAAATTAAAGTTTCTCAGACAATTTGTTAGCCATTTTAATATTTTTGATTGTAATTTTAACAATGTATATTGCATCGCTAATCTCTAGAAGTTACTACTTTGTACGTAATTTTCACATTCATGTTTCGCCACTTGTCATCTTCATCGTTAACAAGTTTTATAACACTCTGTTCTTCAAAACTTTAATGAATCATTAAATATGCAACATTTTCTCAAAGATGATAATTCACGCGCACATAACTTTAAAATGTATTTAAACAATTTATCAAAATAAATCAATGTTACTCCAAAACCAATTGTAGAAGCTATGGACCGAAGATTTCGAAATTATAAATAGTAATAAGCAAAGGTTCAATACACACACTATTGAACGATGTATAGTGAAAAATTAATTTTTCATTTTATGGAAGATTGTAGAACAAATTTTAGATGTACAGTTTACGTTATTTCTTTTTATTTCACTGCAACTGAACTTTGTCTTTATCTGTTTGCTTAACCATGTCAATAGTGCTGTAGTTTAAATAGTTTCATTTACTTCTGTTGCAGTGCAATTACGTGAGGGATGTCGAGAACCTCCGATGTTACTTTGAAGAAGACCAAGTCCCCTCAGAGTGCGGAGGCAATACGACGCACGACCAATTGGAATGGGTGGAATTCTTTAAGGTGAGTTCCTGATTCTCGTAATTCCATTTATTATCGAAACAATTCAATAACACTGCACAATATATGTCAATAGTTAATTGAAGACCTTTGTAATCTATACGTTTCATATTTACTTATTAATCATGTATTTTAGGTATCATCTATGCAGTAAATGTAAGACCACTATGAAAATAATAAAGTTAAAAGCTGATGAAGCAGACATGCTAATCACGAAGTTAACAAAGTTTTGCTTCATTCTAATTTTGTTAAAATTATTAAATATTAATTTTCTTTTATTATACTTCAAGTGCAACTGTGAATTAACAAATATTCAAACATCATTTTGAATTATCTGAATGATAATTCACAAATTGCACGTCCGGTTTTGTTGTCACCTTCAACTTAAAGGAAGTCCCTAACCTAAACAGAAAATCTGATTTCTGTTCGCATGAGTCACCATAACTTCCCATAACCATTATCATATTACAATAGATGTCACAGTCACCGATCATAATCGTTGTATATGTACTTAAAAAATGTATATTAGTTTACCTTTTTATCCCCACCCCACAAATCCAATTTCACTATTTGAGACGTTGTTTAACTATCCTTCTAAATTATCTTTTCAATTAGTTTATTTTTAGTTCTTTTAATGTTTTATAAAGTTGTTTTTATTATTTCAAATACATTATCATAAACGTATCATAAGACTAATATGCAGCCACCCATTGGGCTTTCTTCATAATTTTATCGATTTTTTAATGAAATATATAGTTCTGTGTTGATCCTTTCCGAAAAATTATTCTTTTTTTAAGTCTACAATTTTTTTTGTTCCTTATATTTTTTTAAATATTAATATTGAAAGTTCGCAATTGTAAAAACACGGGTTTTGTTCGGTAAAGAACTTGTTCTCCAAACTATTACCAAAAGCAATATGTGCCAATTTTGAGAAAATCTGCCAACAATAACGAAAGCTAGAGTGCCAATAAACATCATGCACGTATAAGTTAAAATGCTGTACATTCATTCTCTATGTGCTTGTCAAAACGTGTTCTAGAATTAAGGGTCGTACACGTTTTATGATTTCAGCACATAAGTGATACTACAATGCTAATAATGGCGGCGTGCAGGTATTTCGCTGTCGTGATGGAAGCTAATTTCCAAATAATAACAACATTAATAACATCATTCAGACTAAACAACATTTCATATGAATATCAAACTTGGCTTAAAATTGATTTTTCGCCATCATTCTCTTCGAAAAAATATTGATTATATAGTCTCCAGCTTGGACACGTTCTTTATCCAGCAAAATCTGTTCATCCAAAATGGTTGTTTCAAAATGGCAACCAAACAAAAGAGTAATAATTATAACTTTTATTTCTTATGTTTTTTATAAATATAATTTTACCATCGTAATCAGCGAAAAATTGCATAAATGAATCGGTATTTTAATTTTAAATTTGTAAATGCTAAAATTAATATACGATCACTGTCGCGTTTATTTAAACTCAAATTTGAATATGAGAAATACTGATTTATGCAGATTTTATCACTGATTACCATAGTAAAGTCCTATTTTTTGAATTGTTAGGTAGAAAAGTTATAATTTTTTAAATGGTCAGTATTTTGGTGTTGAAAGATATGAACGAATTTTACTACGTAACGAACTTGTCCAGACTAATATCAAAACCAATGTTTGTATCACGTGTAAAAAAACACACACACACACACACACACACACACACACACACACACACACTTTCATATTTTTTAATTAACTCTCAACATATGTTGTAGAGATCATGATCGGCACTCATCCATGGTCTCGGTTATGAGTCTTGTCATAATGACCACTTCTAATAGCTCATAGCTCATTTTCTATGGAAATTCAGTGTTATAGCCCTACAATATAGACTAATAATTGAGAATTGAACTAGCCAGTAATTACCTATATTATGATATATTAACACACATTGCAAGCAGAAAAGTTTTTAATAAGAAAGTACTGTAAATTAATAGCCTACTGTATTCTTTATGTATACTCAGTGCTGATGCATTGTTGACAACTTTGATCAAATCAGCAATTAAACTACATTTGTTTTAAAATATTCAAGTTGGTACTCTAATAAAACAAAGGAGAAGAAAGTGCGTATTAATACAGAAGGTGTGTTGATATTATCCAGTTTTGGCTTCTCCATTCCACTAGGAAGGCATTAGGTCAAGTGTCAAACTGCATTGTAATCCACGGGGGTCCGTGGCTGAGAGGTCAATAACCTTTGCTTTAAGAGGGACTTGTACTCTACCGGAAGTTTGTTGTTATTTATTGCATCCGAATTGTTTACAACTGATCCTTACAGTCTTCCCAGACTTGTCCTTCATGACTTTGAAATTAATATGATGAATGAGTCAATTTAATACTTTTAGATATTACATTACTTATATTATCTCTTAACTGATTCTGACTGGCCTCTCTGAAATACGTATTCCCTAAGTTTTTCGTTTTCTTCAACAAATACGTGTTTTATGAAGTCGTAACATGGTCTAAATAATTAATAGTGTATTTCAAAATATGGAGAGTTACTGTGTCTAGGTTTGCTGTTATTAAAATATAGTCAACAATGGAATTGTGGCCATTTGCGTTTTCCTGTAAAGAAAAGAATCGTCTATTGTGAAAAGTGGGAAATTAATCTAAAATAAATTATAGGCTACCACGCGGTAATTTATTTTTCTTGATTTACTCTTGATCCATATATTCCTTTTTTAAAATTTGGTACACTGACATTAATTGTAAATCTACATGTATCACCAAAATGTCAGCAAAATCTGATGTTTTTGAAGTCCAATTTTGAGAAATTGATTTTCCGGTTTTTATATCGAAAGAGTTCCTGTAAATACCAACTTAATTAAGCCAACTTAATTAGTGTTTCATTTAAATTTCTTTAAAATAATTTAATTTTATATGAAAAAATGTTTGCAACTACAGCATTTTTTTAATGAGTTTCAGTCATTATCCCCAATGAGCTACTTGATAATATTCATTACCTTTCTACTTATGACTCCTTCATTTTCTATCTTCTTCCGATTTGTTGTCTTTTTTATTACAGTTTCATTAGCTGTAAAATCTTTCTCCTTCTTTTTAAACCAGTATCAATTATTCGTCTTTAGTTCAGTTACTGAACTTCTTTTATTTTGAACACATTTTAATAATTGGATTTTGTATCTTATATTTATTTATTTATTGTAACGTGATTTCGTTGACGTTTATTTTTTTCAAATATCCGTAGAAGGTTAGTCTTATTTATCTGATTAATTTTAAATATTGTTTTAGAATATTATACTTTACCTGTTGTAAATTGTGTATTGTAAGTTATACGAGGCAATATTAGAGAATGGCAATCAGTTATTATAAACTATTTTGTTGTAAACATTTACACGCTATTTTTATAATAATTAGGATTCCACCGTTTAATGGTATTTAACTCATCTTCTATAGGCTACCTCGGTACACTGAACAATTGAAACATTGAAACTGTGGAACATTTGTGATGACCTTGTCAGAAGGATTTGACCATTTGTACCACGGTCTGAAGATGAAACTGTAAAGTTTCGAAACCGCTGTAGTCTATACAGGGTGAGTTAAAGACCATTAGACGGACGAAAATAGGTTATGATCCTAATTATTTAAACATGTGGTTGCGTTATTTTTATATGATGTAATATTTAAAAACTACAATATATTCATTTTATTTTGACATTTAGTTATTATTATAAAAACTAAATGCATGTAAGCAGAGAGTAATAGATTTTCAATAATAATGAAATGAAGACATGCTTAGTTACATAATAACTTGTTTTTAAAACTCGATCGTATTGAATACGTGCCACAGTGCTCGTGAACTAATTTCCCAGCTCGTGCAATTCCATCGATCCTCCGGTCACATATCCTTGCTAATAGACTATCATCTCAAGGAACACTTTCAATCTGTTCCCGCCTATACAATGGCGCGGCTTCATTTCAGAGATCACCACCTTATCGCGTACATCTGCTTTATAATTTCACATTATCGAGCCTCGTGAGTTTCGCAAATATTCGATGTGCGATACGAAATGGTCTTTCATTTCCGCTCTTCTTCTTTTGATCGCGACTTTGCTTTCTTCTCTCCGCGGCATCTTGTTTAATTTATCGTGTTCCAAGAGGCCGGGAAAGTTTACGCTAATGAAGAAAGTTTATGTTTTGCATCAACAATACTTGCAAATTACAAAGTTACCTCTGAACCTTGCAGCCGCATTGCAGGTTCGAGATCACACACTTCTGTAACTGGTTGAAACAATTTAGTTGCAACTGCTGCAGTAGCTACTTTCCTCGACGGACGTCGACGACAAGATGCAGTCGCTAATGCCCTTAATTTGTTCAACTTTCCTGGCCAATTTACAGTAATAGAGTAAATTAACTTTATTCCAGGCGTTTTCAATTTGAATAAGGTTTGTATAACTCGATGTATTTTTATCAGTTGATGTCATTAATTTCAAATCGGCATTTGTAAATACTATCGCATGCTTGACATTATTATCTGACTACACATGCATTACCAATTATATTCACTGAAGTTATTGTTTACGATTAGTAGGCCTAACCCGCAGCTGTATCTAAACGTTGAATTAAACATAATTTTAAACGCTTTGTCGATCCTTTTACAACAGCCAAGTCGTGAATTTCGATTATACTACAAGTCTGTCCAGCGTAGGCTTATCACTAAGTGAATGTTGCCCTCGGCTAGACTCTTCCTTTTAAGGTTATAAACCAGCAGTTATGTTATTATTGTGCGGCACACTACGGTACCAATTAAAAGCTATTTGTTGCTGTGTTTAGGAGTTCGAACCGCTAACGACAAGCTGCCAGTCGTGTGGGCGCCGGCTAGTGGGCGTCATGTCCGACGTCAGGAACTCCGCAAACGAATCCCTCAGCCGAAAACAAGTCAACCACCAACATCGGGCGATGTCCAGGGTGCTCAATGATGCAGAGATGCAGAGATTACGCCGGGACGGGCAGAAGACTTTGGCACAACTGGAGGAGAGGGCACAGTGGCTTCCTGATAGCGAAGATGTCAGGTCAGTAACTTCTCATCCGACTCATCTCTCGATATGTCAGTAATTCCTGTCCCCTTTAAACAATCAGTTACACTAAACTACAACTAAATGTAAATTTAACATCAATCGGATAACTATTATATAAAATATGATTGTTTGCAAAAAAATACTCATCACTTTTTTACTTTTGTAACCTAACCTCAACTCTTTTGAATGAAAAAAAACGTCAAACGTACATGAGACTAATATTAACTGTAAATATTGTTTACATTTTTACAGTAAATTTAAACAATATTTACTGTTTACATATTGTAAACATTGTTTACATATTGTAAACATTGTTTACATATTGTTTCTTACAGTCTGATTAGACAGAAGCCTTATTTTTTGCGTTCGCAAAAATTACTATTTTCAGTTTTTTATTGTTCCCCACACTAAAGTTTCTAACCAATCAAGCTCAAATTTATTTGTGACCGTTCTTCTTCTCTTCGTTTCATCCTCTTTGGGGTAAGCTGAATCAATCATTTCTTGCGCGCTGTACTTTTCTTTGTTCCCAGTAGCTCTTCATTCTTTCCGATCTTCTTTTCCTCTCCTCTTCCGAAATGACAGGTTTAGGTCTTATTTTGGTTTTATCTTGGAATCTTATTCTTTCGTCCTTGGTACTTATCTTAGCAGTTTGGTCAAGCAGTGAATTTTCTGTAATTTTTAATTCTATTAGGTCTTTTTCAATTTCTTTAAACCAGTTCGGTTTTGTTTTACGATTATGGAAAAAATCAAACACCTGTTTCGTCAATCTATTGGAGTTCATTCTAAGAAGATGGCCGTAAAAATTTATTCTCCTTTTTCTCATAGTATCTGACAGTTTTTCAATTTTCTTATAGAGAGCTTCATTTCTTATATATACTACCTTATTATCCTGAAATTTTGTTCCTATAATTTTTCTTAAGATTTTCCTTTCCGTTATTTCAAGTTTTTCTATCTGGCCTATGCGATTCATGGTTAATGTTTCTGCTGCGTACAGTGCTTCCGGCTTGATCACTGTTTTATAATGTTTAATTTTGGACCCCCATGAAAGGGATTTCTTATTGTATGTTTCTTTCGTCAATTGGAAGGCCAATTCAAGTTTGTTTTGTGACCATTATTACAGTGAAATGCAAATGATTTCAAATAATTACAATACGTGCACTGTTATAATTTTATATAAATTTTGGATAGCTAGAAAACAAGGTATGTGGGTTAGTTGGATTTTTTAATTATATATATATATATATATATATATATATATACATTACTTACCGAATCACCTCAGGTGTCCCAAAGATTTATATACATCTGCACAGAACTTCTAGATAAGGTAGAAACATTGAAATTGCTTATGTAGTTAGTACTGTATCTGTATTCCGATATAGACAATAAAAAAAAATTTGAAAACTGCCATTTTTAAGTAAGTTAAGAGATCTGAAATGTATTTTTTTTTATAACCACGTGTTTTATCAATATTTTAAGAACGGTATCTTTTATGAAAATTTGTATTACAATAACCAATAAAAATATGACAAAAAATACAGTAAGGCATTAAAAAAATGTAATAAGCTTTTGATATAGTTTTTCAGTTTTTTTTAATATAAGCGATATTTATACTCATTATTTTAAAATTCAATTATGGTATATTTTGTTAAAATTAACATGTTTAAAAAGTTTGCTATTTACAAATCTTTTCTGATATCTCTCTAACGTATTTTCTGAAAATCTGCACAGAAATATTTTTAAAATACGTAATATTTAATTATTTAAATATGTCGAGGAATCATTCAAATTAATAATTACTTTTTAAATACTTTCAGAAAATGTGTTTTCCAAAATACTTTTCGAATGATAAATAAAAAATAACTAGAAATCTTTAGCAATTTTATCAGTAGAATGTGTAACTGTATACGTATGTAATACGCAATTTGTTGTGTCCAGGCTGTGCGTTGAGCGAGCAGAACGACTCTTCTGTGAAGTGGACAAGGCTGCAAAACGTCTTGAAATATTGTCAGACAAGAGGCGGGAACGGCTGCGAGACCTGGCGAGGGTTAGAGCTTTAGAAGACGAAACATCACAGGTAAGCAACAATAGCAGAGATACTTGGTGTGCGGTCTGTATCATGGCAATGTTTCATTTCGTTTCCTATGCCTCTCCCGAAACTATAAATTAATTATTCATTTATTGTTATCAGTTCTTACTAATGTTTGACTAAGCATGAATGTTAGGTAGAAGAATGAACAAGAATCCTCATTACCCACTTGGGAATCAAAAGTTGTTTTTAGAACCGAAAACTTCCTAATTTTGTTTATACTGTATATTAGAACAATCTCTTCTATGTCTATTTTAGTTATTGAAAATTTTAATTTTACACAATTTACAGACAACTAATACATGAACTAATACTAATACTATTACTACTCCGGGAAAAAATTACAAAATATTCCTTTTGTAAATATAAACCCTAGTTTGTTATTGAAAACTATTCCGTAAATTAAAAAAGTTGAGTATCAATACATATTTATATGCTTTGAAATTGTTCTTCCTGTGATTAAACTCTTAAACGTTTTACTAAACTTCATTTGTGTGCCCATGACTATTATAACTTGTAAAATTAATTGCAAAGGTTAAAGGTACACTAGGAAGTAATTGTGTAGGAGCGAGGCTATTATTACAACTTCCTGTTAGGGGAATGTGTAAATCACCCATGACACACCCCGGCTTCTCTAAATGGCAGAACAACTGTGCCTGTACCATCAGGTGTAGTGCAGCATGTTCAGCTTTGCCCATTAATGAGTAACACAGTTTTTGTAATTATGTCCAAGTATAAATCTTCGTAATAAATAAATGTTACAGATAATTCTAAGCATACGGTCAGTGACTTAATTATGTTATTCTGCAAAGCCTATTACAGTAATGCACTCAGGCCTAGCACATAATTATAATCTATATACTATATTATTTACACACACATTTCTGTGACTTTTAATTTATAAAATTTGCTTAAATTTAATTTGGTAATCTTATATGTTTTGCTAATACATATTCAGAAATTTATAATTCAAAAACTACTCGAGTTATCCAAAAAAAGCAGTAAATAATTTATACATTTTGAATAGGCTACGTTACAAAAATTGTTTAGGATTTTTAATTTTCATAAATATTAAAATTATAAAAATCTGAATAATTATTAACAAATATGAATTCATTATTTATATAAACTATAAAGAAACATGTATATATATATATATATATATATAACAACGTAAAAATACATATTGCATGATATTATTTTGAATCCGCTTACTTCTTTAACGAGGACCCTTTCTAAAGTGAGTTTTGACCCCAACGCAGACATTTTGCAAGAGTCGAGCAATTCAGGCCAAGAGAATGAGAATGCGGAGTGCACTGCCTGTTATGTTGCAATGTATGATTGCATGTTTATTAGCTCTCATAATTAAGTTGATAGTGGCTGTGATAGCGCAGGCATTTAGACAGGCAACAACTGAACCAGAAATATGATTGTTTGTCCATTATGTCTTGATTTAATAGATTAAGATCGCATTTGGGAACAACAGGCTTTAGCTTAGGTTACACAATATAATACACTGTATATACAGAGTGTTTACAAGATATGTTGCGAAAATTTAGTATATGGTTCTCATTTGTTGAATTCTTACAAAAACATATGTCGTAAATTGTTTAGATTTTAATTTAGCCGCCATTTTGTATTTTTAACGGCAAAAATATGGAATTAAAATTTTACTAATTTTGACCCACGAAAGCATAGTCAATCCTGAAGACTTGCAACTATTTTTTGAAACACTGTGTATGAAATGTTTTTCCAGTAAGATGCAGAATTTAAAAGTACCTGTTCCTACACTTATTGCGGTTTGTTTATTATTATTATTGAATAATTATTGCTTTATGCTAGTAATGAAGAAGGAATAAAAAATATTTTAAATTTACTTAAAATCATTGTTGATAAAGTTATATACATGAAAATAGTTAGAAATTGTATGAGTTATAATATTATTAAATTAATTTCAAATCGAAACAAACTTTCAAGTAATTGAAAATCTGCAAGACAAGAAACATAGGGTAGCCTACATACACCTTCGACAATTATATAACCACTTCAGGAGTTCCAATAAGCACTCTATTTTCATTTAGATTAATTAAACAATCATAAAGTACTCATAAACAAGTTTATACGAGCTACTTTTTCAATAAAATGTATAATGAAATTCTGAAAATGTAAGTCATTTAACAACAAATGCATTTGTAAAAAGATATTCTATTTTGAATGATTTTTTTAATAATAATATTTCGCAAGTACGAGTAATAAACGCCAACCGCATGATGTCCCTTTCACACACGCAGCTTGCTGATTTCCGGTATTCAGGTTTGATTAGATTCCGTCAAAGTGTGCAAACCGGTAGCAGACTCAATTTTAACTATCTTCTTGATCACTGCAGAAGAATGTGCTGAAGTGTGTTCTGTTCTTGACACACCTGGCAAAAGGGCGATTCGGCAAACCCAAAGCGAAGCAGACTCGTTAAAAATATGTCCTGTTCTTGCTCTTGATGCATATATTGAAATGGAACGATGTATAGATTACCTGTATAGATAGATTACCTGTATAGATAGATTACCTGTATAGATAGATTACCCATAAAGGCGATAATACCATTTGATTATTTTAATTTAGAGCAAAGGTTATTAACCTTAGGTTATTGAAATACGTAACCTATTACACGTCTGTCGGTATTTGTAGGCCTACGTGTTTAAATCATCTACTTTATGAGATAAACGAACTTCTCCGTATATCCCAAGTCCAGCTGGAAGAGACTTAAATAATCTTGCGGTAGTTTACTTTAAGCTATGTACTTGTGTAAATTCCCGGAGGGAGGAAAACATACACAACATTAATTAATAAAGCTACCTACAATAAAGAGTATGGTTTAGCCGAAACAGTAAAGTGCAGACACGTGTGGGTTTTCTCTAAATTTTTTTTCTGTATATGGAACTACAATTGATCAGTAACTAAAATAAGATTATGGAATTAGGATTGATCAGTAACTATGATAAGATTAAGAAATTGGATTGATTAGTAACTAGGATAAGATTAAGGAATTAGGATAAGATTAAGGAATTAGGATTGATCAGTAACTAGGATAAGATTAAGGAAAAAGAATTGATCAGTAACTAGGATAAATTTAAGACAGTGTCATTGCAGACACATGTGTCTGTTTATTGGCGGCAATGTGTCTAGTGCACGCGTTAAGTGAAACGAATGGGCTTTACCATTAAATTAACTGCATCGTCAACTCCTCCACATTACACGAAAGTGTCAAATACGTAACAATCAGCACAGTCAACACTGAAAGTTGTTTTAGGGTTTGGTGGTCGATGTGCTAGAGCACTGGTCAGTCTGATGTCTCTGAACTGCGCACCTCAAAGTTCTTGGTTCGAGACGCGGTTACTGCCGTTGCTACCGTTAACGCCGAACCCTCGTGCTCATTGGTCTTTTGGCTCGTGCTCTTTAGCATAACTGTGGCATAAAAATTAACGTTAAGAAAAAAATTTTAAGTTGTTTTGTAAACAATTAATTTAAAAAAAGTAAAATAATATAATAAATACATACGTTGTTAAAGTTTTTTAGTCCGTCATATAATCGAAATATAAAGCGACAGATTTCACGCGTATATGTCAGTCGCTATTCGCATTGAATTTCCAAGCAATGTTTGGTCAAATATTTTCCGGTCAATGCACTTGATACTTTATAAATGTCAAAAATCATCCTGGACTCAGTTTGTTACGTTCTTGACTAAGACTGTCAAACCTTCTCTGGAATGACTTACCAACTGAAGCATGTAATCCATATCGCATTACACCCAAAAACAACGGCACTAGAAGGCCTCGCATCCTTTACAAGAATTTTGTAACAGCAAAAAGAACGATTAGAGTTCAAACGAAATATCACCAATGATGAATTTTCATCTTATACGAGTTGTTTTAAATGTAGATATATTTAGGATGCCATTAAAATCGCAATAACTGATTATTTTAAAAAGTTAAAACGTTAACCTAACCTAACATTGTGTCCTACATAAACGACGAAGAACTTTTTTTTGCTTTCTTCTAATTTTGATCACGAAACAGTTTTGGTAAATTTACTAGTGAAATCATGACTATAAAGTGGAAATTCTGAATGTATCGATATCCAAAATGTGCAACTTACAGATATCGAACACCCATAGATCATACTCGATGTAATTGCCTCGGTGAGCTGATTTTAGATAAATTTATAACATCGATGTAGGTTTTATTGTTTTCGCTAGAAATGGAATCCGAACAATAACAATTAAGCGTTTGGATACTCTTCCATTTTCTCTCTATGTAGGCTACTGATTAGACAAGCGCTCCGATCTAAGTTTCATGAAACATTGGAAGTCAAACATTAATTTGTCTACGAATTTTTCAATCTGCTATCATTTTCAAATAAAATGTTCGAAACTTTTACACTGTAGAAAAATACTGGTGATTTTATCCAGAAAAATCAATTAAATATTCTGTATTTTAAAAGTTCTTTCAGTACTATTATTGTCCTAATCAAAATATTTTAGAAATTATGTTATCAACCCAAATTTGAGTTCAATTCTAAAATATCAAAAGTCGTGGTTGGTCTAGTAAAGCTTTTGCTTCAAAAATGAGAGGCACTAGGGTCCCAAGGTGCTCAATAAGTTACGTTGTTTATCATGAGGCAAATTGAAAAACGATGATTGACAACTAATCATTCCGTGTGTAATAAAGGAAATAATTAATTTACGTTGTTTAATCAATTGGCTGTAAACTACTCAGGTAGAAACAGTGATCAGACTCGACTAACCTATAAAAATGTCCATTACATTGTATTTAAACTTTGATTTATTTCTGAATAGAGTACGGTATTTATTTTGCAGTTAATTTTAAAGCGTTTATGTAATTAATTTGTCACGATAAGATACGCTTTCTCCCGCCAATACAGAGAAAGCAAAACGCAGATGTTAATAAATCTGAGAAATATCGTACACGGTAAAAAAACTGTCGTTAGCGAATGAATGGTAGGCCATCAGGAGGATATGACGCAGCGACTTGGACAGTTTACAACCTGTGAGGACTTATGAATGAAAACCTTGTCTGTAGGGTGAATGCGTGACTGGCTTACAGTAAATATCAACATGTGTTTTTAATATTTAAAATTTATGTTACATAAATCGAGTGTTAATTTCTACCTCTTTACTAGTTACACACTCTCTTCAAACACAAATTCCAAATTACTGAATAATGTGAGGTCTTTCACTGCCTGTTTTCTCGAACACAGTGTAGGCCTAATAGTTTATTTACTGTGTTCTCTCTTTCACAGACTACAGAAAGTTTTGTGTTCCAACTAAAATTTTTATATTGAATCATTAATTTCGTAGCTACAGAAAAACGTGAAAATTTCAGTCTGCTAGTGTCCACAGTTATAGGATAAACGGATGAAACTATTACTCAAGGCAGTGTATGACCTATTAGTTACAGATGAAAAGATCTTGGGAAGTATATCATTATTGTTATTATTATTATTATTATTATTATTGATTTTTTTAAACCCCTTTATTACTAAAAAATACGCAATAGTTGTACTTGATTAAAATCATTTCTAACGATCTAATGAGGAAAATATAAAATTGGACAAATGCACTCACTTACTCATAATTCTCCCGTTTTTCTGAAATTTCGTAGACTTTTATTGCTTAGAAACTAAATAAAAAATTTTTTGCCAAACGCATTTCGAATAACGGTAACTAAGTTTAATAATTGATGAAAAACTAACCTAAAATTGAAATGTTATTTTTTACATGTTTTTAAAAATTCAAATCCTACCAGTTTTATTACTCCTTCAATAGTTATAAAAAGAAAAAAGTTTCTGGTACACTTCCTTTTAATTTCATTTTTGTAATTACGAACAAATAAAAGGCTAAGGATTAGTTTGTATTTATTCACTGCGTGCTATTTACAAAAAAAAAAATGATAAAATAACTTAATACCGCTTCCATAAAAGTAATAATAACAAATGAAGTAAAATAAAAATATTTATTTTTGATTCCGAACATGTAGAACGCTATTTTTTATATCTTGGAAAAACGAAATATTAAAAAAGATAATTCTTTGTACATGAGAAAATTCAGAGGAATGCACAAAATTTATATATATATATATATATATATATATATATATATATATATATATATATATACTCAACCCAGGCACGCATACAGGAGAAAGATGCTCGGTTGGAAGGTCCCAGAGAATATAGGCTACACATATGTGTTCTTATTTCTAATTGTTTATATTGTCTGTTAGAAGTAATATTTTATATTTAATTTTTAATTTTTTTGCTTTGGTTATATAAAATATAATTTATCATTTTACCTTAGAATGGCGCAAAATAATTTCCTCAGCTATATTTGCCTTATAAATATAAATAAAGCGTAATAAAGTTCATATTTTTACCAACATAATGCATAATTTAACAATAACGTTTCATATTTTGCGAGAGAGTAATTTTTAATAATAACGAGATTTTCGATCGTTTTATAACTCGTGTTTTAACGGTTGTCGAAACCGTAACGTAAAAGGTATTAAAATTAAATGCATTGTAATTAAATGTTTACATTTAAAGATTAGACAGTAAAGATTACTTTGTTGAAGTTGTTTAGTTACTAGAAAGTATTTTACAATCGAACAACCAGTGCCTGCTTTAGTTCGTAAAACACGTCATTTAATAGTCGATAAACCGAGATTATTTGTAATCAGAATCAAAAACTTACTCAATTTGTCATAAAAAGGTGAAAAGGGTCATTAAACCGTACAGTTTAGACTCGTTAACAACCTTGAACTTGGCGCAAGCGTAGATAACTTTCACTGTGAAGTAACAGCTCTATTCTCTGTGTCCACCGTCCAGACAGGCGGTAATCTAACATTTCACACGGCATACGCGAGATAGACGGAAATGCCACGGTCGTGCTAGTTTAACTTTAAATCCCTTTAATTCTGATCTGAAATGAAGATATATTCAGTGTAAATGTCTATGACTGTATTACATAACTGACACTAATTGTTAGACAATAGCGTAGGTTCACCTTTCTGTTTAACAACAATCTATAAAATAGAGTTATGGTACTGGAAAGGTTGAAAAGATAAGAACATTACCGATTATGAAGTGAAATTACTGTATGCGCCAGTAGAATTTATCAGAATTCTTAATCATTGTTATAATACGTAGTACTGCTTTGGGATTTTGATGAGCAGTTTCAACAATCTAATCTAGCAGTACTAATCTAGGAAAACAGTAGTTCCTAGATTTTCTCTTGAAATGTTCGGACAGCCACAGTCATCGTTCCGTCTTCTTTGTGTTCCTTTATCGATTATTTATTAAATTTTTATGTGTCGTTCTGTTTTAGTCATAAACAGTTTTATCTATTTAAACAATAAAATCTGCATAACAAACATTTTTTAATAGAAAGTTATTATTAAAAAATAGTTTATTATTATTCTTTGATCCAAGCTTCCATAAATTTATAAATAAAAAACGGTCTAGTTATTGTAAATATATTAATGCTCTTCTTAATAAATAAGTAAATCATCATTGTTCCGCTTCTCGTGTCCAAATTTCGATGTATCAGTTCTAACAGATCTTCAGTTTCACGCCCCTGAATGCAACAACATTTATTATTTTCTCACTGTAAGAAGTAGCTTACACAAAACATGTGGCGATGATTTTCATATCTTCTGAGTAGAAAATAATTTTTACTTGTAGTCTGGCTATTTGTGTATGTAGGTGTCACTAAGCTCTTTTTTGTTAAAATCCCCAACAAAAAATGTTTTGTTCAAAATCTTCCTATCAGTTTCCATCAAATTTTGCCGAAACGTAGCCCTTAATCTTCATAAAACAAATTCATGTACTTTTACCTACTAAAAAAAGGAAATCAGTACTTCTCAGAATCGACATAATTTTTTATAAAATTTAAAATCTATGTTATAGAAAATGGTCAGCAACAACATAAAATACAAAATCAATCATGACAGTCCTAATTTATATAAAATTATTTCCCTTTGAGTGTGACCATTGTCGATATTAATTTTTATTTTTACCAAAGCTTCTGACCAGAGAGTTAAGAAACTTGCAACTAAAATATAACACTCCTCGTGGTGGTTTTTAATTTGTTAAAACGTTTTTACGCTTTGCTACGCCATTTATTTAATGACTACGAAGTTGTAATGTTAAAATAAATACCCTGTTTTACGTTAGCAAATATTTCACTATACCGCTTTAAAGTTGTTAATTAATTAACACTATTCAAACACCCAATCAAAGCCAGTAAGAATAAAACTTTATCTGGAACATAATTTTTGTTAACTGACTCTGCAACACTTGTACATTTTTATTCTTACCACACGTGTTATGTAAGACATAGTTGGCAATTTCTATAAATATTCATAAAGAGTGAGAGAGTAATACTTTAGTACAACCCACATACTTCCTACGTGAACCCAAATGGAACTTAGAACTTGTTCAGATGGCCTAACCTAAACCCGTTTCGATATCCAATCGAAAGAGAGTTTGATCGGCTCTGAACGAAAGAACTCAATATTCCGCGATGACAGATCAGTTATTTCTTTTGTATAATCGCAGTCCTCTGGGCAAACGTAATCGAAAAATATTATCACTTTCTGTTTACAGCTTCCAAAAAGGACATCCCAGTTAATCTTCAGATCGAAAGTTGTAGGTGGTGTTCATTTACTTCTGGTGTAGTGAAGTGGTTAGTAAACCCAAACGTTATATCGTATTGTTCAGTGACGACGGGATTACGTAAAAAATTATTAAATTCAAATTGTTTAATACATTTTACTGCCTTATTTTTGCAACGTTTTTTTCAGCATTTTAAGAGAAATACTTTACGATAAATTAATGAGGGGAAAATAATTAAAAATGTTATATTTCCTTTTGTCCCTAAACTATCTTTCTGAAAACCTCCTATTATAGGTCTTTAAATAGGTCTTTAGGAGAAGTTCCTATTTCCATAGATCACGTTTGGTTTTTCTAAATCGATATTTTGCTGCTGCTTTTAACAGAGTTTTGTTGAAATATTGTTTTGCTGCTGTTTTAAACGGAATTCCGTTAAAACATTGCTTTTCTTGCTGGTTTTACTATGGAAACAAAGATCTGTGTTATAAAAAATGAATTCCCTGTTTAGTTTACGACCAAAATTAAAAGACTGAACAATTACATTCGTCTTTTTACTTGTAATACGTCAAATATAATAAGTATTGTGATCATAAAAGAATTGATCTTGAGATTTTGAGTGATAAAAGTATTTCTTCAGTTAAAAAAGTAGTTGTTACTTGAAAGTCAGTGCTTCAGTGTATCTATGAATATAGCCGAAAAATAAACAATTTTTGATTGACATAATGAAATTTGGCACGTAACTCTGGGTCTTCCTCTTTTACACACTCTTCTTCATATTCAATCATTTTCCGGAACATTTAGTCGGGTATCATTTTTTTATGTACAAAAATTGCAAGTCCTTTTTTAAAAACAATTTTTAGAAATTGGGTGTTTTGAAAAAGGCTTTAACGATTTTCATCAAATTAAGTTCAGGCGTAGACTACTGTATGCCTGCAGTATCCAAATTAACTCTATGTGTTATTCCCTCACAAAATCTAGTTTGTGATCTATCGATAAAGAACTTAACAATCGGTTCAATTTATCGAAACAGGTTTTACTAAAATTTTTATCATTGATGCACGACTGCAATATTAATGTTTCGTAAGTAAGTAGAAACAAAACTCTAAAAAAGTAAGAAAAAATAAATAAAACTGACGTCACAGTCACTTTTTTGTGACGTTAATTTTTTTAATTTCAAATTTTCACACCACATGAATGACCAAAATCTGATGAAACGATTTTCAGTAATAAGATTTGTCGATTAATTCCGACAGAGTTTTGAGTGGAGTGATTATGAGAAATTACTTTTGGGCATTTGTTTACTTTTACATAATAAGTCCACAGTAATAAAAAACATAAAAGTAAGGTAAACATACTCGCTTGACCTCCTGCTCCTGATGAAGATGACTCTTTCTTACAGCTGCCTTTGGCAATAGTATCCAATTAATCTTGATCTTGTATGTTTTTCTACTTCGCCTTCGCCTTGGGCCTCCAATCATTCGGAGAAACTCTATTACAGACCGGCTTTTGAATTTTGTAGTTATTCCTTTCTTCATTTACACGGAGTAATAAATATGTTAATTGTATTTGTTACGCAAAGAAGAGGTTATCAGTAGTAACTTTGTTAGTATTAAGAGTTGGCGTTATTATTTTGTTTTAAACATTTCATGATAAGTTAGATTTTCAAAATTATGTTCAGTATAACGAAAACAAAATTGAGAGTGATTTCTTTAGACCATCATTTTAAAGATATTTGTGCTGTAGTATAGTGTTATTGATTTTTTTATAATTTTAACCACTTTTTAATATCTCTCTGAATTAAAAGAAAGTAGAATAATATTATTAAAAAATTGTAATTAATTACATACTTTTTGTTGTATCGCAATAAGCAGTAGAAAGGAAAATGTATGTTATTGCCATAAAAAGTTATTGACTTGAAACGTTGATGCATATATACTTTTTACGTTCCCTATGTAACATTTTTTTTTAATTATGTGTTAGGTTTGTCTATTTACAGACCAAACGTTTGAACCGATTTGACTCATATTTACAATTTAGATTTAGGTAATTTTTCTTTCTCCTTTACCTTAGGATTTGTAAATTTCTTGTTTTTACTTGTGAGACCTATCTGTCATATTTAGGTCTAATAGCCTAAAAACTATTTTTAATTCGTGTAAATGAAACACGATAAAGTTTGTTCAATGTCCGCAGTATATACATTTATTTTACAATTATTTGTTCAACAATATAAAAGTCAATTGTCTTTGCTGTCAAGTATCTGTATTGCAATATCTTAGATGTCGACTTCACTGACTATATATTTCCGAATTCACTTGTTATCTGATATCGCCCTTATTGATTAAAAGAAATGCATACAATAGAAGCGCTCAAACAACCAAGACATGAACTGGTAATTATTGCCAACTCTTGCTTTACATTTATTTTCTATATTATAATGATCTTTATGTTCGCATCTCTTCCGTACCTGAGTCCGTAGAACATGTTTGTTTTTATGAGCAGATTGGAACACGAGCTAGTGACCACCCGTAGCGATTCTGAATTCTTGCAGGAGATCTGACCTTTGGCCTATGCTCATTAGAGACTCCTCGATCTCGAACCCACGAGCCACGATGCTCAACACTCATCGGCGTTTTAATTAACTTAATATCGATGTTAACCGATAAACCTACTTTACTTGAGTTTATGTGAAATTAATTCTGTTTATAACTGGAAATGCTCTTGGCGTGCAAACAGGTTGTGTGTGTGAAGGGCTGGTGAACGACCCTCTTCCGAAAGTGAAATTTGGAATGCGTTATTTTTATACTACTGAAAAGATTTTGAAAACGTTCCAACTGAACACCTCTTTAGGAAATTTTATCCAAATAGGTTTGAGACAGAAACAATACATGAATCTTCCGCCTCTTACGTCATGATTGTAATGACTGCGGAAATGTTATTTGCCAAAGTAAAATTATAAAACCTTTTTTAAAAAGTATTTCTTAAATATTTGTGGAAAAAATAAATAAAACATTATATGAAAAAAGTAAAATTGTGTTCGCATTACAATTATGTTGTGTATAAGTTAAGGAAAATACTGTGAATTCCTTCAGCAGCTAGTGACTTCCCATTAGAAAAATAAGCTATTGTAGTGGCCGTTATGGTAAGACCCAGATCCGATACCTCGAAATGAGCAGCGTTCCTGACACATACACACATATCAGTATCTGTGTGTGTGTGTGTGTGTGTGTGTGTGTGTTTTAGTACGCTTATGTTCGCAATGTTGGTCCGATTTGGCACAAAAATTGATGACAGTAATAGCTTAGATACATTTATAAATCAGCGAAATTCGTTCGTCAGTTTCAAAACTGCGGCCACATCAATACTTCAAATATTCATAACTTTATTGCCTTGAATGTTTTGAAAATCCTATTTCACTGTTACAATCAGCGTTAAAAACTGCAGAGATTAGCAAAAAAAATTGAATTTTCAAAATCCGTGGGAATTAATAAACAGTTTGATTGTGGTCAGGGTTCATTTTCAATATATTTTAATAATGTAAAACGACATTGCATTCAGATTTTAATGCTACTGAACCATAATAATGGTGGTCCTACTGAACCATAATCAGAATTTGAAAAATGGTAAGTTAAAGAAAATACTTTTACAAATTCGCTTCTATCACGTCTGCGAGACAGCTGCGTGCTGCGATTATTTTCAGTCACAAAATATATCTTCATGTAAAACTTATATTACAAGATTTCTTAAAGAGCAATTTCAAACGTTTACTTAGATCTCTACTATTTACATATTTACATTTAGTACGTACAAGCACTTTGGGGGACATTTCTAATGCATAAAGCAAACTCAATTTCCGCCCATTACATTACATTATACAACTTTGTCTCTTCACACAACCACACCGAAATTTTTATTTTTAAGTTCATTTTGGTATTTCACGTTTCACAAAATCGGTGATATGAATACTTAATTTTTATTTCAGAAATATATTTTCCACATGGATGTAAGAAAATTTGTAAAGTTAGTAAACTACGTTAGTTTTCTTTTATTTGTTTTTTTACGTGTAAAAATGTTTGAATATTTATCTAAGGCGAAATTGAAAAACAGTGCATGTTTTTGTGATCAACGCTGTGTGAAAATTGATAAAGTATTGCTATTGTTAAACTCGAGGGAGTTACATCGGATTGTTTAGTCACGGTTCTGCACAGTAACGGTATATTGCACATATATATTACAATATTATTAGTAATAGGCTAATAACAAATTAATAGTTTGTAAAGGTCAAGGTAAATTCTAGCTTTATCCACAATGTATCAACTTATACATTTTTTTCAATAATATTGTAATACTGAGCAACGCTAAACCAAATACTATCACTAATTACGTACCCCTGAATGAAGATCGCATCAACAACATATGAGCTCGTGATCTACTTTAGTACTTCTATGAGAACTGTACTGCTTGTAAAGTTACTTAGGCCTGCTTTGTAGCCGTACTTAATGTGTTGATTACATTGCATTGCATGTCGGCTGTCTTGTCCGATATTTTACAAGTATTATAAGTTTTAAGCAATGTGTTCGCCGTAATAATAGTTTAACATAACAACACGTAACGCTCATGAACATTGATTAAACTTAACTGGAGTCGCGCATGCGTGCTAGGGTGTTGCGTGCATGTCAATCAACTACACAGAAACTAGTTTTTGTACACACAAGTTTTGCTTCAGGTTAAATAAAAATGCACTGTACAGTTATGCCTACAAAAGTTTTAAAATCAATGAAACTACATTGCAGATGATTTGCAGTGCAATTAATTGTTAATTGTTTATGAAACAGTGTCTGTCAAATTTAACTTTAAAAATAAAAATGTTTTTGAAAAAATATTGAAATTTCTAATAAAACATTTTTTTCAGTGTCAAATTGAAAATAAAAACAGCTGTGTGAAAATGCAGTGCACGTTAATATGTCATAAATGATGAAGCTAATTCCTGGATACTGTATAATCTTAAAACTTTAAAGTTAACATAGGGGGAAATGTTAAAAATCAGCTGTTAGGCTAGGCATTCTTTTTTAAATCCAAAACAAGTTCCATGGCCTTTAAAATTTCAGAAGTAAATATAAAGGAATTATTGTATATTACATTTGGTAATGTACAAATGAACTCATACAAAGTCGTGCTATATAGAGGTAGTAACCAACATGTTATTTGTTCGCCTTACTGCCTCTGTATATATATGCTGAGCTTATTGTCTTTTGTTCATGAATGCTTTTGTATGTTTCCATGAAACCATTGCAAGACTAATTACAAGCTAGGAGTATTTATTGTAGGCTACGTGAAGGTCACAAGTAGTATTAATATCAATAATTAATCCAACGGCAAACGCTTGTGTCCAGCTTTCATTAGGCTACTAAAATTTACTAAGTAAAACAATTTACTAATGATTTTGTTTTAATTTAGCTCAAACAAAACCTTCCATCAACTAAATGTTTGCATATGCTATTTGATTTAAAATTTATTACACTTGTTTCAATTATGAATCTAAAAAAACAAAATTTGACGAATTAGACGACTTTTTATATTTTTCCCATTTCCGATTTTCTACGGTTTTCTAGTTTTAACTTTGAGAGCTCACAATATCGAAATTTCGTGGTGATTATGACTCTTACATTCTAGTTAGTTAAATAACAAAGTTTAGAACAGTTTGTTATGTTAAAGCAGTTTTTGAACAAAATTTAATTTTACATTTTTCTCCCTAAATTTCAATGTGGAAAATGTGTTTTAAAAGTCATCAAAATACATTAACATACAGAATCTGAGCAATATCACGCCTACACTGTTCCACAAACGTATCCTGTATAACTCCGTTACCTATTTACTTATTTATTTTTGACATTACCTCCAATAAAAATTTTAAAGTCTCCCTTCAGAAGACTTTCTCCGATATGTACAGAGAATATTGAGAAAGTAAAATGATCTTCTCTCCTTGTTCTGTACGTCTGCTCCACTTTGTTCGTCGAATTACTGTATTTCCTGTCCTAACCTAACATATACTTTGTAACTTATTATCAAGTTGGAACTGTAAGATTGATTTCTAGTGGTTTCATTTGCAGATTATTAATGTAAACATTATTGATTATGATGACCAATGATTTACCTTTAATACATTTTTATTATAGTAATTACGTTGCACCGAGCTAGATAATAGGGCCTTGTGATTGAAACGATAGGATCGCACACTGTGCAAATCGAATCTGTTTCCGTTTAAAATCTGACTCATTGTGCGAACATGTAGTTTAGAGACAGGCAAGTAATTTCCTGCGACCGAACTGTTATAAGAATTCGATAAACGTTATTTTAAATTAATCACAAATTATGTTGTAACTCTTCGTTCCTTTTTCTTCTCCTTTATCTCCATCTCCTCTTCTTATTTTACCTCTGTGTGTGTGTGTGTGTGTGTGTGTGTGTGTGTGTGTGTGTCTGTGTCTGTGTCTGTGTCTGTGTATGTAGATAAAATTATATAACACCACACACACACGCGCACGCACACACACACACACACACACACACACACACACACACACACACACACACACACACACACACAAATATCAGCAGATCTTATATTTGTTAGCCGCCTCGGTGGTCTAGTGGATAGCGTACTAGGCTTTCACCTTGAGGACCCGGGTTCGATTCCCGGCGAGAGCTTGGCATTTTCATACGCTATAAATCATCCCATCGTCTGCATTAGCCCAAGTGTGCACAATAGTCGGACGTTAAACACAAAAAAAAAATCTTATATTTGTTTGTAACAAACAAACAAACACATACACTTTCAACAGTATATTTTGCGCGTCGCAAGTATCGTATTAAAATAATTATAATTAAAAATTTCTATGTGTCCACCGGGATCGAATCGGGCACCTTGCGCGTGTATGGCACATTCGACAACCACTACACTACCGAAAACTACGAAGACATTTGACCGATTTAAGTGTATGAAATAAATCGTTATTGTAATTGTGGTAGTTACATTAAAAGATCAGTTGTTTTATACCAATATGTAAAGATCTGCTGATTTCATTGAACAGCTGATAGGCTGTAACACGTTTGAGGTTATCTTGTTAATAACTAGCTATGTTAATAACTAAGCTATGTAAGTCGTGTTTTCGAATAAATTATTGTAATTAAAATAAAAAAGGAAGCGAAATCATGATACATGATTTTAATTTTTAGTTCAATAACAAATTGTTTTCGATAAATGCTAATAATAAAATAATTAACTGATGATTATCAAATGGTTATTAATATTTGGTCAAGAGATGATGAAAATAACGTTTTTTCAGAAACTGTTATAAAAATGGAAACAAATCAGTTTTAATATGTACCAGTCAGAGTTTCACGATAAACATACAGACCGTTAATGATGTCATCATTAACACAAAATAATTCTTGTTCTCTCTACACAAATACTCCGGTTATTATTTTTTTTACGTAAAAACAAACCACAACACGATTTCACAGTAACTAACAATCAATTATTCATATTGATTAGCTGTCGGTACAGTACAGTTCATACTTGCAGTGCACACATACGCCAGCATTGTTTAACCACAGAGTGTCCTCGATACCCACATTCTGCCAGGTTTATTGTCCTAAAGGCGGCTCGGGGTATTGTCTTCACATTCAATAAATCTTATACGAGTAAATACGCTTCTTCAAAGTAGCCTAATTGTAAACCCGATATACTAAAGTAAAAGTTATAAGTAGGGCAATCACGTTCTTAGATTTTGTTTTGTTTCTGTCAACTTACTTCTGCACGGTAAGAAGTACTGTGTATAATATGGTGATTGTTAAAAATCGATCTTGACTTTTTATTTAATCGATATATTCGATTTGAACTCTTATGATTCCAAAAGGTTTTTTACTTGCATGTCAACACGTGTGCACATAGCAGGAGATTAAATTAATTGACCTAATACCGCTTGTTGGCTTAGTTTGCCCAAATGTTAAATTCGGATCTTATTTTTAAAAGTTTTCTTATTCAAATCTTTTTTTTAATGTATTTTGGAATACTTCTGCTGTCAAAACTTTTTGCTTTACCAATAGTTCAGTAAAGTAAAAAGTTTTAATAATGTTAAGTATTCCGAAATGTGTCAACAAACATGAAATGTCTGAAGCTAGAAAAGGCACGTACTCAACAAAATAACAACATTCCTAGTGGAAAAAGATTATTAGGCTTACATTAAGAATATAAGTGTGTGTGTGTGTGTGTGTGTGTGTGTGTGTGTGTGTGTGTGTGTGTGTGTGTGTGTGTGTGTGTGTGTGTGTGTGTGTGTGTGTGTGTGTGTGTGTGTGTGTGTGTGTGTGTGTGTGTGTGTGTGTGTGTGTGTGCGCGCGCGCGCGCGCGTAACACTGAATCGGCCAGTCTGTGTTGCTAGAGAAAGAGCTTATTTGTTATACAGTATATAGGCCCTACAAGTGTACGCAATACTAAAGGTCAGTCAATGTTGTTTTCTTGTAGTATTAGGTAATATGATTTTCAAATCAAGTTTTAATAAAATTTATCCTTCCCTACCTCTCCATTTACATTCACTCGTTGAATAAGACCATCCTAAAACAACAGAGAGATTATTATTGATTTAAGTATCGCTCGTTGAAATGACATCACTCTGATTTTATTAATGCAAATTTAATTCTTGCTTTAATAGATTCTATTTTTAGTTGTATTTTAACCGGAAGTAATGAATAACAGTTTTCGAATCTTACACTCATGTTAAATAAAAGTTTCACTTATTGTGTTTTGTTAGATGCAAAATATAACTAGGCTAAGTGCATTATGTAAATGAATTTATTTATTTGAACCACTCATGAAGAGAAACCTAACAACTATGAAGTTAAGATGCTGCTTATAATTACTTGCGTAACAATACTTCAGTAAATAATGATCAGTAATTTACTGAAGTATTGTTACGTCAGTTTGTATCGTGACAGTGATATTGCAGTAGTTTTCATCTGACGGAGTTCATTAAATTGTTAATTTGATAGTGACAGTGATGGCTTGACTTGGTTTTTAAAGGGAAACTGTATACTTTGCAAGTAACAACGTGAAAGATTATTGTTGAGTAAGATATTGTTGTTGTCAGAATATTGTCGCAGATGCTTGTGTATATAAACTCGCTTTTGTAGGTTAGGAAGGGTCCGAACTGATGAAATAGCTTTGATATAATTTTTTTTATTGTTTATAATAAAAAAATATGAAACTATAGACTATTGTTTGAAAGTTTTTGAAGCGAAGCTTTTAATGTTAGCTTTGGCGAGAGGAGTGAATAGAAAAAAAACTCTGCTGACGGGAAAATGTAACGGAAATATGGAACGAACGAGTAAACGAAATCGCCTTTCTTTTTTTCTTTCTCCTTTTCGGTAACAGTACACGCGTATTATATGAAACGTGGTGCTTCTTTGGTTTCAGTGTTTTTCCTTAGTTGAAGAACACGTGTACCGATTATAGCCTATCAGCTATTCAATGAATTCAGATTATCGTTACGAATTAATATGAAACAGTTGATCTTTTACTGTAACTACAGTAAATAATATCTAAGCTAGGTTCACGTATTTATTTATTTAAACAAAACACGATAATTTTAGACATGTCTTCCAACTAATTTTAGGCTGTATTCAGCTAAAATATGATTAATAGAAGCTTCGCTTCTGTCGGTATTTCCCCGAGTTCCACTTTGTAATGTATTCTTAGTTACATATTATCTGAAACTTAACCTCAAAGTTAATATAACGAAGAAGTAGTTATTTCCCAGAATCAGGTGTTTGGTTAAAATAAAAATACACATCAGCTATCCTCCATCACATAGTTACCGTTGACAGTGTGGAAATTTTGAATTCTTTTTATGTATCGCCTACAAAATGTTTCAAAATATAAAATACTGTAAACATACTCATTTCTGATTTTTTTAACAGTTGGTAGCACCAAGTATCTTCTTGGCATTTCTATAAACGCCATTCTATAACGATTATTTTAAAATGGTAATATTTCGTTAGAATTTAAGTGTATTATCTAATTCTCGTTTATCACAATCTAATCTTTGCCTACTCAGATTTTAGAAATAAAACATAACATTACTGTTATATAAGTGCATTTTTCAGATAAGTTTTTTATGATCTTTTAATTGTATTTACTAAAGCCAGAGCAAACACCCTGTAGGCCTATATATTAGACAGTGCACTAAATAGAATTACAACAATTTTTCATAATAACTTTACAGTTTTTGCTTGTTATTAAAGTTGTATTATTGATGATGTAAAATCACATTTTTATTACAAGTTGGTATGTCAGTCTTAAGTACGGCAGACGTATCAAAGGAGTTAAGGATGACCTGCTGACCTACAAGTGACACCACTTCCACTATTCATACTACAAGTAAAGATGGAGTCTGTATTCGCATACTGGTGAATGAATGCTGTAACACGCTCCAGCGCTCAAGGAATCAATTATAATTGATGTCGAAGGAACACTTGTCAGCCGCCATTTCCTTTTCTGTAGAAACTCTTCAACTAGATTTACCTCGCTTATTTGTTAACTATGAATATAAAGATTCCAACTTGCGTGTCTGTTAACTGTAACCAGTGCATGCTGTAAGTAGAGGTTCATCACGAAATTTGGTGATTTCGATCAACAGCTGGTTTTAATTTTGTTAATTTTGAGGTTATGTTGATACCATTATAGCCGCTTAGTAACGTATATGTTTTCAGGAGCAGATAAGGGCCACAGATGAGAACTAATTTGTGTAAATATGAAATGTTTACTGTAACATTAAGTACATGAAATGTTGAAATCATTACCACTTAAAAGCTTATAATCCACGGTTTTATCATTGATCGGACGCTTCAAAACACTTAACCGTTCTGCAAATGACTTTTACGGCTCTCTTCGACATTTATCTGGCCGTTTGTTCTGAAAGAGCTTTTTACAATTTATGCAACCTAGCGTGAATAATCGTCTTGTCACTAATCATTAGGCTAACGCTTACCGCCCAATAACGCACCGCAGTTGTATGAAATTTATGGTTTAGACGTCCAACAATTTTGTTTGAGTACAGTCACGTAGTTTGACCTAAAATATGAGAACACGAATCCAATAATTGAATTTGGAATAATCTTTGTGTTTCATTTGTAAAAATATATAAGTCTTTAATCAGCGGTTGCTTATTTATAAACACTAAAACTATATTGCATGCCGAAGCTGCATAACGGTGTATGTTTTAGAAAAAGCATGACAATTACTGTGATGCAGTAAAATAATGAATGAACATACAAGATCAATATTATTATCACTAGACCATTGGATATTGTAATTTTTTAAAAATAGTAAATTTTGAACACGGTAAAGCTATTTACCAATAAACAAAATAATTTTTTTTTCTCGTAATAAGAAGAATATTAGCAACAAAAGTTACTATATCAAGATAATTTAATCAACATGAATCATAAAGATCCATTAATACGCTCTTTTAATTTTGCAATTAATTCAAAACAATGTTTTAAATCATAAGAATTACTTAATTGTTTTGTCTACAAAAAAAACTTAAAATATGCCCTATAAAACCGTCATCATAGAGTTATACTTTACATTTATTGATTTTGTACATTAAACATACTTATTTTGTATCTCATTTAACCTATGAAAGTTGTATAGGTTAGTTAATAAATAAATTAAGCTATCTGTTCAAAATTTAAGTAAAGAATTTTTGTATGAATGTAAAGGGTAAAAAACCTTTTGACATATGTAAAGGATAAGGGTAGCCTGGTCAGTGAAAGAACAGACTAATATTTCGAGATTAGTACTTCCAAAAAAATCGTGTACAAAATAGTGGAAAGATGTGTGGCAATCACCTCTAACATACTGACAATCCAATTCGTAAAATTGTCAACTGCATTGCTCAACACTACTAAAGAAAAAATTTTGTATTATGAATATTATGAAATATTTTGCATAAATGAAATGTTTTACGTAAAGTGTACTGCATAAATAAACTACTTACCATTGCATGACTATATCATAAATTAAAATTTTGAAATATTTTAATTTATATTTTATTGCAGCATCAGTTACCTCCATAATTTTTTGTTAAAAATGTAGAAAATCTAATTTTTTTTACTACTTATATTCCATCCAGAGAATCATACAACGTTGTGTATAATATGCGTACATCAACTTGAAGGAAATGTATATACAAGCCTATATTATTTAAAAGTTTTATGTTAACAAATAAATATTAATATTTTATGTTTTTTATTTATATTTAAATATTACTATGGTGATATGCCATTTAGTAAATCAGTAAGTATAAACTATTTTATTTTGTCGGTTTTTTAATTGGAATTTTGGTAAACTAATCGTATGCTACTTGCTTTTATTTCATTCTCATTAAATTATTTTAAAACATTATTTTCAATTAGTCTGTTGTTATTGTTTTATATATATATATATATATATATATATATATATATATATATATATTTGAAATGAGCAAATGCTCCACTATTATTGAGTAAAAGCATCAAGTAATACGTTAAAGGTTATTTAATATAATGAGCGCTATCCAAAGTCGAATGCAT
Organism: Callitettix versicolor; assembly: GCA_022606455.1. Taxonomy (NCBI): domain Eukaryota; kingdom Metazoa; phylum Arthropoda; class Insecta; order Hemiptera; family Cercopidae; genus Callitettix; species Callitettix versicolor. The sequence continues at coordinate 58,462,736 of CM040183.1, forward strand.
GTTATCAAACGTGAATGTTATTGTTCATTTATTATGAAGCTGACCAAATTGTATCCAAAGAGCCGAAGTGAAAACAGTAAGACACTTCAAAGGCTGCTAGCTCCAGTTACGATAACGATGTTAAGTCCTCACTCAAGGTTGTGACTTTTGGCCTACTTTTCCAATTTAGTTATTTAGGTTTATCGAAAAGCTTTAATCACAATCCATAAACAGCCTTATAAAATGTACAATAAATTAATAGTTGACTACCACACGATACATGCACAGTTCGTTATTGCTCAATCATCGTACTTCACTTGGTACTAACTTAACCAATTGTACGTTTTTATTACTGATAAGTATTACTTTTTAAGAACAACTCTCGTTGTCTTTAACTGGCTTTCAGAATGAATATTTTCTTATACTTAAATGTTAGCATTGTCAAAGGTTTGGAGTTAAGTGCTTCACGGACTCAAAGGCGGTTCGAGACGAACTCAGTTGAACCGATTAAGTACGACAAGCCTGACGGATATTATTAATGACCCAATAAAGGAAAAGGTCGTTCTTGGAGGCACTTTGTAGAGGTTAATCGCCTAGGAACAGACGAGGAATAGTTTTTGTCTAGTAGGTAAATTTACATGAAATTTCATGGTGTAATTAAATGGGAAAAACTGTTAACTTATATCTCAGATTATTAGAAATGTTACTCTCTTTGTTACCTAATTTTATTAATGCTTTATGCTGGGTATAGACATTGAATATAAAAGGAGTAGAAGTACAGTCACCATTATAAAAAACATGCTCGATATTAGCGGTTAAAGTTCAAGTAATTGGACTATCTGCCGTTACGAACGCTGCGTGCTGCAATGACAAGGAGTGGAGTCGTTTGAGAAATAGACGACTATGATCTATTTAACTGTAGTTGAACACTCTGCCGTAAGATGCTACCACTAGCAAGAGCTCACAAATCTCATAAGAGTTATCAATTCTAGGACGTTTATATTTAGTGGCACACAACTGAAATTTTCTTTACATTGTACGTTTGCGTACACTACAGAGTAAAATACTATACATATACATATACATATATGTATGTATATATATATATATATATATATATATATATATATATATATAATATCCTCTTTTAATTATACTATTACTATTAATAATAATACTTCAAAGTGCAGTATGGACTTGGCATAAGTTACGAAGCTAATTCTACCTCTGAATGATTCATATCATCCGTTTGGGTTTAATAAATAAGAATTGAAGGTGTGAAAACCCATTTCAAGTAGACTTAAATAATATTTTAAGTTTCTTATTGTTACAATTTACAAATATATTACGACATATTAATTTTATTCCAGGGTAATAACGACTTTAAATATTTTATGCCAAAATGTATTTGTTGTTTTCGTGTAGACTATATAATTATCGCCTGAAAATATTTCGGAGGTCGGGAGATCAACCCAAGACAGAGACTCGTTGTTCAAAGCGAGGCCATTTTTTATATATTAGCCCATTAGAGCTTATAATAACTACAGTATTTTTGATTGGTTTGAAATGGAGAGAGTTTACAATTGAAAGTCTCTTATTGACTGCCGCAATCCATAAAATGGGCAATGCATCAATCGTTGACTATCACACGGTACAAACACAGTTCAGTCATCGAACTTCAATAAGTACTTACTTAACCAATTGTACTGTTTTATTACTGGTAGTTGTTACTTTTTAAGGACAACTCTCGCATTAGGCACGGGATATTTCTTTTGAAGTGTCAATTATTACATCAATTAATAACATATTTTCATGAACACGAACTACGGTTCGCGGCTGACCTGTCAAATCCACTCTTATCAATAGGCGACGCCATATGATAGATAATGCGCCATATTATCAACCATATTGTCCAACCAGTTGTATAGGCAATATTAGTATAAAAAAGGAAATTATATTTAGAACAAGTTTTACCAATTATGTAAAATTGATCAATTACCACTCATTTATTTCGTGCGCGCGTGTGTGTGTGTGTGTGTGTGTGTGTGTGTGTGTGTGTGTGTGTGTGTGTGTGTGTGTGTGAAGTTGAAGCCGATGGAACCGTGATAAATACAAACAAAGAAATGTGTATCTAAAGAAAGAAAAACCTTACCAAGCAATGAAAATGTCGCTTTAGTGATACAGGTCTACACACGCTCGCCGAATAAATCCAATCTATTAGGAAAGTTTTCTTGAAAGTTGCAAAGTCTTACTGGTTGTTAACTAGAGACCTTACATGAAATGCATTACGTGTAGACTGTACAGAGTTTTGTAGATGGTATCGAGACAAGTGTGAAACAAAAGTTCGAAGTTTTAATCGGTTGGTCGAATAATGCCGTTTTCAGACTTAATGGAACAATAATTAATAAGCATTACTATTATTACTGGGTTAACGCAAATCCATTCATAACTGATCATAAATCAGGAAATTTACTAAGGCTATTATTATGGTTACACTCAATCTTGAACAGGTACATTTGTGTTGTTCTTTTTTTGTGGCAGACACCGACATTTCTTTCGTAGAAATTTCTCAAAGTAGTATTATTCTTGCTTTAGATAACATCTGTATCGATTGTACTATCAAATCGTTATAGACTCACCTCATTATCGTCGTAGCTTGAGGGCACTTCTTGACAAGACCTTTCTTGTACGAAAGTCGGCTAACCCCAGCACCCCCATCTCCCGAGAGATTTCATGACAGCTCTATAAGCTTGTAGCTGCCAATTTATGCAGATAACAATCCTTAAACATTGGTAACCTCAATATTTAAACTTCAAAAAAACGGCGTTCAAAAATATTTCGTAAACATAAAACTACACTGCCTTAGTACAATAGCGTAAACGATGAACAAGAACTTTTAATTACAATGGAGTAGAATTTTTGAATAAATTGCTAATTAATTAATACACGCAGAGTCTAATGAAGTCTTTGCGACAGCGCCCATCCATTCAGAATTGTAATGGCTAATGTTTGTTAGTGTTAAGTGTGCTGTCAAGGCGATACGATAAACAAAACTCGCATTAAACGCACAAGTATGGAACTACTAAAGAACTAGTTTTAAATCAATTCCACCCACCCCTCCTCCCCTGACTACCGGAACCGAGGTGCTGCAGGCTCCACCTTAACTTTCGACTAGTATTGTCTTGTTTAGAGATATGTTCCATAGATAGATAACCGTAACAAGGCAGTAGCCTCGAGACAGCCTTACTCTCTTACTTAGCAACAGTACGCCCACTGTCGGCTTGACAACAATGGTTTCGAAAAAATGTGAAATATAGTCATTCTTACAAGCATTGTTTGTTTTCACTTATAAACTACCTTATCGGTTTTTAAATCTAAAAAAAATACTTTTTTTAATTTACTTTAATGCAACGTCTTTAAGCTTGTTAAACTATAAATGTCGCGCTAAATATTATTATTTTTGCAAACTAGGCCTAGCTGAAAGCTTTATTTTATTGTAACGGCAAACTCTTTCGTTACCACTAGACTGAGAGGATGAGATTATAAAATGAAAGAGAGTTTTAATCTACATTGCTCCTTTATATTCGACATTTATAGTGCTATGAATCTGATAAGATCATAATGTTCTACAATCATAATTCTTTTTTCTTACTTTATATATTGATAAAATAAAGAATGGTACAGATGTAAGGTTGCACTAGAACTACTGATTTCATTTTAACATATAAAATATTGATTACTATTATTTGAAGGTTATGTTTTATAATTAAATAGCCTTTATCATTTATACATTTTTTTAAATCATTTATACATTAAATGATCTAATTATTGTTGTAGCAAAGTTCAACAATATCATAGGATTTTACCAATCAATTTTATAAAATCCTTTAATTTCTGACCCCTTTAGAATGTACCAATTTATTATCCTTCATTTTATTTACTTCTCGTACGTGTTTTCGGATTTCGAAGAATTGGGATAAATCCGCAGAGTGGTGCAGACTAGCTGCACCTATTGAGACGATTTAGACGTCCCTCGCGGTACCCGAGTCTAACACACACTTACACTTACAACATTACACTTACATTTAAGGAGGGGATAATAGCCTCAATGTGCTTTTTGGCTTAAAATAACGAAAACAAATTAGGATATATTAAGTACAATTTAATTTAAATCGTTGCCCAATCAGATCTTTTTTCTAGTATATTGATACGTAAGGATTAAGGATCAGTGTACAAAATTCATGTTATCAGTGGAGTAAGAGAGTTTTCTTAATCTTTCAAGCTTACCTAAAAACGCACCAGGACCCTCTTTAAGTTGAAATCTTAAATAATATTGACTATTTTTTAGTAATTCCTTTATCCTGTCTGAACAAATTCAGAGGACATATAAACATTACAGGATTTTTAATGGTCGTGTTTAAGTTTGAAAAAATGTAATCAATTTTTATCCCCAAAATAGAGTTTTAAAAATATGAAAGGGTGAATAAAACATTCAGAAAATATGGTTAATACGTGAAAAAACTAATTTGCTAATCACAAATATCAATGTCATGTTTTAAAATTTTTAAATGTGACAAAGAAATATTACATAAATCTAATTATTTAAAAAGAATCTGCATATTTTTACTGCATTACCCGATCGAGTAATTTAAAAATTAAATGACAAATAGCAGATGTTTTAAACCCGCTTGCTCAGTAATGACAAGCCTGACTAACGCATTCGAGCTTGCCAATTCTTCGACCGTTTTAATAGTTCTTACCGGATCCTGTTTCCATTTAACAGTTCCAATTTGTACTTGTCAGTAAATGCGTAACTGTTCTCGTAATAACGGGCACTTATCTGGCGCTTTGGCCTTTTGTAACTCACTACAAACACATCTTTGTTGGCGACTTGCAGTCATTGAAAATTATCAATGAGTATACATTGACAACAGATAAATGAATATTTTTTGTACTCTGACACTACGCTAGATAAGAGTCTGTTAGCTTGTGTGATTCGATCTAGTCGTAAGGAGCAATGTAGGCCTAAACAATTTGTGTAAATATAATGTGTAGTTTATTAAATACAAAATAATCAGTTAATAATGTTAGCCTATTTGTCGACTGGAGAAATATTAAAGTTAGTTTTACAATTTGAAAATATTGTGCATGAAAAATAATATATTATTGAGGTGACTTATTTTTTTAGAGGTCATGAACATGGTCTCGGATTTGAATCTTTTCTTGATGCCATCTCCAATAGCTCATTTTCTAATACAAATAATACATTCCATTTATGATAATGTTAACAATAAAATATTATTTTAAAATATTTTGAAAAGACCATTAGTAACATCGGCGATATTTAATATTTTGTGCCCTTTGGAAAAAATGAAGAATTAGTATAACGATTAAAATATATTTACAATGCTGAATATTTTGCGTTGAAAGATTATTTAATTCTCTTACTATTATTTATTCAATTCCTACTATTAGTTCGTTCTCTCCAATCGTTAATAAAATTTTATTAGATCAAATTTTCAATCGTTAATAAAATACTTTCTATTCATTCTCTTAAGTTCAAATAAATTTGTTTAAACTTATAGTGGATGACACTTGATGTTAATGCAGTTTTTTTTGTCAAATATTAATACGGCATATTTGTACAGACTATACGATAGGGTTTCCTTAGGTAATTCCTAATATTATTCATTCATGCACTCAAGTTCAAATAAATTCTTGTAGTGGATGACACTTGATGTTAATACAGTTTTTGACAAATATTAATATCCATATTTGTACAGACTATACGATAGGATTTGATTTAAATAACACTTATGTCCTATTCGATCCTATGTTGGTTTTAGGAATAGCAGGCCGCAGCTGTCCCGCTGACGTGATGGAAGCGCATGACCTAACTTGGAATTGTCTTTAAAAAATTATATTACTTGTTTTTAGAAATTTTAAACTGAATTCGGAAAGCGTTTGTCTCAATTTAGCTGTAAACTTTTAGATTTGAAAATTCTTTATAAAATAAAGCTTAAACTATTTACATACTCAAACGAGATGTACATTATTAGGTAATCAACTTCTATAACACTAAAGTGTATTTAGGCTACGTTTGGATCTAGAACACAAAAACTTTCATTGAATTAAGAAATTGTAGTGCTACTAAATATAGTTCTGTTTAATAGTAAGTTCAGTGTTTGTTTGGACAAGAGTGTTGTTTGCCGGCTGCTGAACGGTTTGTCGGGACAATAAATTGCTTACTCCACGGCACTGCCCGATGTCGGCATCCGCCCTCCCACAGGCAGCCTTCTTTGATCCGCTCCCAGCTTGTTGCGATTAACAGCATTCCGAAGAAGGCTTCCTATATCGGACAAAAAATACGGCATGCAAACAAAACTTAAAAATCTCAAACTTTCTTCTGCCGTTTTCACTTTTTTTGTTCTGTAGCAGGACCTTTGAGGCTCACCGACTGTGCATGCACGCTATCTTTATACCCAGCTACACCGGCCTATGTGGAAAGTAATAACCTAACCAAGAGCTTTCTAAACTCAGTAAAGTACAGTAACAGTTAATTACTTTATAAGTTACATTCCTGTAAGACGTTATGGAGAAACTGCGGAACTTCTAATATCATTTTTTTGAATTAAAAATACTGTAAAAAGACAGTTTTCTTAAATTGAGTATTATTCCCTTGTCAGGCCAAGGAAAAGTAATCGATGGAGAAATTTATAAGGTGAAAATCCTTTTACAGGGTTCATCTTACTTTAACAGCCTTATAATCATAACTAATTACATCCACTTGTATTCTTGCTTTCGAAAGATAGATTTAATTAAAAGTAGTTCATTCTGAAGTAATTACCAGCAAGATTTGAAGGAAAATACTTTAAAAACATCCATTGCGCAGTGTGTAAGCCTACGCTTCTGAAATAACTGTCCTAGTCCATTAGGGCACATGCTATCAAGACCTAACTTATTTTCAGCTTTTACAGAAAATTTTACCAAAACTAAATACTGTTGGTACAAATATTGTATGCAATTGGTAATTTTTATTGTCTTGTTAAATGAGGCTTTTTACAACAATAACAATATTACATGTGGAATTATTCGACCTAACTATGAAGTCAGTCATAAATGTAAAATACAATAACTGCATTAATTATTTCAAGAATAATCTTTTTCAACAAAAATGTAGAAGTTTCTTTGCAGAAACACGCAATAGAAATAGCAGCCTATAAAGAAAAGTACATGTACTTATGGCGTGTAGCTGCGATATGATTGAACACACTTGTGAAGTAATAGGAATCGTTTAATAACAAATTCTTGGCTCGCTGTTACATCAGGTTAGGTAATAAAAGAGGTGTTAATTTTAATGTGGTACATGGCTTAATGCTAATAGACGGCTTTCTTAGAAGCTGTTTATTTCGAAATATTTCTTTATACTACAGTACCTACTACAAATAATTAGTTTTTAATGAGCCTTACAAATTTAAAAAAACAACATTTAAACGTTTTTAATGTTTGAATTTTAAATTCAGTACTACGTACGCGCAAGCAGCTATCCTTAAACTATGGGCCATTATCAAAAATCTTCGGGAAGGGCCAAGCAGCAAGAATAACATTTTGTTCAGACTTAATATTTTCGTATAGGCTATTGTATCTCCTTTTTTTAATAGCGAAGGTCTATAAAAAAGGAGGTATTTATATATTAAGTAGAATTTCGCGGAAGATATTAATTTTGTAGAGGAACTTGATTTAAAGCATTTTGGAACTGCTGATAAGATGTTCTAGTCTCACTGGGAAACAGTCATTGTTGTAGTAATAGAAGACCATTGTTGGTAGCATTGTTCAGAAGACAGTCACTAACATTTGCATGTGTACAATTTCTTACATATTCCTAAGGCGCCACCTAGACATATACTTAAGGAGTTCATTTTAAAGCACGTACGCTTGTACATTGTGTGATTTGCTCTTTTCTTTTAACACCTAAACCACTTAAGCAACAAATATGCACTTCTTTTAAAATTCCGACTCATTGTCAAAGGATAATAGCGAGTACTTATAATTGTCCTTATTGTATGGGATTTCATTATTTAAGTAATTAATGAAGCAGGAAGGTCAATGTTCTGTTCGGGTGTTCAACCTGTTGCCGTGGAATGCGCCGCGCCGGCTATTGTGTCCTCCGGGTCGGGACCTCAGGCAATTAAAACAGCCTTGTATTCATTCAAACATATGGCTCAGGAGTAACGAGTGAGGACTCTGGGACACAGTGATCGGCTTTATATTGGATCTCGGTCCCGCGCTTAATGCCGACCTTATCGTGTGCATAAAATTTGACGATTCTTTCGACAATGGTCAGAAATTCTTCGTGTGTTTTAAGGGTTTTGAGGCTAACAAGGACCATTCCTAAGCTTTGGAATGTTACAAAAATATTTTACCAATTTTAATGTTAGACTTTCTAACATTAAATAATTGTGTTGCTCAACGAATACTTTTACCCTAGGCTATATAACCTCAAGTCTGTCTTATAGCCTAGATAATAAAAATAAAATATTAAAATATTCGCGGCATGCAGATGTCTCGCTGACGTGATGGTAACGATTTTTTAAAAATTAATAACACCACTTTAACGAACATATCGATGTGAAAATCGCATGGTAAACAAACTGATTTTGCTAATAGATTGGGCACACGTTCGTTAGTCATAAAAATTCTTTCATCCATTTCTAAGTAGTGCTCATGCAATTAAAAAAAAAAAAATGTATAATGTTGTATTGTTTGGAATATTTCATTTTACCGCCGTTATCAGCGTTGAAATCTAAATATTGTAGGCTGCGTAAGTATTGTATACTATATCATTCAATATAAACGTAAAAGTACAATAACCCTTATAAAAATTGTGCTCGATATTAGCGCCTAAAGTCCAAGTAGTTAGACTCTCTGTCGCTACGAACGCTGCAAGCTGTAAGGACAGGGGTGGAGACGTTTGAGAAAATATACGTTAATATTATCTATGTAACTATAGTTGAACACTTTACCTCAAGATATTACCAGCAGCGAGCACTCGCATATCTCTCGTAAGGGTTATCATTCTAGTACGTTTATGTTCAATGACTATATTTTTTCACTTACAAATTTTATTGAAAATACAACAATGAGCCAGATTGCGGACAGGGTTCATTTCTGCATTAAATAATATTTTAAATTTTTTATTTTGTGCAGGTTTTAATTTGATTGCGATGGTGAGATTAGATTAAAGAAATTTAAATCTTTCTAGTAAATACCACACGGTGTATTCAAGAACATGAAGTAGGCTACACAGCTGCAGTTATATTTGCATGCGTTACTCCCTCCCGTTGAATTACGCAGATAGATTTAAAAATACATTTTCTAGAAGAATTATTTTACCACGCCCACAGTTAATGCCAAATCAACACTAAACGAGTACATAATTGTATATTAATACACACCACGTGATACACATAACGGTTAACACTCTGCCTTTGGTTCTATGCGTTTGTTTATTTACATTACTGCAGTCGTGAAAACAAACAATTTCGTAAATTCTGTTTGTTTTGGCGTACAGTTTGCAGTTTGGTAAAGCGCTTATAAGAATAAGATTAAACAGCTGTTTTAATGGTTACCACTTATTTAAACTAGTCGTGTTTGTGTTTCAAAATATCCGCGATTCAAAACATCCGCTCAAGTTTCTACCTGAACAAGTCTAAAACATCCTGGACCTCTTTCCGGCACAATAGCGCATTCTGTCTTTAATGAATCGAATGGTTTGATGAGAGTTATATTGGGGAGATACCCAATGTTTTATTAGACCAAAATTTTAGGAAAACTACTTGTATAAGCTAAGCTTTAATAAAATTATGTTTATTTTATAATAATAAATGAGTACTTAGAGTTTTATTTTACTCATTAAATAATAATGAGACATTCGCACAGCGGCGATAGGTCAGTCAATGTTAGATTAGCAAAAAACATGTTTTTTGTCAATTTAATTTATTTATTTGAAAATTTTCACTGGTTGGTTCATCTACAACGCTCAGTAGCCTAATACAGTAACATAAAAGCAAATACTTCGGCGCGATTTACCCAACCAGATGGTGGTCACTACCTCTAACCACTTATTTGCACTAATTCTTGTTTATGCCTATTTTAGGGAGACCGCCTTAACGTATTTATTTTTACCTAATGATCTATATATATTGAGGATATTTTGACAGTGTCCTTTAAAATTCATAACAGATAGAATTATTTAATTTAAAAAAATTTTCTATTAAATTAGTACAACGCATTGAAAAACAAATATCAGAACACATATAAGAACCGTTCATTGTCAATTTAAACAATGTTTTGAAAATTTGCACTAAGTGATTTGTTTAATGTGTACAAAATGTATTTATTTACTTAACCAGTTCAGTAGGCTAATACAGAATTGTAGCAAGATAAGTATAACACTACAATCCTCTGCAGAGATAGTATGAAGACTGGATAATACAAAAAATTTAGATTTTCATGTTAAGGTTTGGATGGAAAATATTAAGTTTTTTTCATTTTAGTTTCGTACAAATCAATGACTAATTAAATTATGGGCATTACAGTGTTTATAGATTACGTTCTTGAAATGTAGAAAAAATATCTTAAAATTATAAAATGTTATTTGCACTCTCCGCAGTAACTAAATCCTGCAAAAAAAACCTTGTTAATTTATACAGGATTAATTTGCTATTCTTAACTGCACTTTATTGAATGTATTAAACTTAAGGTTTTTAAATTACTTCAAGTATTGTAATCTTTTTAGTCGTGTACATAAAAATAACCAACATGAGTGAGTGTAAAGAAGCAGTTTGTGTGACGTGTGCAAAAACGTAAAGAAAACAATGAACAAGATTATTTGACCGCAATTAAAAGATCAGAATCAGTTGCATTGTTCAAAGCGAGCTTAGGTGGGAGCGATAACGGAAACAATGAAAGGGAAGTTGTCGCCGAGGAGCGGGGAAGGTATCAAGGTCAACGGTACACCTAATTTCATTTTCGACCAAGTTCGCGGTGCGTCACTGATCTGCGAATTTCAGTTTCAGTCGGCGTACGTGCGAGCGCGTGTTAGTGTGTGTCAGCTGATGTTGAAGCAATAAGTAAACAGCTGTTTATCTAGGTCATTGACACTGTGAGTGTGGGTGTGTCAACCTGTGCATTGCGAACTACAGCCGACCGGTCAGAGACGACAGTTACACTACACGCAAGTAGGCCTACACTACAGAATGCTAACTATGTAATTAATTAACTAATCATTACCGATTTCAATTCCGCTTATTAACTTACGAGACTGTAAATACAGTAGTTCATTTGAATAACATTCGTCAGTGCAGCTAGCACGTGGTCACTGCAGTGTTTCTTTTCCGTTTTAAAAGTTGAAAGTACGAACAATTTTATTTAAACGCTTTCCAAATTAAGTTTAATTCAAAAATATTACGCAGTAGCGAGATTACTTAATTTTAATATTTTTATTTCTCATTCAAAGAGTGCGTAAGAAAGCCTCTATAATTAGCAACTTCAAATATCTTGTTATAAATATATTTGAAAAACAAAAACGTAAATACGTACTTTTGTTGCACATTTTTTTTATTTCAAATTTGGCTTCTGATATGAGATATGAAACGACCAATTATTTAGGTGCTGAAATTGCTAAATTTTAGTTAATAAATGTAGTTAAAATTGTCAAAACCGTTTATATATTTTAAAAATTTTTCTTCGTGGTAATAAGCCTAAATTGTGTTCTTTATATAAGTAGGGAAATGTTTTCTTAGACCAAAATACGCTCCCGTATTGAATTGTGCGAAATCGGCCCAGCCTTTTGGTTTTGAGTGTATGGAAGCTCAGTATAAGTATCCATAACGATTTTCCCAGGCATCACATAATTTTCTCTCTGAAAACGTAAAAGTGCTTTCTCTGTCTGTCCATCATTCCTACTAAATTTAATCTTTAGAAACTTTAACAGCCTATAATTAAATGTAATACTTTTCATTTCATAAGGGTTGAATTACTGAAACCAACTGAATTTTCGAACAAAAACAGCTGTCCATAAACAACAATTTATTGTTACTGCGTTACGTTTACTTTGAGGTTATGCTATTTCACGATCGAATGACAACGCTAACAATACGGCCTAAAGCAATAAAATTTGTCTGTTTTCCATAATTAGTCCGTTTATGACCGCTATTCGCCATTACGTTAACGATCTTCGGTTGTTCAGTTTGTACTGAGCTGGTTAATCAGAACCGAATTTTAATGATTGTGCGAATTAAGGACAGAGAAGTACTGGACAACGTCGGCTCGGGTTACTGTGCTCGGCTGTACTGAGTCACACTGTAGAAAGCTGATTGATCGGGTTTGTCATAGAACCGGCTCCGCCAGGCCATTGCGATACTCGATACCTCTGCCGGGTCTTATCGAGATCATACTCGTATTGACACGTGTCTAAACTGAACAATGCGTTTTGTATTTGTAGGCAGTGCGCTGCATGTCTCGGCTCATGCAGGTGGAGACATCTCGGCCAACTGCTTTATGCATATTTTAAACTTAAACAAATTCTTGTGCTCAGCGTTACTCGCCAAGGGATAAGTCCGAAAATTGGTTTGATATGTTATCCCGCAGGTACCTATGCATGTTTAAGTAACTGGGAAAACAAAATGCTCTTAACAACCTTCGGGTTTCTTTATAGATTCCTCGTCTTTTATTGTCGTATCGTAAAATTATTTTATTCTAAAGTGTTTCCACTAACTTGCGTCTTGTCCACTGATAGACGCAAATCAGGCAAAATGTTTCAAATCAATTTTGAGAGGTTAGTGTTCTTACATTTTGTTCACTTCCAATTAGCAGTTCTCGATTTCCGGAAATCTGATATTTTATTGTATTGAAAAAAGTATACAGCTCAAGCTTTAAAATTAAAACAGTAAATTACAGTTTTCAATTGTGATTAAATAGTAAAAAAATAGACTACGTCCACAAAAATATACATTTAATTTTGAGAAGTCAGTCGCATTCTTTATTTTCCAGTTTTATGTAATAACATCATGAATCGAAACCATTGGTAAGACATATATTGGATAGAATGCGATCCAAACTTACTGCCAAGAACATTTATATTTTAAGATACACGCTTCAGATCTGTTATTCGGTTTTCGCTTACGTAAATGTCTCAGTTTAAAAATTTTACCAATTATATTATTGCAGAATTACAGTAGTTTTGTCGAAACAAGCGGTTTACCAACAAGATTATGAAATTATTTATTTTCTTTAAGTTCAGCTGCCTAGCACGTCTCTTTCTTGAGGCTTCAACCTCTTAAAACTTACGACGCCCAAAAGTACAACAGCGTTCTAAAATAAATGGCGTACAAAATGTTTCAAATTATTTTCGCTACATATCAAGTTTGTTTATACATACAACAACAAAAACACGAATGTCATCTTTATTACGACACAAATATAGTTCCGTCAAGTTTTTTTTTCACTGTGCTTCAATAATGTCCTTTCAGTAAAATCAATTGGATGCAGAACGAAGCATAAGAAAATCCATGCCCAAATTATGCAGACAGACTTTGTACTTCTGAGGTCGGTGTCCTGCATAATTAAACCCTAATCCACACCTACAGGCCCACTAATAGTTACTGATTTACATGCGTGTTGTCTGAAACTCCGATGAATTATGTATTAAACTGTAAACGTTTAGGGGGAATGAATTGTTAACCATTTCTGTTGCAATGACCAGACATTAAACATTAAACAGTCATCTGATTACATACTTTTTTGGACGTATTTTTGTGGAAATTACTCCTTAATTAACTCCCAGCGTTTTCATTTCTACGTCCTTGTTTTTAATTTGTTAAATTAAATGTCTTGAAAAATATTACCTTACTGAAGGCTTTATTTTTTTACTTGTTCCAAATAATGTGTACACGTTTTACGAATTTCAGTTTGTTTATGGCCATTGATTTATTCAAGTACGACCACACCTACACGAAAAGGAAAGGAACTAAGCTGAACTGGGAATTTAGAAAGTGCCTCAGGGATAGCTTCACGTATCTGCATCTGCGCATTCCGACCGAGGAGATGCGCGCGCAACTCATCTGTAAACGTCACTTTTGCCGACATTTGTCTTGTCATTGTGTTCCCTTCTTACATGGAAATACCCTATCCAAAAACAATGTTCGGCTAGGGTGGCTAATGCACACACACACACACACGCGCGCGCGCGCGCACGCACGCACGCACACACACACACACACACACACACACACACACACACACACACACACACACACACACACACACACACACACACACACACAAGGAAATGAACCGTGCAGTAACAGAACAAAGCTGAGGCTACTTTTCTTGCTAATCAGTCGATATTTTTCGGCATAGTTCCTTTCCTTGCATGTGGAGCAATTTGCATCTGAATACGCACGGAACACATCACAAGAAAATTCTGCTCCTTTTCCGTGTAAACGTAGGTAAGAGGAACTTAAGTGGACCAGTGAGGTCTTGCTCATTTACTCAACCAACCTTCAGTCGTGTGTTGCAAGTCCTTTGAATAATTTCTAAACTTCGAACTACTTTCTCTACGCCATTGTGGATATCATTGTCTTTGTAAAAGTATCGATAATGGCAAGTTTCACAAAGTATAAAAGTAAATAAACTAATAAGATTTTCTGTTTTCTAACAACCTCTAGCTTCAATGTGTTCACCAACAAAAATACCTTTGTTAACACTGGTTTACACGCAAACAGAACAGTAAAAGTGAATGGATAACTGGATACAAATATTTTGGTCAACATTATTTCGTATATTGTCATTAATTGCAATCCTTTGATGACCTTTGATGACCTTGGATGCACTTGAGTATGTCGATGCTCTTCTCTCTGAAGTTCGTTACAAATGTTAACAAATTGAAAAACTTAACTCTTTATACACGTTATGATTTTTTTCTATTTAAATTTATCTCTTTTTCTTTACAATTACTGAATTCAGATGAACTAAAAATTACAATTATTTATATTCTGGTTTATATTATGCGTTGTACATAAATATTTAAAATAATTTCCAAACAGTACTGTATTTTATAATATATTTTAAAGCAATTTAATATAATATTATATTGCAGTAATTCTTTTATTTTGAATCTTTCTTATGCATTTTAAAGCATTCATATTTACGACGTGAGGTGTGAGTTGTGTGCGGGCTTGCAAAGCAATGTTTCATAAGCAATAAAAGAAGACTTTGCGGACACAAGGCCTCACAGGGTCTGGCGCACAAATCATGTTTGCGCACACCTTTTCTTTCATCAAGAGCTGCAACCTTCACCTTGCCGTCGCGTAAGTCCATTGTTTGAGGAGAGGTATAATTCTATTGAAGACCACATTAACATACAAAGTGGAATGTTATTTATTGTTACGCGGGTGGTCAAGTTTCCAGACCCGCCTAGGAGTCGCGACCAAGTCATAAAACGGATCTCCGGCTATCGCCGCGACTTCTGTGCTACCCGCCGCGTTCAATCCCCAGCCATTACTTTTAATTTCTAAATTAGTTTTGAAGCGCTGTCGGAGACGCTGTAAGTAATTGTCAAGGTTATTTATCCTTTCCGTGGATAAGTAGTGACAACTGACATAACAAGACAGCGTGTAAATACATCACACTAACGGTTCTTGTTCACATTTGATGAGTGAACGTTTAACCTGTCTACTATCTTCTTGTACGTACATTTAGGTTAGTGGATTTATTTGCTTCTTGCCTACGGTTCAGGCTCAAGGTCAAAGGTCTGCTTCTAGCTAGTACTAGTAGTTCAAAGAACATTAGGCCTCGCAGTTTATCCTCAACTAATGTACCGCGCCCTTCACAGCGCTCTTACTTTTGTCGCTAATTTAACCGGTAACCGTAATATTTACGGAAAATCTTACCGGAACAACTTTATTGGAAATTGTATGCACTTTCTGAATGAAGCGGTCAAAATTATGATAGGTTTTGCCGTACAACCAGTATTACACGAAATAACATGCAAATACACTATCAATGTTGAAACAATGTCCGCCATTTTGAAACGGAAGGTAATGGGGGAAAACTTCACACTTTCGGGCTTTACACAATGTACCTTCGTACCAAATTGCAAAAGAATCGGTTAATGTGTTTTGCTAAAGCTGTGTAAACTCGTTTATTGTAAAACAGAAGTATCTTTTATAAACAGAAGCGAATTGGAAAAATGTTAAACAATGTCATTTGAGCTTTATACAAGATACCTTCGTACGAAATTTCAAATCATTTGGTCTATGTGTTTGGCCAAAACTGCGTAACACCAAATGCTGAAAGGTCAAGTTGAAACAAAGATCTCGCTTCTCTCGGTCAATAAATACAACCAGTGTTACACAAAATAACCAGCACTCTGAACGTTGAATCATCTTGAAACGGAAGTGAATGGAAAACACTTACACGTACGTCTATCGGGCTTTGCACAATGTATCGATTCCCAATTCTCATGACTAACCGGTTTAAACCAGTTGTGTTATTTATTTATCAATACATTAGTACTACGTTATTTGGAATATTTTGTCATTACAAGGGATTATTTTAACTTTGAAGTTAGTTCAATTTTAGCGTTGAACGTTTCTCAATGTTCTCCCGCTCAAAATTTAAAATAATGTTGGTAACAAAGTTATTGCATTGAACGTTCACTATTGTTAAGCTAATTACTTTATTTTTAAAGGACTTAATACTATCTGGTGATTTCAGGTCCTGTCTTGGCTCAGCCACAAAGGCGAGGATTGTCTGAAGCGACACGCCCACCTGGCCAGCACACTTCCGGCACTCAAGCTGCAGGAACAGGATTTTGAAAAATTCTACTTTGTATCAATGGTGAGTTATGCTATTAATGCTATATATACTGTTGCCCTCTAAGGATTAAGGAGTATGGTACGGGGATGACGACTCCAGTTTTATAACGCGGTAGAGCTGCATAATTTCGCACAAATTACGCGATGTTTAAATGGGCGGGGCTACGTTGGTTTTTAATTATTGTTACTAAGCGTCAGTAGCGGGGCTTTCTCCGAGCATAGCCTACAATACACACTGTTTCTCGTCTTTTATATATTCATCTCAACATTTTAATTGTCACTAGTTTTTACTTAAATTTTCGAGCTCACACTGACAGGAGATGAAGTATGAAACCTCAATTTAACAATTTGTAAGGTCTATAATTATCATATTATACAGAAACTTATAGATATACTTAAACAATCTGTAACGTATGTAGGCATTGTATACTCATCACATATTTTCTGCTTGTTTGTTCTCTGTTTTTAGTTAAGTATTTTAACATATTATTATTAAACAATTCCTCGTATAACAGGAATTTCTGCACTTTCGGGTGATTTATTCAAGTACTGATTTTTGCAATTTTGTCTTGTGTACTTTATCACCGAATTAAAACACATTCACCCGAAGAAAATTTTAATTTCTTACAATAAGTTACGATTTAAAGCCATTTTTAACGGAATTATATTCTAACGTCATTTATGTTTACTTTGCATGCAGCATGGTAGATTTCCTACGTAAGAGTACTACGGCAACGTGACCTACCTCACGCGCGTTATCACAAAATAAGTCAGTTACTACCTTGCTAGTGTTTTCTAAATCTTGTAGGAAAAGCTTCATGCTCAAAGGTTAGTAGCTTTTTTTAAAAAAAAAAAGTTTATATTCTTTTTATTATTAATCATACTCATTTAATTAGTTTTTTCGCGATGAAAAACACTAATTACTTCCGTTAAAACACGTTACAACCGAGTTAGTTCTAAAGTTTTTTTTAATAAGTTTACATTGTTTTCAACACGCATTTAATTAATTGTTTTCGCGAGAAAAACACGTTACCTAGTTTTGCGACATAACGATTTTAATATTATCCAGGTAACTTTTCCAGTTTTTCGAACTTCCCGTAGTTTCCGAGGAGGGGGCAGTAATAAAACGTTTTGGCGAACAAATTACAACTAAAAAATCACCCAAAAGTGCAGATTTACCCAATAACATTAATAACAAATAATGTTAAATTCAATAATTAAGAAACAACTTTGAAAAGACAATATTTTTTTGTCTTTTAATTCCTACTTTGGATTTTGTTTCGAACGTTATAAATTGAATGCCAGAAAGTATTGCTGAACGATACTCAATAATGTTGTTGACTCGAGAAGAACTAAATTTATTCAGTAATTGCTAAGTGACCGTTAGAAGCTACCACGCATTTGGGTTATGCTTGTGGAACAAGGTTTTTTATTTGAAATGCCAACTAATTTCGCGTCCTTATTTGGCGTGAACGGTAAACGGCGCGACCAGGTTGCGTTGCGCAGTGCGTAAACTGCTCAAGGACAAGTAACGTAACGGACGTACCATTTGCATTTCTAACACGCACCATTGTCGTTAGTTTACTTCGTATTTCAACAGAATGTTGACAAGTGAAATATGCTTTAAAAATTGAAATGGGTCAGTTATTTCTTTGAAACTAGTTTGTTTCAAACTAGATATGCATTTGTGACGGTGTTGCTAAGTGTACCTAACTTAACCCTAACTGACCTCAGAAAATGTGTAACATTAAGGATTTAACAATATCACCAAGAAACATTTGTCATAAATCTGTGTGAATGCCTAACACTTGCATCTGTGTGTGCTCATTGTACTTAATATAACCAATAACTCTGAGATTACATTTGTGAGCTCGCTGCTGTTTTAACTGTAAAAATGCAACAATATTACCAAGAAACATTTGTCATAAATCTGTGTGAATCTAACACTTTCATCTGAGGTTGCTCATTGTACTTAATATAACCAATAACTCTTAGAGTAAATTTGTGAGCTCGCTGCTGTTTTAACTGTAAAAATGCAACAATATTACCAAGAAACATTTGTCATAAATCTGTGTGAATCTAA
The DNA here is from genome assembly GCA_022606455.1 of Callitettix versicolor. NCBI lineage: Eukaryota > Metazoa > Arthropoda > Insecta > Hemiptera > Cercopidae > Callitettix > Callitettix versicolor. The sequence goes on from CM040183.1 coordinate 58,481,678, forward strand.
CACTTTCATCTGAGGTTGCTCATTGTACTTAATATAACCAATAACTCTGAGATTACATTTGTGAGCTCGCTGCTAACTGTTTAACTGTCATAAAATGCAACATTGTATATATTAACCAAGAAACATTTGCAACAATATTACCAAGAAACATTTGTCATAAATCTGTGTGAATCTAACACTTTCATCTGAGGTTGCTCATTGTACTTAATATAACCAATAACTCTGAGAGTAAATTTGTGAGCTCGCTGCTGTTTTAACTGTAAAAATGCAACAATATTACCAAGAAACATTTGTCATAAATCTGTGTGAATCTGAATGCTGCCTGAGAGTAAAAGCTCGCTGCTGTTTTAACTGTAAAAATGCAACAATATTACCAAGAAACATTTGTCATAAATCTGTGTGAATCTAACACTTTCATCTGAGGTTGCTCATTGTACTTAATATAACCAATAACTCTGAGATTACATTTGTGAGCTCGCTGCTGTTTTAACTGTAAAAATGCAACAATATTACCAAGAAACATTTGTCATAAATCTGTGTGAATGTCTAACACTTGCATCTGAAGTTGCTCATTGTACTTAATATAACCAATAACTCTGAGATTACATTTGTGAGCTCGCTGCTGTTTTAACTGTAAAAATGCAACAATATCACCAAGAAACATTTGTCATAAATCTGTGTGAATGTCTAACACTTGCATCTGAGGTTGCTCATTGTACTTAATATAACCAATAACTCTGAGAGTAAATTTGTGAGCTCGCTGCTGTTTTAACTGTAGAAATGCAACAATATCACCAAGAAACATTTGTCATAAATCTGTGTGAATGTCTAACACTTTCATCTATGTGTGCTCATTGTACTTAATATAACCAATAACTCTGAGATTATATTTGTGAGCTCGCTGCTGTTTTAACAGTAAAAATGCAACAATATCACCAAGAAACATTTGTCATAAATCTGTGTGAATGTCTAACACTTGCATCTGAGGTTGCTCATTGTATTTAATATAACAAATAACTCTGAGAGTAAGTTTGTGAGCTCGCTGCTGTTTTAACTGTAAAAATGCAACAATATCACCAAGAAACATTTGTCATAAATCTGTGTGAATGTCTAACACTTTCATCTGTGTGTGCTCATTGTACTTAATATAACCAATAACTCTGAGAGTAAGTTTGTAAGCTCGCTGCTGTTTTAACTGTAAAAATGCAACAATATTACCAAGAAACATTTGTCATAAATCTGTGTGAATCTAACACTTTCATCTGTGTGTGCTCATTGTAATTAATGTAGCTGGTGACTTTAAAAGTAAATTCGTGAGCTACGGCTGTTGTATCTTATTTGGCAAGAATTATGGATTTCCAAGGCGGGTTGTGTAACGCTGAGGCGCACAATCGGGTGTCGATCACTTCTCGTGACGAGTGCTAAACAATGGCAGCGCACAGGGTTCTCAGGCGGGGAAAGTCTGGCGGTGTTATGCCTTGATATTCAAATTACGCCGGGTTTTAAGGATGTACGAACGTGCAGCGAAGGACTGCTGCCGTCTCGAAGTCCTGACATGCTCCTGCGCTAATGTAAACCATTCGAGGTGCATTCTTCCAGTTCATTTGAATATTGATCGCGTTTTTGCTAACTTCACTGAAGGTGTATTGAATATAACTTCCTCGTTAGCTGTAGGCCGTCGCTTACAAACGTCATATTGTTTCTGCCTTCTTAAATCACATTTTATTATGACAACATGTTAATTTAATTAATTAAAATTGTCATAACACTTGATTATTTATAATTGTCACAAATTATTAATAATATTAAATTTAGCACAAATTCTGAATATGTTTTGATTTTTTCCAAATATGATTTACATATGTTTATTTATAGGTTCATTAAAGGAAGGTTTCGCTAATAAATATTCCTATAGGTAATGGTTTTAAATGTTTTTTTTTTTTACTTTTTAAAAATTTGGTTCCATCATGTCAGAGAGACGGCTGAGTACTGCGTATCCCCACACGATGACTTTTCCTGAACAGTTTTCTATGTTGTTTCAGTGGTGCAAAGACATTACACAAACATTCTCATAATCAAAGATTTCCGCAAAGTGTTAGTTAAGGAATAATGGAAAAACGGAAAAATCATCCTAATTACTCGGTATTGGTTAATCGGATTACCAAAAATAACAAAATGACAAATATACAATTTTTGTTTATTTTTTAAAATTCCTGTCAATATACACGAGTCATTGAAAAATCATTGAAAAATATTATGATCATTTATGTGCAAGTAGGCCGTACATATCAAAAATGTCGAGTAACATAAAAATACGTCTTTTGTATTTAATAATTCTAATTTTTTATTTTAACACATTTGTTCACGATCTTTAAAATATCGTAAAAAGTATTCAATGTATCCTAAAAAAAAAAAACATCTGTGTATGTAGAAACACCTGAAGCTTATACTGTATTACACACAGGCCTGTATTGCTTGTTGCATTATCAGAATTTCTGGCGCCGCGTTGTATGTCCTACACTCTACTGGCTGTCGTAGAAACTACTCAAAGTTCTCGAAATCAACCTTTCTCACTATACAGAGTATATTCACACATCTTACAGTACATTACTTTATTAAACAACAGTTATTGCAATATCAATTCGATTATGAGATTTGAACGTTTTGAAGCTCCTAATTTAATAAAAATAGATTTTGGAATATTTGTCTGTCTTCCGTACATTCCAATTTGGAACAAAATTGCGATGAATTTTGCAAAAATTTGAGGCTTTGGACACTGCAGGTCGTACATCTGGTTAATTTAAATGAGAAAACTGAAGACCTATTGTTTAAAGCTGAGTGATATGTGTTGATTTTTGTTTGTATGATGTATTTTATTGACATGAATTGCACACAAAATCATCGTTAAATGTTTTATTTGTTAAATAAATATTATGTAAAGAATACTGCGGAGAAATTACAAATCATGACTAACAAGTTGAACATAAACGTTTCACACATTTCAAAATAACAGTAAAATATGACTTCATATCTCATAACAGTAATCGTGGCGCGCAGCTGTTTCGCTGATGTGATGAAAACCAATTTTTAACTAACACGTTTTGAAAATCTTACTTTACCATAATAATCAGCATCATAATATACATAAAATTTTATTTCAAATTTCCAAATTACATTGAAAATACGCAAATTAACCATGACCGCCGTAATTTTTCCATTTCGGTTTACTCAATGCTCGGTATACCAACTCGAACATTAACAATGCTACTTTATGCGGACATTTACGGTTATTACGATAGTAGAATAATTTTTTTTCAAAAAAATACGATAAAAACTTTTATTTTAAACAAATTCGAAATGGCCGCCATTTTGAAACTGACTAACGGATTTTTCCGGTAAACGTTTAAATTATTACCAAAATCTATTTTTATGCTACGTTTGAATTAAACTGGTATAAATTAACATTTTAAAAGTAAAAATTTCTTTGAACATAAAATTATATGTGTAGTTTTAAACAGTTCAGTAAAAAAGTGATACACAAGGTGATAAAGTGTGATAAACAAATGATAAAAAAGATTTAAACAAAGGGTCATTACCGGCGCTAATTTCAAGTCCCGTATCTGGGTCTTTTAATGATGGCCGCTCCATTAGGTAATTTTACAATTTAAATTTTCTAAAAAAATTTATAAGAATCAAGTTGGAACAAGACATTGCTTAGAAATGAAACTTAAATAAAAGAAAATAAAATAAAAATTATTGATAAAACTAACAAATACGCAGCGTTGTAAACAAGGGTGGTTTTTTTGCTTCCCTTATTTACCGAGGGAAGCTTTATACCATGTATTTATTGCGTTTAACGTCTTAAAATTTACAACTTCTGTTCATCCCCTATACAGTGCACTGAGATCGTCTTTTATAACATAAGATAACATAAGAGGGGGGGACATATGATATTTTTAATGGAGGTCTATCGGATATGGTGGTGGTGTTACACAAGCAACCTGAACCCAATTCCGTCCGCGTCCCTCGTTTTGTCGGCATTCATGAATTGTCACGTCTTCGACAAAAGCAGACTTCCGGTATATTATCGTGGTGAGTAACGGGTCGAGCATGCGCTGTATGCCCTATTCGTAATCAGGTCTCTTGAAATGCTAATGGTTCAGCCTTAAAACTACCCGTGTCCGGTCTTGTCTTACAACCAAGGGCTACAAAACTTTCACAGACGTTGCGCCTAAAATTGTTCTCATTGGAAATTTGTATTGAACCTTTTTGCATGGTGATTTGTTTATTACCATTTCATATAATTTGACATAGCCTGAAGAAAAATGGCGTCGAACTTGAGTTATAGGCCTAACCAAATATATTTTTTAGTTTTATCTCACACATTTATAAAAGTTTTGTATTGTGCATGTTTTCTTAAAATTAGTTTTGCTCAAACATTATTTAGCCAACTACTACGTATTTAATTTGGGCTTTAGGGTTTCGAGTGGTTTAATTCAGTCAACCACATCGATGAAAGCAAATGACAAATATTTATAGTAAACACTTCTTTTACAACTATTTGTTTCAATGAGTATAAGTACTTTTTTAATGTCACAATAACTAATTAGCACAAATTGATCTCAAGTATAAAAGTGTGTATACACTTTCTTTGACGGGAGTGGTTTCTCGTTGGTAAAACTTTCTTGGCTGAAGATTTTTATGAAATTGACTCAACTTTACTTTATTGTTTTGTTTAGCCTATAACTAGTTTCTCAACTCACATTTTAATAAATAATGTGGAACTTCATTTGTATGAACTTCTTTATTCGCGATAACATTTTGTAGGGTGTTTTTGTTTATTGGGAGGAACACTCCAAAATTTATAGCAATTCGAATAAAATTAAATGTACATTTACTACAGTAATTTAATGTTAACATTTTATTGAATTGTTATTTCGAATATTTTTGTTTCAGTAGGAATATAGTACATATAATGAGAGGATATATACGTTTAATCATGTTATAAACAGTCTATATCAGGTTTTTACTTGTGGTTTAAATCCATAATCCATGTTTCACTGTTCATGGATCACTGTTATGAAGAGGGTTTTCATTGACAATTGAAAACGAAAATTCTAGCAATATTTAGAAATATATATTTTCTTTGAAAACATGTTCACAAACTTCAAGAAATGTTTCATTTTATTAACGAAATTAGGAAATGTTTTTTATATAAACTTTGATATTTTCTTGATTATCAAACAGGTGATTTATTTCTAAATAATTCTTACTTCGTCAGGCAGGCAGGCATATTTTAAAAAATATAAAATTAAAAAGTAAAAATACTTCTAGTATCTTGTAACAAGTGCATTGTTGTTGTTGGCCCGTTTTTAGTTCAAGAATATTATTTTAAAAATACCACTATGCTTATTTTTCTTCAATAGTTTTGAAGTGTCAGTTTTATAATTATTTTGGAATATGTACTGCAGAGAGAAAAATACCAATGGGCAATATAATAACCGATACAGAGGAAATAAAAGTAAATAATCTTTGCACTCAACTGTCGCTGAAAGCAAATTTCCAAATAGTAATACAATTGAATAAAACACATAAACGAACATTTCGATATGCAAAAGTCAAACTTGTCTCAAAGAGTCGTTTTGATAATAACTAAAACCCAGGAATTTGGTGACAGTTAAAAATTGTAAAACAGTTGTTCCTTTTTTATACAAGTTTTTAAGAATATGTTTTCCTTTCTGAAATTAGCGTTAAAATTTGCAAAAACAACACTTAATTTTTTTAATTTAATTTAAAAATTGAAATTACAAAAACCTGACTACCGTTTCATTTTTAATTAAACTTAAAATGGTAATTTGAATCTATCATTACGCTTATAATAAAAGTTTAACGACCTCTCAAATGAGCAGTGGTCATGAATTAATTACTGTTGATACATTTATTCTTTCAAATAATTAACAAAAACCAAATTTTTCTCGATCTTGAATATTTTGCTGTTCGATCGATGATCACCTTGGCCTGTGTGTTCCAATTTTACTTAACCTCTTACACCACAGTTGTGTGCATATTATATATATGCCTTTATATACACGATATTTATGCTTAAATAATTATTTTCAAAAACGAAGTTTGTAACATGAAATGTATGTTCTGTTATGCCTTCTTGATATCATTGACAATGGTTGTTCCTACCAGCCACATGCTTGCTTTTAACTGCTGTACGAGTAGATACTAAATAAAAAAAACGTGCAACAATCGTGCTAAATAACTGGCGACCAGCAACGTTCAACGTTCCCTTTGCATGGTTTTTGCCGGCAAAGAGAAAGGTACTTGCAGCCTGCCCTCGGTTAATATTTCCTCACGCGGTCTCCTACCAAACGAATTAGTTAAATAATCCCGATATCGATTGCTTTGATCTTATGTCGGAGTCTAATACGCATAATTAAAATGACATTTCGCCGACAACGTTGCAGTTCAGACAGTGCGTACTAAATCTGAGCTGTTGTTGAGTAACGGAGATTAATTTTGTAAGATTCGTGGCACGAGCAGTGTTGTAAGAGTCAGCAGGCGCGTTTTCCTAATGCGATTCAAAAGTCGTTAATAAATAATGTTCTTCCTGTATATTAGTTTGTTGTACGTTTAATTCCATTGTACTGTTTAACAGTTACGTTAAACTATTTAACTTATTAAGTTTTCTTTTAATTAACTTTAAAAATATTATTGCATTGTATAAAAATATCCTCTTTTTGCAATTCACTGAAAATCTTACTGTATTTTAAAAATATGTTTCAATTAAATTATGGACATATATTTTATAACATTATCTGAAACCAATTTTAGTCTTGCTCCATATCTTTTTAAACACCGTTCCAAGATCTAACGGAATATTATCAAACACTCTACCAATAGAACAGTGGCGGTTTTTATACCTCGGCATGTAATCACGTGAATTGCAGCTTATTACAGAGATACGTAATTTACATCGTAGTATTATGTAAAGAGAAGCTTAAATTAAAAGACTGTTGCTTTGCCGAGGGAAATGTTTAGCGCAGCTCTTCCAGGCTTGGGGCGGGGGGGGTGGAGAGAGTATCCTATAGCCTACAAAAACATAGTCGCACTATTCAGCAATGCGGTAGCGGCGACAGGCTATTGGCAGCATTAACGGCGACATAAGGTGGTTCCAAAGGTGCATGAACCGCACGCCTTGCCGTTGCCTCTTATTGTGTCTCTTACAGTTTACGTTACGAAATGGCGACATGAAAAATATTATAATAAATAGCTGTAACACCGATTGATGGAAGCAAATTTTTAAAAAATATTGTTTTTACTTTTTTTGTAGAATATCTAACTATTTTTGAAATTATAAAGAAACTATCATTTTATTTTCAAATTATGCTGCATTAAAAAATATAAAAATGAATTCTGTCCGCCGGTAAATTTATATGCATATTTTCAATGGAATTTGAAAATTTTAATTGCTAATTTATGTAGATATAAAAGCTGATTACAACGGTTAAACTATGTTTTCAAAACAGTATACAATTTTGATTTTTTCAATTTTTTTAAAAAATTTGCAATAGCCGCCGTTTTGATATGTTTGGTCCGGTAACGAACTTACCAAGCTATTTTACCAAAATCAATTTTCGTGGCAAGTGTTATTTTAAGCGCAACAAATAAAATTAAAGACACTTAAATAATTATCGCCGTAATTTCAATGGATTTTGAAAATTTTTAAATGCTACTTGAGCAGATTTTAACACTGAGAGTGAAATCAGATTTTCAAAAACGTGTGTGATAAAAAGTCAGTCATTTTGAAACTGTTGAACGGACATAACTTTTTCTAAAATCCAATAAATATTTTCGTATCAACCGTGTCGTCTGTACATCTGTTTTGTCACGAAATGTCAACAAAGACATATTTTGTAAACATTCATTTTTTGCATATTACTTTATACACTTTTTGCCTGTACAGGGATGGATCTTTATTAGCATATTTTGAAAATTAAAGGGTAGCCAAATCTGTCAAATGTCATAAATTTAATTATTAAACATTTTTGAATAAAAAAATCATTTATATAAGATTTTAAAATTCTAAAACAAAGTATTCAAAATGTTTAATTATCAACAATCAGTAAAACATATTAGCCAATTGATGATGGTGACACGCCTTTGATAAGGGAAATGAAGCCCATCTCGAGAACAATGTGAGGCACGAAACCTTCAGGCCTAATTAAACATATTATGTAGCAAATAATGCAGCTATCTCTGTGTCAACAGTTCCTTATCATTCAACTATGTTTATTAATGCATTCTGGTACAAATAAATACAGATTATTCACATTTTTCAGAAACATTCAACGAGCAGACAAATCGTTAAGCATTTACATTTCTCATTTTATTTCTTTTCTTCATCACTTAAATTTATAAACTTACGAAATAATATTCAAAATTATAATCGCAATACTTATTTATATTTTCTAATCTATAAATAAATTGCCATAATTTTTATAAATGTAGTTAGAAGAATTAATTTTTACTTTGGAAAAAATAACTTACTCCTTGCAATACACATTCTATTTTTTCATATCAGCTAATTACAGTATTTTTATTCAGCAGGCTAATTAAAACTGTAATTGGACAGCATACTGGCATTTACACAGCAGTTATGCAAGCAGTTTATGGATGAGAAAATGTGACAGTATTTTTAATGCATAGCCTGTAATAGTTTTGAGATTCTCCATTGGTTTAAAAATGTATTTTGCAAACTGATGTATGTATGTGCCCTCAAATACAAAACCAGCTCGTTTGTAGCTTTAAATAATTTTGTACAAACTTAGTTTGTATCCTGTTATTTTCCTATAACTCGAAAAAATTTCATTTAGTTGATAACTTTAATGTTAGGTGGAAATTGTTGTTTATTTTGACCTTCCTTGTTAAAGACTACATTTGAGTAATTTTTAGTCAATAAATTTGAATGTAATAAAGTTTTATTTTAAAATTTATTATTCTAACACGAGTAATATGCAGACTGGAAACTGATTTTCTATTACTGGGTAAAACTGATACGACACTGATTGGTTCAACTTTCACGTGACTTTTAATTTGCATGCATCTAATAACGAATTGACCTGTGCCAGGCTGGTTTCCACGGTCTATCATCATCATTTCTTACCTAATGATGGGTAATTACTGTTGTCATGGCAACAATCGGGTGGTTGACGAGGAAAGTTGACAGGTCACTTTCACGACCCTGAACACAGCGAAAGTGAAAAATGTACAAAATGGAAAATTGCGAATAAAATTATTTCCTGCTTGCTTTGTGTCTGTATCGGCGATAAACGCACACTTGGACGTAAACACATTAATACTGTGCATATGATTGCACGATATTTATGTTAAGTGGGATGAATCTTACACTGAAACATTCATGACCGACACGTATCGATAAAAGACCGGCGGATAATCGGCCTAATTTATCAAAATTGGTTTATCAGATTTTGGTCATACAGTATATGAATATTTAAACTCAAATCAATGTACAAAACTGAAATTAAATACATTTTACGATTCGAGTGTAAATAGAAAAAACAAATCACTTTTGGGTTTGGATGAAAACCCTGACATACTTTGGGGTATATTTTTATTTTATCCTATTTAGCCTCGTACTCTAAATGTATATTTTTTAATTTGGTACATTAACTTGAGTTATGAATATCAGTGTGAGTTATGAAATGAATTTGAAATGTTTTTGATACTCTTACACACACACACACACACACACACACACACACACACACACACACACACACATTTTTGTTGTTTTTTTAACGTCTGTACTTTTAACGTATGCCAGTTAGACTGATGAGGACGAGGGCCTGTATATACTATTTTCAAACCTAGCCAGGAGGTACCGAACAGTCCTAATGTGATACTAAGTAGTATTAACTTCCCGTGTTCAGATACAAGCCAGGAGGTACCGAACAGTCCTAATGTGATACTAAGTAGTATTAACTTCCCGTGTTCAGATACAAGCCAGGAGGTACCGAACAGTCCTAATGTGATACTAAGTAGTATTAACTTCCCGTGTTCAGATACAAGCCAGGAGGTACCGAACAGTCCTAATGTGATACTAAGTAGTATTAACTTCCCGCGTTCAGATACAAGCCAGGAGGTACCGAACAGTCCTAATGTGATACTAAGTAGTATTAACTTCCCGTGTTCAGATACAAGCCAGGAGGTACCGAACAGTCTTAATGTGATACTAAGTAGTATTAACTTCCCGTGTTCAGATACAAGCCAGGAGGTACCGAACAGTCCTAATGTGATACTAAGTAGTATTAACTTCCCGTGTTCAGATACAAGCCAGGAGGTACCGAACAGTCCTAATGTGATACTAAGTAGTATTAACTTCCCGTGTTCAGATACAAGCCAGGAGGTACCGAACAGTCTTAATGTGATACTAAGTAGTATTAACTTCCCGTGTTCAGATACAAGCCAGGAGGTACCGAACAGTCCTAATGTGATACTAAGTAGTATTAACTTCCCGTGTTCAGATACAAGCCAGGAGGTACCGAACAGTCCTAATGTGATACTAAGTAGTATTAACTTCCCGTGTTCAGATACAAGCCAGGAGGTACCGAACAGTCTTAATGTGATACTAAGTAGTATTAACTTCCCGTGTTCAGATACAAGCCAGGAGGTACCGAACAGTCCTAATGTGATACTAAGTAGTATTAACTTCCCGTGTTCAGATACAAGCCAGGAGGTACCGAACAGTCCTAATGTGATACTAAGTAGTATTAACTTCCCGTGTTCAGATACAAGCCAGGAGGTACCGAACAGTCCTAATGTGATACTAAGTAGTATTAACTTCCCGTGTTCAGATACAAGCCAGGAGGTACCGAACAGTCCTAATGTGATACTAAGTAGTATTAACTTCCCGCGTTCAGATACAAGCCAGGAGGTACCGAACAGTCCTAATGTGATACTAAGTAGTATTAACTTCCCGTGTTCAGATACAAGCCAGGAGGTACCGAACAGTCCTAATGTGATACTAAGTAGTATTAACTTCCCGTGTTCAGATACAAGCCAGGAGGTACCGAAGGTTGTGGTCAATATGTTTTAAATAAATGTATTTATCTCCGGCTGAACTTTTTGTATACTATACAAATATTTAATTTATTATAGAGTCTTAAGAGACCAATCTGGTATCAAAGTCAATCACATACAAACAGGCGCTTAAATAAATATATTTATACCGAAAATAATTAAGGCAGGTATCTTCAGGAAAGAATCTGCGAAAGCGGGAACACACAAAGCATAGATTTCTTGAAAACCTATGACTTGCACTTCCTCCATTGTTTGAGCGAGCCGTGTGTTTGGTCTCTCCGTGGATAATTGAAATGCTAACTTTTAATTTTTTACTTTATCAATTATTAAATACAATATACTTAATTTTATTTACTGCCATAGTATCACTTTTCCTTTTATCCATCGAGTGAAATAATTTTCACTGACGGTTCAAAATTGGAAAATCGCGTTGCATATTCATTGTACACATCAGGACAAACATTTGAGTACATCTTAACCTTTAATTTTAGTGTTTTTACTGATGAAACTTTACGCTGTGTTTAAGACTTTAAATATAGTATAAAATGCTTTTTATCTCATTATCTGGTGTTTTCCGATTCTAAAGGTGCTATCCAGGATATGTTTCGATAAATCCTTTAGTTAAAGATAGGGTGTTGGACACGTGGACACTGCGGAATAATTGGAAATATACGAGCAGATTGTTTTGCTAAAGAATCAACGAGTCTGCTGCCAGTCACCAGGCGATCATACCACCTGACATTTTAAATTTCATAAAACGTGTAATTTATACTCAGTAAGAAGACGAATGGCAAGCAGTAGCAAACAATAAATTGAGGTGGTGCAAAGTACAGTCCGATCAAGTAGGAGAGGTGGTGGTTATCCGACTCGGATCGGATATTCTCTGCTGACGAATGGTTTTCTGATGAAAGGCGGGAGCCAACCTTAATGCGAGTTTTGTGGAGAAACCATCTCAGTAAGTCATGTATTGCTTGTTTGTGATGGTTTCCCAAATATGTGTATTATACGTAGTTTGGGCAATTGTTTGAAGGCGATATTGAGAGACTGCATCGGCCAATGACCGGACTTTAAATTCCTTCAACTTTTGGAATTTTTTAATGAAATTTAATTAATATAATCTTATGATTGTAAGGCCTTTTTACAACACTGCAACAAATTGTTTATATATTTTTTTTATTTTTGATTATATATATATATATATATATATATATATATATATATATAATTAGTTTTAGGTACGCTTATGTTTTTTCAATTTATTTATATTATTGTAGGACCAGTTTACAGCCTTACAATAAATTTTGTTATGTTTTTAAGACACATATTATTGTCATCTAGTTTTTAGGCTCATATTTATAGGTTTTATTATATTTTGTTTGTTGTACTTATTTTTGTTATTGTTTTTCTAGTCTTTCATTTTTTTATTTTTTGTTTGTTCTTTTCTTAATTTCAATTCACACAGCGTTGATGACCAATAAGGTTTTTTGCCGGGAAAAAACAAAGCATAGACCAACCTGAATACTCATCCTGTTTGCAAATGTGCAATTGATGAGCATGTGGAATTTTAAGAAAATCTTGCTCAAATGTTAAATACTTTGCAACGGTAACTTCACTCTCTATCGTCTTACAGGAATGTGAAGGGCGACCACATCCTTAATCTGCAGCGCGACCTTCGCCGCCCACGACGTCCTTTCCTCCCATGAATTACCTGCCCCACACTGTGTCCCTTCAATGTGTTTTACATACACCATTTCATATTGTAATTACCGTTGTTACAATGTTTGTGTGTCGACACTGGTAGACAATCAATTTTATTTTATACTAGCTTTTTACCACGGCTTTGTTCGCGTTAATGTATATTTTCTCATTCAATTGAGTCGGTCGATACAGGAAGCATTAACGTGAAAACGATTAATTTATTTAATTCAGGTTCTTGGTCAATACAGGCAGAGGTTAAATAGTTACAAAAGAAAAAACATAAACTACACATTATAATTCAGGAATAAGTGTAGGAGCAGAAAAGAAGTAGCTGAGTTCGTGTCAGTAGAGTCATAGGTTTTGCCTTGATGCGAATTGAAGGTTCCACTCTATCTTCAATTTTACCTACAGTTAATTAACATTCCTTATTAATTCTGCTTGTCCATGGCCGTTGCAATTGTGGGCACAGTAAAGAGCATTATTTTAGGACGCTGCTATATACTATGTTATATGGGCTTCCATTTGCTGCTAATACTTACAAATTCTGGGCGTTGCACACACGCGAACAGAACGTGCTACATATAGCTGACCATGGGAAAAGCATGAACCCCTGCAATGTTTCAAATTATTTCAATACTTATTAATCACACCTACAAATATGTAATAACCTTCAGGTTTTTTTTGCCGGAAAAAATTAAAAAACCCTTGAATCATCATTGTTGTACAGTTATTAAATGTCACAAAAATACAATAATTAAGTTGGACTCGGTAAGCAGTAAAACTGCGTTTAAAATAATTTAAATATTTATTATTCACACCTGCCAATATATAATAAACGTATAAAACGTCACTGTTATATACTTAACACTTATGACAAAATTAAATACCAAATAATTAAGTTGGACTGAGTAAGTAGTATAATGGCATTGAAAATAATGTGAACTTGTATTATTCACACCTTCCAATATAGGCTGTAATAAGCGTATAAAACGTCACTGTTTAGTATGAACATAGTTTAGATAGACCTATTTCCGATTTGAAAAACGACATTATTCTCTTAACACAAGTCACAAAACTAAATACTAAATAATTAAGTTGGATTGAGTTAGTAATATAATGGCGTTTTTCAAATCGGAAATAGGTATATCTAAACCATGTTCGTACTAAATTTCATCTCAGTCCAGTAGTTAACACGTGATTGAATAACAAACAAACAAACACACAAACTTTTATAACATTTATTCTCCGTAAAAACCTTCCTTAAAATATTACCAACATTTAAAAAAAAATTAGTCAAATCGATCCAACCGTTTTTGAGTCATCATTTTTTTTTTTATGGCGTCACCAACAAAATGTCGATTCATTTTTATATATAGATTGCTTTCAAAGTTGGCAGATTAATATAAGTTTTGAAAATAATGCGTTTCACAGAAACGTATTGAACAATTTTTCATGTATTACGTTATTTATTTTAACTGCGTAATGTTAATTGCAAAAAAATAAAATAAATATTACAATATTTTCATAGTGCCTCCCACTTTATTGAAGCAAAAGTATTGCATTGAGTGTAGAATACGAGTAGATATAAAACTCAAGCATAGGAAAGATGAGATCAACTGATTTTAACCACTTGAACATTAAAGAAAGTAAGTTTTTGATGAATGCCATCTGTTGAAAGAAATAAAACTTTTAATGGACATCATGTTTACGGAAATAGAAACGAATAATAAACTTACTGGCTTTAGGGAAGTGTAAGACATTTGGAATTCCTTCAGGCGAACAAGGATTACAGATCTTTGATACACCAAGTTATAAACTTTTAAAAAGTGAGGAATGTGTTAGGCCTACAATTATAGTTTCTTGGAATTTATATCTGAAACTTAAACAGTTTCATAAATGTGACTCTCAAAAAATTAAAGTGCTATTTAAGAATTTAGAGAAATTTCAAAGGCGTCGATGTAAGAAATAAGTCTTCAAATTTTATTTTAAGGCTATCAAAACTCTGAAAAATTGTTATGTAATTATAAGAAAATCAGATAAGATTTTTTGAATCGAAATAGGTTTTTAAAATTATAATACAGAAGTGAATTTATTTAGTTTTACTTTTAAGGACAATAAGGTCGTTTATTGTTTCTCAAAGCTTAAACTAATAACAGTTGAAAATCATCGAAACTGAATTTCGCTCTCGAGGCTCTATTACTCTAGGCTATTACAAAAAAAGTTAACACACAAATAATTTCAACACAACGAAACCAGTTTGAACTTAACAATCTGTAGCCCCTTTGCAGAACTCCAACTAATACAGTAAATAAGGTGTTATTAAATGAATTTTATCTTGATACAAATCTTCAGAATGTGAAAGAAAATGTACCGTAGTTTGGTTGACTGGTTTTGGTAGACCGCCTCCAAAATTGAAATTTCCTTTAAATGAATTGCTGTTATTAGAGATAAAGAAAGGAAAAGTAATGAATTTGTGCCAAGATGTTATGCAACAAGCATTACACCGCTCCCACTCGTCACACCTCAGCCAATATCCTGGCGTGTGATGTTTTATTGCAAGCAACACACTTTGTTTTATTATAATTACATTATTGCAATACCATTAGAGTTGTTGACCAGGAATTAGATAACACCGTCAGATTTGGTTATGTCGGTTTCAATTAAAAAACATCGTAAGATTCAAATTTAAGCTTTTTATTAGTTTTTCTTTTTAGGTAAAAAGTTTGAGTGGTCCTTTTATTAAACTTACCTAAAAACGTATTTACGAAATATGTTTATTCAACCTGTTATTGGGCCTTATTCGTTTAATAATCAATATTATTTCATCAGCTTACTCTGAAATTAAAATTCCCTTAAAGGAAAGTAAATACGTGTATAAAATTGTTATCCTTTTCACTGAATTTAGTGTTCAGTTAAATATTGAGGTTAGAACAAAGATATGTACTGTACAGGACTCCAGCGATGCGGATACTCGAGATTGACCTTGGACAGTAGGGACCGCAGCAAATCGTCGAGAAGGTCACAAACAAAATATTAGGTTCTTTTTGTTTAACGGTGATTGTTGGATTCTGCTTAGTTTCTCAAAACAACATATTGTCCAAAATTACACAATATTTTCGACAAATTCTCGTAACATTATTTCTATAATAATTATAACGATGCAAATATTTTGTAGATGGTTGTTAGGCCTATCACACAATGATTCTTTAAGAAAACTAATTTCTAGGTCACATTTTAATTAGTTGAACAAAATACTGTAAGTTTTTACAATTCTCAATTTCATGTTAAGAAAAATTTGCAGAGCATAAACATTTTTAAGAAAATGTTTTCTAGAAATGGTTGTCGTAGGCCGTAGATGGGTGACGTGCATGTATTATAAGTGGAACCAATCAGAGTGATTCATGCGTAGGAATACTTTTTTGTTTTCTATGTTGCACGAGAAGTCTCCAATAAATAAACTATATATATATATATAAATTAATTAATTAGTAAATAGACCGGTCATTGATATAAAAATAAATACGAGTACATATATATTGTAGTATATTGTTATAAACTATAACAACATTGTACTCCTGTGGTTTCCTGCCAAAGCATTACCCAAGAAACACAGTGCACAAGTTAAAACAATCACTACCAGTACTTTGTTTTTACTTTCAAATATTGTTTCTATGATACGTTAAAATACTGTCATATCCTGAATCGTATTCATAAACACTATAACAATAGTGTTTTACTTCGTAAGGAATATGTTAAAAATATGTAATAAATAAGATCCGAAATGTTTGTGCTGATATGGAAGACCATGTGTTTTACATTGTGCCTTCGTGCAGAAAGGTATTGCTTTTTTGCCACGCCATTGCCAAGAAAGCCAAACCAGTTACGTAAAAATCCGAGAAAATTTAAAAAAGCTTTTAAATTTACTAAACTAGAAATAAATTGTCTTTGTATTTAAAGCTTATCTGATTTAAAAACCTTTGTTGTTGTAAAAATTTAAGTACAATTTTTAAGTAGTACCGGATTTACTTGGTTTATCGTGTTCACAAAATGTTGTAAAAAATATTACACAAACGTTTTTCAAATCAATTATTTCCTCCATCCCCCCAAAAAAATACGATTCTGAAGATACCAACAAAAAACCGGAAGTTAGTTGATTTTTTTTAAATCAAGATTTTCGTAAAATTTTGGTCATACAGCTTATAAAGATTTATGATTAAAGTGAGTAAAATTCGAAATAAAAGACATTTGCCGTTCGTGGGTAAAAACTGAACCAATTTCAGCTGTTCTCGTTGAATGTGGCGACGCAAAGATGAGTTTATGTACATACATTTATAAATTTTAAAATAAACAACGCAGACATTCTTTGTTGATACTAGTGATATTTAGTTTCGTGTACCATTCACCTTGACAAATATTTCAGAAATTTTAAAAACCTTCTATCATTACTTATTTTAATTGCATTTCATAATTTTGATTCACTTTGTATAGGCCTAAAAATGTAGGTAAAGGGATATATATAGTTTGCATTTGTTTTGCGTTAAAAAAAAATAATTTAACATCGCCATTTTTAATTTTCTGAAATTGTATACATATGTTAATTTCAAGAAGGTTCTTGATTCCAGATTCGATATACTGTAGGCCTATTTAGTAAAAAATTATTTCTTAACCTTCCCGTTGTACACTAAATTTCTTTAAGCGATAAATAAAATAGACTTTCAAAACTTGAAAGAACTTTAGATTCCACAGCAATCGACTTCCGGTTCTCTATTATTCACAAACAATAACTTATACCAAACTTGATATATTATGTTAGTAACTTTTATTTTGTAGTAACATATTTAACAAAACTACCACATTCCATAATTTTCTGACTATGAGGCGCCATTTAGGTGCTAGGCTGACGGGCATGCAGAAAAATGTACACTGACAACAAATCACAAAAATCATTGGTGATCTTGCTAAAAAATTGGTGATTGATAATAATTGTGATTCAAAATTGGCAGCCTTTACCAGAAATACTAACTATAATGTGCACGGCAAATTTTATAAATTTGATCATGATTGTTTAGCCTTTACATTCAAAGCGAATGTTTTCCTGATCTAGAACTGACTGGAACTAGCCAGATATGTAGGCTAACGTGCAATTTGCGCACTCGAGCATTTTACGTGAACGGCAGTTGTGCAACGGAATATTGGAAAGTACTTAGCCCTGCTGCGGAGGGAAGTGCTGCTCACACCTTGGCATTTGTAGCAAACATGGATGAAATAATTAATTGTGGGCATTGTTGGCATTCGGCCCGGACAACTTGTCCTCGTCTGTGAGCGTAGGTCTACCACATTGTGTCAGATTTAGGTAAACGCAGAGTATGCCCCGCCTGCAATATTTTAAGTAACGTGCGTGACGTCACCTTATAAGATTTGCGTGCATATTTGTTGCTATAATTATGTTACTGTTTATGTAACAGTAATTTATTTGTATTGCTCTTGTGTTACATGAAATGGACGGATAGGGAAGATATGTTATAAATGTGTTACGAAATACATTACGTTTAGGCCTGTATTGCAATCATAACCTGTTAACTTTTACTGAGAAAATCTTACACTTTATGACAAAAATCTATGAGGTAATAATAATATTTTATTATATTTATAATCAGTTTTTAGGATTAATAGGCTTATTAAATTTTTTTTACATTCGAAATTAAATTTAAAAAAATTGACTAGATTTTCGTGGCACGATAATTAAGGTAAGTATAGTAAGTAAGTATATTGGTTCAAATTAAATAACAATTTTGCAAAGTTGGAATAAAAAAGATAAAATACAATTTACAACGTAGAAATACTTTTGATACAAATCACAGATAACGTGAAGATTTGCCCAATGAGAATAGCAAAAAACAGAATAAGAAAATATGTGTTATTCTTATCACAAACTGTAACACATCAGAATACTGTTAAACATACTTAAAATCCATCAAGTATAACTTTTAAAATTAATATTTATGCTTATATAAAGTTTGGTTACCAAAAATGTTATCGGTTTCTTCAAACAACCGTTAAACTAATCCGAATAAACAATAGAGAAAAGATTAAGTCGTTATTTATTTGAAAAAATGTTACTGTACTTTAGGTTTTGTAAGTACCTAAATTATTTCTATATTATTGTCATTCTTGTTTTGCAATGTGACTGATATTTTAGGTTTTCAAAGTTCACTCTAGTGTTGCCCTATACGTATTCATAATACCGTACAAGTTGTACAAGTTTAATAGCTTTCCCGCAGTATCTTATGTATAATTATAGGTAATATTTTCAAGGTGAGAGCAGGCGGGTAATAGCTGCAGCGCTATCTACAGCGCTGTGTTGCTTCATTCTGTGAATATATTAATTTATTTTTAATTAAACCTAGGATAGGTTAGGTTATGAAACGGCTTCATTGCGTCATTGAAGGGCTTCTTTGTAACTCGCACGTTTTCTTGCCTATTCTGAAGATTTGTAGATATTAAATTATTTCACTCATTTTAGGATTGAATTCAGTTTATAAACAGTAATATTTACAGTGAGCGTCTGAGCAGTAAGTAGAAATGTTATAAAATTTCTCAATTTTTTAAGTCTATGCCAAATTTTGGAGGAATATATAGACTATATTTAAATAAATAGGTTTTTGTTTTAAAACTGGAATAGTTTGTTTTTTTTTACTTACTGTGTGCTTGGTGTCGTATGAAAGGGGATACAGTGCTTATAAAGAAAAAATCAAAATAACGTTAATATATGTTGACAATTAGTGCCCCTTAGTAGGTAAACTTAGCAAATTTTGGTTAATTTTAACAACTATTACGTGGAATTTTAAATATTAAAACATATTTTTAAATAACCTAACATTTTTCTAAAAACTACTTTATACACTACAAAAAAATATGTTCTGTAGAGTGTAGTTAGACCTACGTAACGTTTTCAGAACTGTTAGCCTACAAATTTAAATAGCCTTGACTAATTGTCCAGTTTGGAGAAGTAGCAATAATATGCGTTGACTTTAAAATAATAGGTTTGCAACTGACTAAAAAATTATAAACCTAATTTTAAAAAAAACTTGTCATCGTTTACATTTAAATGTTTTGGTTTTTAAGTTATGTATGCTTTACTGGAACACGTAAGAAACACGTGTACCAACTTATTTTTAAACTGACATTAACTAATTAATCCGGAGCTGATTTAAAGTTACAAAGTTAAATTAAACAAAAGTTAGTTAACTGAAATGTTGAACGTAAGACGGAAATAGCCACTGGTAATCTAACTGGAATACATTAAAACACTATCCCGGTTTCCGTTCCAGTTGGAGTTGGAGGCTACGGAAGCCTTGACTAGGACTCTTTCACTTTCCACCTGTAATTGCTTGATATCAGTTCATTGTGTATGTAGGAGCAAACAAAACGATTACTCTTGCACTTAAACCTTCCTCCTCTTCTACAGTTACAGGACATCCTGACTTGTTTTCACGACCTGACTCTGGTTTGGTTTCACAAACGCATTTAGAAGAAAGCACAGCAACACGCGCGAGGAATGTCCTTTGTTTGAAAGTCGCATAGTCGTAATTTAGTACTTTAAGTAATATAAAACATCTTGATTAATTTAACTGATTGTAAATACCAGAATAATATTAACCTTACTTTTAAAAATCTTATACTCTCAATGAAACTTAAACTTCAGTCCTTAAAAGTCATTAAAGAAAATTTAAATCACATTTTAAATAAAATCTTCGACATTTAGTGTGTGTGTGTGTGTGTGTGTGTGTGTGTGTGTGTGTGTGTGTGTGTGTGTGTGTGTGTGTGTGTGTGTGTGTGTGTGTGTGTGTGTGTGTGTGTGTGTGTGTGTGTTTTACGAGGTTTTGGCCAAACGCATTGACCAGTTCTATTGACATTTGGTACGAGTGTACCTTATATAAAGCCCGAACGAAGATGGCTTACGTGTACGATTTTTTCATTTACTTCTGTTTCAAGACGGCAGCCAGTTTTACTATGACGAGAGTGTAGTTGCTGGATATTTCCTGTACTGGCTGAACGTCACAAGTTTGACCGCTTAAGTTGATTCAGTGATATGTTTTCTTAAATATTAGTGTTATCGGTTTATTTGATGGAAATGTTTTTGTTAACGCTGCCGTGGAGTGGTGGACAGGCAATCAATCAAGAATGTACTGCGAGGTTTACTGTTCCTTGAATTACCAGTTCGATTGAAAATAAGTTTTAGGGAACAGTAGCTGATAACAGACGAGAAACTATGAAAATGTGCCTGTAACCATGAAAAAATGTATCAATTACTAGCAGGTAGTGCTGTATATATATTACCTATATTAATATAACATAATATAATCATATAACATATATAAACATTATGTTATATTTATTATTACATGCTAGCCACAATTCACCGTTTTTAATTTTAAACACATTTAAAGCATCATTTAAGTCAAACTTGCAAGAAAAGTCCGTGTAGTTCAGTGGTTAACAAAGGAACAAACTGCACTTCAGAAAAGCACTTTTTGTACACATGCCGTGAAATGTCTTAACCTGGAAAACTGAATGTTAATTGGTAAGATAAAAAAAGACATAAACCTTGAAATTCTTATAATCATTTTTCAGGTTGAGACAATTATATTTGTTATACTTGCGTCAATATACAGGATATTGTTGAGTGTTTGTGTATGACCCAAGGTACACAATAGGCTACATACATATGCAAACATATATATATTACATATTCGAACTCTTAGTATATATTGAACTGAACTCGGTATTCAACCACCTTGGCACTGTTACTTTTGCATCTTTGTTTCTTAAACATAATTACTACATGCAAACTTGTGAGTAATTCTGTCTCCAATTTATTATAAAAGAAGAAGAATAAATGTCCATTAAAATGAATACTATAAATTGTATTATAATAATAATTTCTTTTTATTTCATAACTTCTTTTATCTTTATTTATAACTTTATTTATAATAACAAATAATAATAAGTTATTTGTTAATGAAAATCATTTAAGGAAACTTTAAATCACTAGCAACTGTTGAATTAATATTAGTGTTTTTAAATATTGTACTTGTTGTTTTTATATCATGTATTTTTGTCATCGAACGGGAAAAAATAAACTAATAATAGGATGCTAATAACGTGTTGACTTTCGTTTAGGTTTTCACTGAACAATGCTAGGTTAAGTTTATTACGATTGTGTTTATTTCCAATAATTGTAAGTATTAGTAACACATGCGATTAAACTGGATAAAAGCTACAAGAGCGGCCTCGGTGGTCTAGTTTATAGCGTACTGGGCTTTCACCCCGAGGACCCGGGTTCGATTCCCGGTCAGGGCTTGGCATTTTCATACGCTATAAATCATCCCATCGTCTGCATTAGCCCAAGTGTGCACAATAGTCGGACGTTAAAAAAAAATGCTACAAACAAATTTAAACTTGTTCAGTCTAAACGCACTGCTAACGAAATCTTGAGCCAAATCTTAATTCCTTTCACTTTGTGTCAGTAAACACCAACATTATTTCCTGTTATACCTAATCCGTCTGTAATTTAAAGATTCTGCGTTTCGTAACTCATTATTGGTTTGGTCAAAGAGGTTTTATTGTTCGTGCCTTAAAAATAGTTGCTCCCCTTTATACAATACACAATGCGCAATCATCGATGTATTATGTACATCGCTGTGCGTAATACACATTGCAAAATTATCGATATTATATACGACAATATGAACAATACATATTGCAAAATCATCGATATATTATATACGACAATATGCACAATAAACATTGCTAAATGATTGATGTATTATAGACGACAATGTGCACAAGACACACTGCAAAATCATCAACATATTATATACGATAATATGCACAATACAGATTGCAAAGTCATGGATATATTATGTACGACAATATGCATAATACACACTGCAAAATCATCGATGTTTTATGTACGACAATATGCACAATACACATTGCAAAGTCATCGATATATTATATAAGACAATATAAACAATACATTTTGCAAAATCATCGATATATTATATACGACAATATACACAATACACATTGCAAAATCGATATATTATATACGACAATATGCACAATAAACATTGCTAAATGATTGATGTATTATAGACGACAATATGCACAAGACACACTGCAAAATCATCAACATATTATATACGATAATATGCACAATACAGATTGAAAAGTCATCTATATGACATATAGATGTGTTATTATTGTCAAACACATTATTGTGTTTGTGCATACGACAATATGCACAATACACATTGCAAAATCGATATATTATACACGACAATATTGTCAATATTGTCAGTCGTGTATATATAATACACGACAATATTATTTTGCACAATAAACATTGCAAAATCATCGATTTATTATACACTACAACATGCACAATACACACTGCAAAATCATCGATATATTATATACGATAATATGCACAATACACATTGCAAAATCATCGATATATTATATACGACAATATGCACAATGCAAATCATCGATGTATATTATAATGATCAAAAATCAAAGTGCACACTGTTCATGCTCTTGAATACTTAAGAAAGGTAAAGTACGTGTATAGTCTTCACGTTGCACAATCAGGAGAAAGGATACTGGCTCATCTGGAGTCTCGAGTCAGGACTTTGCCGTACACGACCGCCTCTCCGACCTTTAGGCATTGAACTGAAGTTGAGTCATGCAACTAATTATAGTAAAATATCTTGCTTTTACTCAAATGTACGTAATTATTGGTCGACTTTTGATTGTTGTCCATTTTATAAAACTTTTTTTATAATATTTTCTTAGTCCTAAGGTTGGGTCAGATCACTTGCTTCATTTAATGACCGCATTGTTTATTAAATCTATTTACAAATGCATGCAACAAATATGCCAATTTACGTTTTTACGTGAAAAGTTTAAAAGTTCTTATAGACGTATCGTTGTTTTCATTTACAATAATTAATTAAATTAATTGTAAAATAATATTGTCTTGTTATAAAACAGTTAATAGTTTTTAATTTTAGCTGATGACTGTTACCTCACTGGTACGCCCGTGTATGCCATTATTCCATCATTACTATTTTTCCATTTAGGGTTATTTTTATTAGTTTTGCCACATTGTTGTTGGATCGACAGTGATTTATTACTCAGAGGTTATTTGATATTGCTTAACCAGATCGAGTTTGTTTTACTTGCGTCAGTTCATCCTGTTCAACGGTTAAAGTCCTGTTTAAGTGCCAATACAGGATGTTATTTAGTGCATTTTCATTTGAAAATTCCTTTCCAAAATTTAACAATAAAATCATTTAAACTCAAAGGATGTATTTTGTTAATGAAAATGTACTTAATAGCACTAAGTTGTGATTTAAAAAAAAATACACAGAAAATTAAAAAAATGTAATTTTGGAACTTTAAAAAAAGTTCAATATATATTTTATATTAAGCATCGCTTTGTTTGCTAGAAAAGGAGATGCATTTTTATAAGTTCGTCTTCTCTTGATTAAAAATAAATAAAAATATTTAGGCCTGTATTTCGTACGCCTGTTTAGTAACATACAAACACAACAATACTTTGTTTTTATATCTACATTGTAATATAATTTTCAGTCTCTAATGTAATACACCTCCGTCAGAGTGAATGTCCGCCATTTTGCTTTCTAACCCTTCCAAAATATTACCAAAATAAAATTTTATTCTAAGTTTGAATCAAATCGGACCAAAATTGTTAACGCTAGAATAATATGTAAAAATTACATTAACTGAAACAACCTCAGAATAGACTGTCAGAGAAGTGCACATTTCAAGGTGCCGGGTGTGTTTCAGCGTCCTCCCTACGTTGGCCCCTAAAAAATGATTTAATATATCTAAATTAATTCAGCTATTCGACTAATTGAATATCCATTGTCTACACCAGATAATGCAGGCGTAATCTAACTCTAACCTGTGACGAATGCTTCGCTATGGTTTTGACCGAGTATTTAGGTTAAGTAAGGCAAAAATACAACTTGCTATGCATACCTGTCCGCCGTTCCTCCGTTATCCGTGGGACGAGCGAAACAAACACATTGTACGACAGCTATCCTTGTTTACGTGAGGCATTTCTTTAATGAATTCTTGCGCCATAACGATGTATTGTCGGTAGAAAGTAACATGTTGACATATATTCACAATGGCGTCCACAGCCACAGCCTTTGTGATTTATGGTCCTGAACTATTTGTTTTTCATTCTTTATCATTTAAGCTAGGATGATTTTTTTTCATATTTTCTTTTTTTCTGTTTAACCTTAAAGATTTTGCAATTCAAAATTTATATCTAACAGTACTCTTTGTTGGTCAGTTTATTGTTTTTGTTAATTTATTTTAGTAATCATTTAGACTACTATAAAATTTAGATGGTTTTGACAAATTGATAGTTCTAAGAAATCAATGATTAGTCTAAGAGGTTAATAAACTTGTTCTAAACATATAACAGTAAAATATTATGTATAATATTATCTCATCACTACTAACATTTAATCATTAATTAATTTATCAATATTACACTTGTTAATTTAACAAAATATATAATTAAATTTATTTAAAAACATTAATGTTGTTGGTAATAAATTAAACGATTTTGATAAAATGGCTATATCACGTTAAATTCTTTATACATTTAGCATTTGGTTGTTTCGTGGACAAAAAAATCAATTTATTTGAAAATCACCGTTCTGTTAATAATCACGATTATAAGTTACTTTAGTAGTTTGTAGTCCCCGCAGGGAGGTGCAGACTAGCTGCACCTATTGAGAGGATTTAGACGTCCCTCGCGGTACTCGAGTCTAACATACACTTACACTTACGACTGTAACACTTTACACTCACACTTACATTTAGGGAGGCGATAATAGCCTCAATGTGCTTTTCTCCTTAAAATAAAAAAAAGTAGTCTGTAGTAAGCTGTGAAATTTCTTGATATTTTATTTGTAAGATATCATTAATCTTGAAACACTAATTCAACCCATAAATAAACCTATATGTAAGTGCAAACTTGAAAATTCACCAATTGATTTATTTTAGTGATTTTTAAAAATGTTTAATGTGTTAATATATATTAAAATCATTAAAATCTCTAAACTAACTGTGTAAACCCCAATGAAATACAGGTTATTTTGCTAAAGTTCTACGAGGCACATGGGTGTTCCCACAGATCATGTAGGACTACGAGTACCACACCTTTCTAATGATTAGTCTATATATAATTATTGATTCACGTTATGCAATAAGCACTGCACAATAACATTGAATACATGACACTCTGCCAAATATAATCTTTACCGTGTATGAAGTTAATCCAATAAATATGTGTAAATCAAAGATTAAGTGTTTTTGTTGTTGTCAAGTGAATATTCTAAGAAAATATTGATTCATTGAGCGTAAGTTTGAAATAGTCAGCAATATCTCACCTTATTTTTGTTAACGATGTAACTGTTAAGTAATATAAACTGGTGATGTGTTTTTTATCAAACTAATTAAAACATAACAAAGCTCGCTTAGAGTATTACTAATTAATTGATCGATACACCATGAGCGATGAATTTTGAACGTTAATGGTTCCAATTTTAAATCCGAGTAGGCTAATTTTCAGTTTACTTTAGTGTGAGTGTAGGCCTATTTATAATACATACTATTACTATAGTTAATTATTTCTTACACAGTGTTACGTATTTACACGTATTTCATTTCATAGCACGTATTAAGGATGTCTTTAATACATTATTTCTTTCATTAAAACAAAGAAAAAAGTTTAAATAGGAATATTTTGTTTATTAAAATACACAGTTTTCCATCTTGCTGTTTACGTATTTATTAAACCTTTTTTTTGTTATTTTAAGGCGAAAAGCACAATGAGGCTATTATCGCCTCCCTAAATGTAAGTGTGAGTGTAAAGTGTTAAAGTCGTAAGTGTAAGTGTGTGTTAGACTCGGGTACTGCAAGGGACGTCTAAATCCTCTCAATAGGTGCAGCTAGTCTGCACCCCATGCGGGGATATTTATTAAACGGTGAACGATAGAAAGATAAGTATAAATGAATAAAATATATAAAATATGTCATGCTTTATGTCATTGTACAAAAAACTTAGTACAATGTTTTGGAGTAGGCCTAATATTAAAAACCAATTTGAGAAACATGATTATTTTTATGAAAAACGTATACTTTTCTGTTTTATTTACACAATTTTTATTTTTAAATAACCGCCATTTTCAAATAAATAAAACAACTCGGTGTTGATTATTTTTCACGAATTTCTTCTTTTTAACACTAAGTAACACGAAAAATCTCATCTTTGTATATTTTTAAAAAACATGCTGTTTATTTCTTTGTTGGATACGCAATTGTCTAGTAGTTTAAAACTCCGAGCATTTTATGTAATATTTGTTGCAAACTTTTACATTAATTAATTTTTATGTGGGCATTAAGCTCCTGAAGTTTTGAAATAGTTTTTTTTGATACACCCTGCAGGCTTATATAAGTGAAGTCACATAAATTATTAATTATTTTAGGTAAATTAACGAATATCTTTAAGATATTCACTTCTTTAGCAATCCTGCATTTTCACTTTTTCCACTAGAGGAAGGTGAAGAAGATAACGTTGGCCTTATACATATCCTTTCCAACGACACCCTTCCGTCTTATCGTAAGTCGACATCTTCCATCGATGTATTTACATACGTTAAATGACCTTCGCTTACTGCCACAGTCCATACAATAATTGTCTTCACCTCGCACCACTTTCCATTTGCCATACATCGTCATACCATTTCAGCCTTTATACTTCTAATGTATGCCGGTAATGGCAAATCACCATAGGCGTACATTTAATAGACATCTTCATTTTGTGTTGGCAAATTCCGTTTTTTACACATATTTTGACCTTGACGTCTTCCCAGCACATTGTATTTTTTACCTTTTCTTTTCTGTTTCCCTGTAATTTATTAGCATAATCTTTTTTGCATCTAAATTAAACCTCTTTTGAAAACTTACATAAAGTCTTGTGTTGTTTAAGCTTCTTACCCACCCTAATACTCCTAAGCTTTCATTCACTTCTGAGCACAGATGATTCTACTGTAAACAGATAATCTTATTTAACAAAACAGTTGCTCTAAGTTTGAATATCACAGATGTTCTTAGGCCGAGAATAATACACAGCACATGAAGCAAAACAAAACAAACAAATTTCTGAATGAAAATTAATACATTTTTATGAAAAATCAATTTATTATAAAATATACAAAATTCGAATACCAACAAGTTAATTTTATTTGGATTTTTTACTTTTATTTTAACTTTAATGTTCGATATTATTATACAGTATTCATAACCGTGCTAAATTTTATATTTCAAACAAATTCTTTAAAAAACTTGTAGTTTGCTTAAGATATTACACACGGTTATGTGTATTACCATCCTTGTAAAGTACAAATCTTGTTACAGTTATAGAATTTCAATTAGTGTTTCTGGAGCGCAGTTTCAAAATATCCGTTTCTTAAAATATCAAAACAAGATATTGACACAAAAAACGTATCAAAATATCTGCAACAAATATTTATAAATAACAAAAAAAACTTGTGTGGTATGAAGTAAGTAAAGCTGCGAGTTACATTGTGTCGCTGTGCTCAAGTTGTCCATCACATTGTGTAGGCCTTCAGTACAGTATTTAGTTATTATCAGGTCTGCTCTGTAATAACCGCTGAATGGTTGTACGCAGTGTAAATCACGCGATTAATGGCCTGCTCTTACGTCATCACAGTAAATCTACCTCAACAAAGGCATAGTCAAGTTATATAGTTTTCGTATCCTTCCTCCGAAGTTATAAATTTCTCAAGTAAACTGGCTGGGAAATTGGTTGCAAATTTATTTATGTTTGAGTATGTTTTTCATAATCGTATATGCGCGCGCGCGTGCACGTGGGATACGTGTGTGTAATATGTTACTTTAATTTTAATATAACAAAAATTTATGAATATTCTAATTAATCCGCAATAAATTGTAAAATTAAAATATCTTAAAGAACACAAATATATGATACTGTTTTATTTTTTACGTAATGACCCAGTTGAACAACACAAAGATGTTTTGCTTACAAAATGGTAACTTTTTAGATTTAGCACTCCTTTATCAACAACCGAATGGAAACGACTAAACGTTTTTAAAGTATAAAATAGTTCTTAATTTTAGTGTTGTTTGAAATCGGGCAACAATTTTTAAAGCAAGTACAAAAATGCTTTTCTTCTATTAAACATTACAGTGACAAATTATCACTGTAATATTTGTCACCTTATATACAGTGATTTGCTTTCCTGTTAATTTACACTTTTATTGAATATATATTTAAACAGTCACTTTTTGTGGACTAACATTAAGTGACAGTCCATTAAAAGACTATCACATCGTTAGTCTTCAAATATCCATGTGAATAAATGGTTAAAGGGATGGATATTCAGTCTAACATTAGGCCATTTATTAGACCTGTTTCTTAAATGAAAAGTGGAAACATTTAAAGAACCAACTTGAAAAGCTGTTCTGAATCAAACGTATGCTTCTGATCGCTAAGTAAAAACACTCCGCCTAATGAATATTAGACTACACATGTAAAACAGTTTTAACGTACATCCAGTCAAAAAATGTAAATGTTCTTCGTGTGTTTATACATTGAACTCTTTGGAAATTATTTTATATATTCCGAACAAAAAAGTGATTGGTAAAACAAATTAAAATGTTCTACTTGCACCTACTTCACGCCCTCAACGTTCACTCCTGCAAATATACATGGACAGGTCCGCATTGCAGATACTATAAATTACTAAACAAACAATAACTAAACCTCTACATTTTGATTTGATTGCGTCACTAATTAGGCCACAAATTTCACTTTCACGTTTCCATACGGGTACCTGTTTGTCCGTCGCAATGTACCTGCATGTGAATATGTGGGGGGGAGTAACAATATCTCCTTCGTGAGACACTGTTGTAAAGATAACCAGAGGCATGTAAACAAAATTCCTACAGCCGAGCTCTACACTGAGCTGATATCAGTCGTTAACCTAACTTCAAACAAAAACGTTAAAAATCTGTCAAAAATCTGCTCAAACCTATCTGCTTGATACGTATCAATTGTTCGTAAGCATATTTATAGCTGCTATACAACAAACATATTTCGCTTAACTCGATTAGTAGCGCACTTGGCGTATTAAACATTATTTAAAAAAACGCCTGCACTAAAACTAAATATTGTTGTGTATATTTGCAAAATTATTTTTATTTCATTCGTAATGAGGTAATTGTGTTTATCAATAGTATTTTTTTTATATCTTAAATCTTCGAGCTTTCAAAGATCTATAGTACAAGTGAAATTTTATGAGGCAAAGTAAATATAAAATTATTAGATATTGTGAGATTTTTGGTAAAAATAGTAGAGGAAAAAGCGTCAATGAAATTTCCATGACGCACTTTTGTTGTTATTTTTGACTGTAAAATTACCATTACTAATGGAACTAGTTTAAAATTAGATGTTTTGAACCAGATTAGTGTATCTATGTTCTTTAGTATCTTATATTGTAACCATTAGCATCAATTTCAACTTTAATAGCTAGTTATTAATTACATTATAGGTCTGGCTAATGGAGGGAGATTGTAGAACCAAAACCTCAGTCGTACCATGTTTCTTAGACCCTAAAATTATTATAGGCTATGTGTTCTTTCGTTGTTCTCTCGTTCTTTCCGCATTCATTCCTGAGCTTGGCCATCCAGTTAGTGAAGCAATTAAAACATTAAAAGCTAAAAAATATCGTACAAAATAATTTTATACACAAAAATACACAGTTTATGTTAACTACTATGTCATATTGATTTCGACATTTTAAAATAAATTAGAATGAGTCAAGCAGTTTTTAACATCGTGTGAATCTGTAACCTGTAGATTCGCCTCTAACAGTGAAACAGCCCAGTTCAAGGACACGAATTGGCATGCAATGCAGTGTAACACCGTATTACTGTAGGTTTAAGGAAATTGCTAAATCTTTGCAGCGGTCTTGTCATTCTGAGGCTCAATGTCCTGCTTGCCTGGCGTATAATCGGAAGACCCAGTGCCGTTGCTTCTACATAGTCCATGTATTACAGTTACTTATGTAGACGTACCTCGTGTATATTCAAATAGTTCACACATCCTGATACATCATTGTATTACTGTCGCTTATAAATATGAAGGCCTACCTCCTGTATATTCAAATAGTTAATATATCCTGATACATCATTGTATTACTGTCGCGTATAAATATGTAGCCCTACCTACTGTATATTCAAATAGTTCACACATCCTGATACATCATTGTATTACTGTCGCTTATAAATATGAAGGCCTACCTCCTGTATATTCAAATAGTTAATACATCCTGATACATCACTTTATTATGGTAGCTTATAAATATATAGGCCTACCTCCTGTACATTCAAACAGTTCACACATCCGGATACATCACTGTATTACAGTAGCTTATAAATATAGAGGCCTACCTCCTGTATATTCAAATAGTTAATATATCCTGATACATCATTGTATTACTGTCGCGTATAAATATGTAGCCCTACCTACTGTATATTCAAATAGTTCACACATCCGGATACATCACTGTATTACAGTAGCTTATAAATATAGAGGCCTACCTCCTGTATATTTAAATAGTTAATACATCCTGATACATCACTTTATTACAGTAGCTTATAAATATATAGGCCTACCTCCTGTACATTCAAACAGTTCACACATCCTGATACATCACTGTATTACAGTAGCTTATAAATATAGAGGCCTACCTCCTGTATATTCAAATAGTTAATACATCCTGATACATCACTTTATTATGGTAGCTTATAAATATATATATGCCTACCTCCTGTACATTCAAACAGTTCACACATCCTGATACATCACTGTATTACAGTAGCTTATAAATATAGAGGCCTACCTCCTGTATATTCAAATAGTTAATACATCCTGATACATCACTTTATTACAGTAGCTTATAAATATATAGGCCTACCTCCTGTACATTCAAACAGTTCACACATCCTGATACATCACTGTATTACAGTAGCTTATAAATATAGAGGCCTACCTCCTGTATATTCAAATAGTTAATACATCCTGATACATCACTTTATTATGGTAGCTTATAAATATATAGGCCTACCTCCTGTATATTCAAATAGTTAATACATCCTGATACATCACTTTATTACAGTTTTATTAGGCTGAAGCATATAATTTGAGCCAAAACATGTTAAAGTTCATTGTTTGTGGGAAAAACGTTTTGAATTGAAATTTTGAGACTTTTACCACAAAAATGTGATTATTTTTTTATAATACGTTTTGTGCTCTATTATATTTGTTTATATTACGTGATGTAAAAACGATTTTCATAAAAAAACTGCGTTATTTTTGTTTTTCTCTTAACGTAAGTAACTAAAAGCAAAGTAAAATTACTAAGAATTTAAACTGATGCGGTGCAAACTTATTTTAATAATTACTTATATTAATTAACTTGTACACATGAATAAAGTAATACAATGAATGTCAGGTTTATAAATAATTGTTTAACTACAATACTTTTGTAACATTAACTTTATAGCCAATGCTTCCAAAAAGGTACTGCAAAAAAATAAGTAAATTTACAAGATTAAGTTTTTTGAATATATGACTTATTTTATTAATGCCATAAGGTTAATTTGTAATAATATTCTTTGTCTACTCCTGATATGAAATTAAATGCCCCTTCCTTTATTGTGATAAACACTAAATAAACCGAATGATAATCATCCCTCGGAAGAACGGACAACCGGTTAGCTCAATTCAAATAAATTTTATGAATCACTTTCATTTATAGACTTAGCTAGAAACTAACACAATATAAAATTAAAACCATAAATAAAAATCAATCGTAAATCACATTTAGATCTTTGCTACTGTATTTATTCATTTATTATTTGTGTAAAGGGCTGCTAAGGGTAATTCATGAGCATACACTGGTTGAGGGATATTTATGAGAGTAATCCTTGAAACGGTCGGTCTGGAGGGTTGTCCGGCAGCGGCAATGTAAGGGGTTGAATAAGGGAACTACCCTCTCAAACATTAATAAATTGAATGAGCGCTTGGTATTAATGTCTGTGGGTAGGCGGGTGTGTAGGTATTAGATTTGATTAAGTTTTAATGTGTTTATTTTTAGGCCATTGTTTATATTGCACATTTAGGCTAAAAATAAAAAAGTGTTAATTTCATAAACTGAATTTTATAAATCAGTTTCTTAAAAAAAAAGCTTTAAAGGACAAGTAAAAGCACAGAGCACTTTATAACTTCTGAATTATTCTACTTAGACAATCCATAAAATTTTACTTCTTCGTTTATGGGTAACTTTATCCGCTCACTTCTAAATGAATGGGGTCTTAATGGTCGATGTAGCTAAAGCACTTGCTACGTCTCTGAGGTACGTCTCAAGGTCCTTAGATCGAGCCGCAGTTACTGCCGTTGCTTTATTGTTACCGTTAACGCTGGTCCTTCGTTCTAATTAATCTAATTACTATATGTATGTTAAGAAAAAAACATTATTGTATGCAAAATTAAAAAATTCTTTGCACATTTTTAAACTTCTAGTAAACTCTTCATCTCTCTCTCTCTCTCTCTCTCTCTCTCTCTCTCTTTTTTACGGAAAAGGAGAAATCTACAAGAAACACCCACGAATTCAATTTTTAAAATTGACTAGTTCTAAAGTTATAAAACCGTCATTGTTGTGTTTTTTGACCACTCTTTATATTACAGCCAAAGCTTTAAATACGTTTCAGTGCAAGTATTTATATGAAGATTATTTAAATTATCATCTAACAATGTCTTCATGACAGTCTTTGGCATTCTGTTTTAGTCTTTATTTCATGTTTTGACGCCTTTAAATCACTTCTACAAGATCCATACATTTCAATTGATTTAATATTTAACACGCTAGACACATTACATTGGCGTTGAGGTAATAACGATTCTGAAGGACTATTATTGAAGATAAGATTAAAGTTCATAATGCTATCTTATTTGTACGACTTATCAAAAACTTGGATAACCTTTTAATCATATCTTAGAATGGAAAACCATTATTCGTTAAATTTGCCACATGTGATTAATTTAGAAACATACGTAATTCAATTAAATTATAACAAAATTGTTATTTACGGAGTTATAAATTAGACATATTTCTTATTTTAAAAGATAACAGAATCACATTTTTCTATTTATTTCAAATTTTTTAAGACGTTATAGAAGATCATAAAAAATGACGATTACAGTTTTAAGAAGTACGTTGTGTCTTATAATAATGGTGAGCTATAAGATACTTCTTTGGTAGGCCTACAATTGTGTGGCTCAGCTTCTGCAGACAGACAGACATTTAATTATCAACTCCTTCAGAACGCATTGTTAGGCACAACAGCGGAGTGCATTGACTGCATGTACAAACGCCTAAAACAATCTTATGTCATTTGTAAAATTCAAGATCACACTCGAGGGAGGGAATCTCGACGCTAAGCGAGAGTGCTGTAAGACATAGGATTAGCAGGTGTCAGTTTAATTGGCTAGGAATGCTTCGCGGGAGGCGGCGGAGGGGGAAGTGAGCGCGCCCGCGTCGCGCGGCGTTCAGTCTTGTGTCGACGGTCGCGCCAGTGGAGTGCTAGATACGCAGTGCAGTGATGTTCAGTGATGTGCGAGCAACAAGATTTAGACGCGGATTTATCATGCCGGCTGATATCCATCAAACTGTTGGATACTCCAGTTGCGTTTACCCAGTCGACCCAGGTGCGGTCCTACAGGAGAGAAAGGGAACGTCAGAGGGCTAATAGAAGACGTGGGGCTATGCGCAGGGCTTCTTCCGTCCCAAGAGCTAAAGTAAGATTTGCAGTTCACAGAATCAATATATTTTAACTATACAAATTTGAAATTCGCGTTAGATTTTTAAAACTAGATAGACGATTTTGAAAAATTGTCGAAACTTTATCCTAAAAACATAAAGAGACATTTTTATGCAGTGACTGATAATTTAAAACAGTGTAGTGGAGAGTTGACCTCATAACAATTTTGCTTAAGAAATATTAAAAAACGCGAAAAGTTTTGTCGATAATAATAAGTCCCACTCATACATTTTGGTTAGTAAATGTTATTCCTACAGTAGGCCTGACTTATTTAGGATTAAAAAGTTAAATAAAAACTCAAATTTGTACCGTCAAAATTAATTAAAAATTGTAATTAAATTTTATTATTGCTGTCATAACAATTTTTTCTGGTTTAAAATTTTTGGCACTTACATATTCTATCATCGTAACTCGGACAAGTTAAATCGAAATCTAGATTTTACATACATTTAATAATAAATGTCAACGACAATTCAAAAAATAATTTAAAAATATAATATGTTTAATCACGTACAAAATGTTATTCAAGACTTAATATTACATATCAATAATTGCACAATTGCCTTATTTCTAGTAAATCAGGTCTATAACAATCTGAATTATGTCATACTACTAATTATAAAATACTATATACAAAATCAGAATATTTTTAATGTTTTTTTTATAAATTTTCTTAATTATTCGAACAACATATCTCATGTATTTCGTCAAAATTAGAAATGTATTCGCAGCTGTCTTACACAGTGCGAATTTCTAAAAATAAATGTTAACAGCACATAAAACGAACATTTCAATATACTAATATTATTTTATTTTAAAACAAATATACCAAAATGAATTCTGACCGCCAAAAACTTATAATGTTTTATTCAACTCTTTTTGAAATTTTAAAATGCCAATTTAAGAATATTTTAAAGTATATTACAATTGAAATTACATTAATGTAGGCTAATCACAGTCTCAAACAATTGCCAAGGTTAAAAATTATTTCTTTAAGATTTTGAAAGTCCGTAATTTTTAAACGTTTTGACTGATTTTATTGGATAAAACCAGTTTTAGTCCTAAACTGTAACCAAAATAAATTTATTTGCAAAGTTTAAGTAAAATCAGACCAAAATTGGGAAGTTACAGTGATAAAACACACACACACACACACACACACACACACACACACACACCGCATGCGCATTACAGAGAATAGAAAAATAATGTTAACAGTAATTATTTAATTAATAAAAGATTTAAATATAAAATATAGGCCTATACATTTAGTTTTAAAATTATGTGATGATTGTTTTATGTGGTATTTTTGTTTTTGTTTTGCCAAATTAGAAGTGAAACAGAATGTTATACTGGAAATAAAATGTGTATTTATATTTTTCTGTTCGTAAGCCATAATTTAAAATATATTGTTTGAAATATTTAACGTAAGTAAATCTTAATAAGCCAATACGTTACCTAAAAGAGTGTTTTTGGTAACTGCGCCCTTAATTAATAGACTTAGCAAACAGAACACTTATGATATGTGTAAATGTAACAAAATCGCAGTATTTCCAACATGTGGTGCATCATGAGAGCTCACCTCAACTTACCCCTGAGCAGATGTTACCGAGGGTTGATTTACATTTCCCTTCCGTGACCAGGTTAGGTTTCCCTTTCTCTGTACAAAATGTAATAAAACAGTATTGTGTTGTGTCAAGATTGGTTTTGTCCGAGTATTGTTCGCTTCTTTTCAACTAGGCACACATTGGAGCAGTAGAAGCTGTATTGTTTCAAGCCCCAGGGAAGAAAGGTCTAACGTCAATTAGGGGTGTTTCTGGTTTCGATTTTTAATTTACGTTTCTTATTTACTAAACATTGTCATCAAGTTTTTTTACCACAATCAGCTAACATTAATTTTTAAATGATTTTGAAAAAGTAGAAAAAAATTAAATTTTTGTCGATAGTTTTCGTTTCGGATGTTTGTGGAGATAGCGAAAACATTTTCATAGTTATAAAGGTTAGGTTAGGTCTGTTTTTTAATAATTTTATTAAATTTGGAAAAGTGTGTACAACGTTCATTTACAGTTTATTTAACATTACGAACAAGGTGACTGGTGAACTCCTTAATTTATTCTTTTCCAGCCCAAGTCCTACTTTCAAATACAGTTCCTTCAGACCTTATCAGTCTTGCCTGATTTGAATAAATACTGGATTATGCAAACGTTACCGTCCCATGTCCACTGAATACATAAGTGTTTGTCGTGGCCATCGAAGAACAGGTTCGGCTGATCCACTCAACTCGTCCGCTAATCTTGACCCACTGATTTGGAAGTCAAAGTGTAAAATTTAACATAACCGTATTTAATGCAAAAATAGAGCATGAACCGTAGGCGAGCCACTGGTTAATCTTGATTTAGAACCCGTGTTAGTTATCCCATTGGTGGTCACTGACCAAGGCACCTAGCGAGAAGTTAACCTGCACTCTTTTATTAGTCATGGTTTCTGGTTTCTTTGAATTAATTACATATTATAATCATTTTTATTTCCATTAAAAAACATTTCGCTCCAATTGTATCCTATATGAGCGTTTAATAACAAGGACGCGTTAAAAATAAGTCCTTATGATTGCCTCTTTGTCTAGTTGTAAAACCTCGAAGTTTTATGAAACCTGTCAGTATGCTCTGATATTAAGGTAGAAGGGAATAAGAATGGAAATAAAAGTTCACCAGAGTATTTAGTGTCTAAGATATGAATGATGAAGTCATACATTCCGTTGGAAAAATAAGCCATTAGAGCGGCCATCAAGGTAAGACCCAGACCCGGCTCCCTGAAATTAAACTTGATCCTGACCTCTAGATTACTTTTTGAGGAAACGTTAAAATTTATATATATTTGTTATGCGTGCGTGCGTGCGCGCGCGCGCGAGCGTGTGTGTGTGTGTGTGTGTGTGTGTGTGTGTGTTGTGTGTGTGTTCGTGTGTATTCACAATTTTGGTCCGATTTGATTCAAACTTGGCACAAAATTCGATTTTAGTAATATTTTTGATAAATTCGTTAACCAGTAAAATTCGTACAGTTTCAAAATGGTGGTCAATTTCAACCTTTAAAAATGCATAACTTTTTGTCTTAAATATTTTTTGAAAATCTGATTTTACCATCGTAATTAGCTTTAATAACTTCATATATTAGCATTCTTAATTTTCAATATCCGTTTAAATAGAGACATTTTTTGATAGTCAGGGTACATTTTGGTATTTTTTAAAGCTTAGAATCATAATATATGCAGATTTTCAATGCTGATTATGAGGTTGAAATCAGAAATTCAAGAAGGATAAGATAAAAGTAATACTTTCGGAAATTCACTTCTATCACATCAGCGAGACATTTGTGTGCCGCGCTTATTTATTTCTGGTTTTGATAGGAAGTATTAAGACAGTTTATTTAAAAATAAAAATTTTAAGGAAATAACTTATAAGGTATTAGGTCTAATATTTTTAAAATCACATCACATAAATTAAATTTTGATTAAAAAAACTTGAAAACATGTCAGTAGTAAATGTTTTTGCTGTTTCCTTACCTTGTTAGGCGTGTGAATCATGGCCAAGGAACACTGCACCAGTTTGTTTACAGAAATTTAATAAATGGTTCAGGTTATGTTTTACGTATCTTGTTATATATTTAATGTAGGTAATTTTGAAAACAATTCTAACTTTATCATAAACAATTGTAAGTTTTATCTTATTATGAAGTGAATACTGACGTTTATATAACTACTGATACATAAAGGCTCCTGTCCAGGTTCAGTCCCCAGGAGAGCCTAAGAGGTTGCGATCATATTTTTCTGCAGACAATCTAATGTTGATTCTACATGTCGCTATTACCGTTGGTATGATAACGAACCAAGATTCACACAGTACAAATTACATGTTTATTATCTAAGGCTAGTAGTTACTTTCCCATCTGCAGTTTTGTACGGTAAAGCACTATATTTATTTAACTTTTCCTCCGTTGCATCACTAGTGTAATACCAGACATCCTGCCTTAACAACAATCACGACCTTGCGATGGTATCTCTTTGTACCGTGACGTCCGCAAGTGTAATTCCAAAGAATAGCAAATCAATTCAAACCTGTGAATGTTTGTCAAGAGACACTTCTTGGAATATGTCGCGATATATCGCAGAGTGTTTTACGGGCAAGGAGTGTTCAGTTAAATATTGGTTCAGTTTTATCGCTATCCGGACACTTATTGTCCGTGTTTGCAAGTGATTGTCGTTAAGTATTATTCAGCATCATTTTTATTGTTTCATGTTATTGTTTTTAGTTTTTTAAAATTTGTTCTTCTCATTTCAAAGAGGCTCTCCTCACTAGTACTGATTATTAAAATTGGATACTGTACTTACATGTTGAATGTTTTTAGCTTTAAACATTCGATCAGCTGGTCTATTCTAGGCTATTTCAGGTGTTAAACCGAAACAGCTGTTACATAAAAATAATTTGTGTTGTATAACATGAAAGAGATTAACGAAGATAACAATAACAACGCCAGAAATTTTATACTAATATTATTTTTATACTAAATTAACTTTTGAAGTACTTTTTTATATAAATCAAATGATTTTCAAATGTTTAAAAAACATATTTTTTTGTAATTATTTAAATATATCTAAAGTGATCTCAAATAATTTTAAACGGAGTTGATTTTGCTTGTCAAACTAGTATTTCTCACAGATTATTTATACAATGTTCTTATCATGTTTTTACATTAAGTTGAATAAAATTTAGATGTGTTTCAAACCTTACTTAATGACACAAATTAAAATACAGTCCATAAAATGAACACTGTATCTGATATTAAAGCAATTGTTTTCAAACTGAATCACCGCACTTCTCGTGTCGTATAAGTAACCTTGAATACAATGAGTAATGACATCACAACAGCATTAAAAACTTTTATTGCCCATTAAACAAACTACTTTTCTTGTGAAACACGTCTCGTGTGTAATTTATTTATAAATTGTAGTGATTGAACTCTATTGCCACTGTAACTTACTTTGTCTGTATTCACTAGACAAATTAATGATAAGTTAATTGTAATTATTAATTTTGTTGGTTACTTCTTCGATCAAAACATAAATTATTTCTTTCATAATTTAAATTATATTTGATATTTTACATTACGTATTAAAAACATTTTTGACTAATTATTTTCTTTTCGAGCCTTTGACCTCGATTCATCGGTTACCGATCGTTATACTAGCCTGCATTGTAGTAGATCTGCTCCGAACGACTTACGTCAAAATATAACCTCTTTGTTTAACATAGTACATACATAGACACCAGGTTTGTCCGAAAAGAATACAGGTCCAAGTCTAGACATTAGAGATTTGGGTAAGTCAAATCTCCGGCTTTGTTAGGCCTAACTAGTAAACTACAAATAATAAAGTATACATTAACAATTAAATTAATTATTGAAGTGTTTGAATGCACTGACAGCGTGTTTTGTGTTTGGAAGAGTCGTGGCATTACAGAGACAGTACAACAGACATCGCACAGATACTTGAGTTAACCAGAATCTGTGCGTTGCTGGCTGCAGCTCAGTAGCTGCGGTTACATTACTTAACCTTTCAATTATATAGTTTTGCTCAGTCAGACTAATCAAATACCGCATTTTCAACATCAAGTGAAAGTTGTCCCTCCTCAAGGTAGGCCAACCTGACCAAAGTCAATTTATTTCATTATTATTTGTGCACAAGTCTATAATTTCTACTGCTGGTCCTGTATTAAATTTTAAATTAGTTTTTGACAATTTCAGTAAAATTAATTCAGTGATCGCAGTTTGTTTTTTTGTGATGGCAGCGAATTTTCAAAAACAACAAAATTTAATAGCATCACATAAAAGAATATTTTAATATAAGCTATTAAATGTTTCCGTTTAACAATAAAAATACAAAACTAACGATGACAACCTTAAAATTGATGACTTTTCATTTTTTACTTTTTTGGAAATAAATTTCAACATTGTAGTCATGGTTGCAATTTGCACAATTTGGTTGTCTATTTTACATTGAAAATACGAAAATGAAACCGAAGCTGTTTTTCTAAAATTGTAAAGTAAAAAGTTATGATTTTTCTAAGGAATTGGTCGACATTTTCAAATGCTTGAACAGATTTTTCTAAGTAATGAATTTGTCCAAAATCAATTTTTTTTTGTAGTTTGAATCAAATGCAATAGATATTGTGAAAACATGAATGCATATTATTATTATAAACTATAGAAAAAATTAACCACCTCTCAAAACGCGTATCTGTGCTTCTTACCTGTTTCCGATTCTGGGTTTTACAATAATAACCGCTTCATTTTCCAATAGGAATTCACTAAAAAGGAAACAAAAAAGTTTAAAGGTAACTTTGATGTAATGTAAACCTAAATATCAAAACGGGTGCTAATTAATATCCTGTGAATTAATGGACGTAGTTTAGTGAATTTATTTTGGGCCAACAATTTCTTTATAGAGAAAAAAGTGAGAATTATGTTTGCCTAATTAACTCAAATGCTTACAAATATGCTTTTAGCTATTTGCGTATTTTGAAGCGTTTTTCTGTTATTGTTGTGTCTTTTAATTTGTACACAATTAAAAAGTTGTGTAGTTTTTTTTTTAAATCATTCTCTAGAAAACAATTTGTACAAATTTTAATAAATTATGCCTCCGAGCAGTCAAACAAAGTTATAAACTGTCATCTACAAAAAAAAAAAAAAAAAAAAAAAAAAAAAAAAACAATCCACTGTCACGACATCGGATTTAACTCAGTTTTATTCCAAAAAGAAAGACAAACGTTTCTAACCTATTTGGGTATCCTTATCATTTTCGTTTACTTTATTTAAATCATGCGGTTTATTACTTTCCCAAGTAATGACTGGCGTCATTAAAATCGAGTTCCCCTCGAATTGTTCCATACTCTTCCGATTCAATGAAACGATAAGTTGTAATTTCGGGACGATTGTTGGAAGTCACGTGTTCCGCAGATTGCAGGTGTGCCAACTGGCAAGTACTTCTACTAAACCTAAGATTGGAGATGGAATCGACTGCCATTGCTTTCTTACTGTTATAAATATCTATTGAGTGGGCTGCAGTACGTGCCTATCGGTGTCACTGGACAAAGGATGGGTTCTGTCTTCTGTCGTGAACACGAACAACATTGTGCGGTATCACCGGTGACAGTGTTCAGGCGGTTTACTGACAGGGACTCTAAATTTTAGTAAAATTTGTTTTATTAATATTATTTAAAAAATAGGTAAACAAGAAAGTTTGCAAGTTGTTTAAATTCTGCTTAGGAGCTTTTGCTGTTTTTCATTTTAAAAAACAAAAATAGTGTACGAAAGTCACTAACTTTCCTATTTCCATATGATTAAATTTAATTGTAAAAACCATCAAAAACTGATTTCATAATTTTTATCAATTTTTTTGAAATTTTGTATTTTTCAAAAAAAACTTGAAAACTACTAGTATGTAAATTCATGATTATTTTTCTCAAAAACGGCTGAATAGATTTTTTTTAATTTTGTGAAAATTATACCTTATAACGTGTGAAATAATTAAAAAAATACCATTGTAGAATAAATAAGAAAATTCCTTAATAAATCTCCGACAGGTTCTGTATTTTTCCGATTTGGTATTGCATTAAATTATTTGTGAGCAAAATCTGTGTTGTTGAATTTGTGAATGTGATTTTTCAAATTTCCCAGTAGCATGCTTGCCAGTTTTTGTGGTCAGTTTCCAAATCAGAAATTTTCAAATTACAAAAACATCAATAATGGCATAGTAATTTAAAAGTTTGGAAAAGCAAAGAAACGAACAAATTTCCATCTCGACTTTATGTCGTCAGGTCCTTTCTTTAGAACAAATAAACGCTAATTAAGCCTCTGTTCTAATGTTAACTAATAATTTATCTAACTCTGTTAACTGTCCAACATACAAAGAAATACAAAGAAAGCAAAAATGTGAACTTTACATTACTCGGTAACTTTCACTACCATTAATTACAAAAGCAGCAAATTCAATGCAGTTGTACTTAAACACTGTATTTGTCTTTTCATTCACATCCAAACAAGGGGAGCATATCCAACCGCATACCGTACAGAAATACCGTTTGCTTTTTGTGTTCATTTCAAACAGTTTCTTGTTCACTTTCTATAAAGGGACACGAATCTTACTTACGCCGTATCTGGGTTGGCTGATTGATTGCTTGTTTGAAATACATTACTTATTGCCAAATTTGGTAACTTGTTTCTAGAGTTCCCCAGGTAACGACCTTCGAAGGTCTTCGGT
This sequence comes from Callitettix versicolor, assembly GCA_022606455.1. NCBI lineage: Eukaryota > Metazoa > Arthropoda > Insecta > Hemiptera > Cercopidae > Callitettix > Callitettix versicolor. The sequence continues at coordinate 58,524,836 of CM040183.1, forward strand.
TTCGTTATAAACTGTGTCGTTCGAATCATTGGACCAACTCAGCTGGTGTTTTTAAAACGAGGTTAAGTAAGCGTTTGTTTTATTGATTTGGTTTTGGTAGTATGTTTTATTCGCGTAAAGCATCACGCTTCAATGTGTACATCGTATGAAGTTAACGTTTTTCATAGTCGCTCTTAACGGTGATAAAACGTTTTTATTAGTGTGACTAACCTATAACCAACCATGTTAAACACGAATACAGTTCGGTAAACACACTTATGTTCACTTCGTGTTGTATAATTTTAATGTATTTTAGCCATTAAACACTCGCGAAACACACACCAACACACCACACAAATTACTTATAGTGATATGTTATCACTAGAAGGCTTAATATATAATTTATTTTGGAGTAGACGTTTCCCCGTTTGGCTCATTTCGTACACATTGCCCACCTACACTGAGCATAATGCGAAGGTTATTAATATCCTTCGTAACTAATTAATAATGTACTGAAGTACCCAAAACCAAAACTGTTCCTTAAATATTGTACTATATTCATGGCGACTTAGAGCTAAGAGCAGTTTTGCCGAATGTTCAGGAACCACGACTCCGCTTGGCCGCTTTGGGTTTACAGTTAAGTCACCAACGGAGTTCGCTATTACAAAATGTTAATGTTTCGAATTGTGCTAATTTTGTTTTTAAATTGTTTTCTCTAACTCATGTAATAGGCTAGATTTTTCATTCTTAAACAACATTTCAGCAAAATTTGTTGAATCGATTTTTGGAATATTTAGATTTTCGGTTCTGTTTATAATTAAAAACTCTTTAAGTCGTAGGCTAAAGATATTCACTAAAGAACACAAAAGAACCTAAATGCGTTAAACTCTTCTCAGTTACTGGTCGTTACGCAATCCCTTCCGACATTTATTATGTTCTTTAGTTTTTATCCTTTGAACTTGTGTTTTGCTTCCGCACTGTGATGCACCATTAGACGTGGTGTACCGCACAAATGTTTTGACCTAACCTAAATTTAGCACAATACTAATCACTTTACCATTACCTTCATGTGACACTTGCTCTATGTCGATACCTTTCTCCATAAATGCAGCACTTTGTTGTCATTCAATTCATGCAACCGTTAATAAACTATTTATTCAGTTGCTCCACGATTCTGCAACTTTCACCCGACAATGAAGCGGTGTGTACGAGTGGCATCAGTATCAATGGCCGGTACAGGATTAGGAATACGGAAACGAATTGTGTATGACTCGCGCTAATCACCAAACAATTTCGAAGCTACCAGTAGTCGACGTTTGGTATTCAGAATAAAGTTTTATAGTTACTCTTCTAACTGGCTTTACTTCCCAGTTTCTCTCTTTATTGCATTCACTTTCGTCTAATTAAGCTGCTTCTGTAATGCAGAAGATGCTTTCATGTCTCCGCATTACCTTCAATTAATACCACTGCCAGTAAAATCTAGATATTTCTTAAAATAATGTAACTTTCAAAATTATAAAAAGAAGCCAAACTATTCCGAACTTAATAAATTTTATTTTTGTGAATAATTATGAAAATACAATGTTTATTATAATAAATCGTAATAATTATAAAAATGCAGTTTTTATTTTTAAAATTTTCAATTAGTAAAATATTTCGCAACAGTCGCGATTCAAAACTACAGTTATTGATAAATCTTATTGTTTGTTCTATCGATATAATCAGTTGTATGATTTTACACACACATTTTTGTCTTATTTATTGTAATACATGTTACGTTTACAGTGTATTGTTTGGATCTTTAAAATAAATATAGGAGGATGAATAAAATTTAACTTACACTGTGAAATAAATTTACCTTCCCGCTACATATTGAAAGTTAAAGCTGATTAAATATTTTTCATTTGAAGTGCCCGATTCCTCTTTCTGAATCAACTTCAGCTTCACGTTGAAGTGCGGAGAGTGAGGACGCTTTGTTGAGTGAATTGGCTGCTTGCTATTCTTATAGATAAAAACATTCCACTGTAACTTAACTAAATACCAGTGACCGCTGTGCGATTTGTTGGTACTATCTTAGTATGTTATCTGTGTGTGTGTTCAGGCTATCTCCACTTCCACACATAAACATAACTGCAGAAACCGCCTATATAACCATGGGATTGTTTTGTTTCTACTAGTGTTTGTTTTTCACAGATCAATAATTGTTGTACGAAAACATGCAAGTTAATATAGACGATTTAATTTTAAGAAATCTCTTCGAGCATACGATCTCAGGGCGCACAGCCTTACAAAACCAACTGAACCGATTTTAGTATTTAAGAAATGTTATTTCAAATGAAAGTAATATCCAATGTTATTAATACTGAAGGTCGAAAAAGTGGCGTGAGATACGTGAGGTATACATTTTCCTTGTCTGTTTTTGAAAATTACTAAAATTAGTCCATTTTTGTTGCAAAGCAAACAAGTTTAACAAAGTCTAGTATTACTGTATGAAAATGGTTTTTCAAACATCTGTTTAGACAAGTTTACTTTATATCTTAAGAAAATTAATTTCCAAGCGTCGAAAGGATTTGAAATCTGTTATACACATTATTGAAATGTGAACATTGAGTATAAAATTTGTGAACAGGTTACCTTATTCTAATTTTAAGGAAAATTTATTTTTGACCGGATAATGGAGCAAAAATGTATTCAATTTATTTATAAAATATTATGTGATACTTTTTGACGAGAAAAATCGATTTCAATCATCTGGAATGCTAGTAAACTACAAATATTTTCAAAAGGTCAGAAAATGTGGCTGTATAAAATGCACCATTCAACTGATAATATTATTTCTTCTGTAAATTTTAATATTCTGGAAAACACTCTTTTCGACCGTGCATATTATTTTTCTTGTTACTGCAATGTTTAAGTTGTGTATAAAATAATAAATATAATTTTGTATTTGTTGATGCAAGTGTATGAATAATCTTTCCTTGTTCAGTGACAGATAGACTTATTGTATCGAAATCGAGTTGGCACTGAGGAAAATCAGTCATAGGAGCCTAAAGTGTCTGCATGGTTTGACTGTTGTGAGTTGTTTTGTTTTCTCGATTGACTGTAACCTTTACACGAACCAAAAATATTTGATTTTGTTTCAAATTGTAATACACTGAATTGCTTCAAAAATTCAGTAAATAAATTTACTTGTACAACAAATCATCAAATAAGACCAAAGTGCGACCAGCCTTTCCAGTGTTTCCCTTATATGATTTTTCCTTTTTTTTTAATTAGTCGTTAAAGATGGGTTTAATGAAATTTGTGTTGCAATTCTGTATTCAAAACAATCAGTATATTTTATAAAATGATAGCTTTGTTCATAAATCAAGGCCAAATAAAAATTTTGTTTCATTTTTTAGATCCTTCATAAAAAGTGTTTTGCTCTAAATGCAGACATTAGCTGAAAAAGATTTAAAACTGTAGTATCCTGTTAATAATTAGGTTATTAATGCTTTAGTAAGATCTTAAATCATCGTAACAAATGACCGCGAGGGAGAAAAATATCGATATTTTAATTACATCATAACTAACCTTATACAAACACAAAATCTAAAGAACGATAAAACTATAAAGTAAGATAAGACACTCCGCTTGAACTGCCGCCAATGCCAAGCGCGCTTTATCTTAACATCGTAAAGTAAGATTAATCCCCAAGTCACTAACTTCATTATCCGCGCTTTCGAACTTGTTTTGATTTTATTACGCGAAGTAACAAATAACCGAGCAAACAATCGCTTGAATAATTGAACAACTCGGCCATCAATCAGTAACACATTAGTTCTATCAAATAATTACGTGGTTTTCCTACTGCCGATGTTTGCAGAAATGATTGCAGGTAGCGGAAGATGGTCTGGCCTCAGTCAGGTTTCTCTCTCGAGTAAAGACGCTAAGCTTCCGTGACATCTCCGGGCATGGAAAGTTGTAATTATGTGGTTATTGAAAGATTTGTTTAGGTAATTACGGTGGTTTTTTCTTGTTTGTATTTTATGAATATACATGCCTTATTTACGTACAGACAAATATTCCCTAATTTTAAAGTTTCTTGCTTTTATTATTTTTTGTGTGTGATAGCAAGAATGTTAAAGTGTGGAAAATATTCCATAACGTAAGGATAAAAATCCTCAGTAATTATATATTATAGCGACATCTACCGGACAGATATTAAATTGAATCTAAAATTTCCATTTATTAAGCCTGTTTGGGTAACAAAGATATTGTATATTATAAAAAACTAATTGTTTTATAATATTAAATACTATGTTCAATCAAACGGGAGACTTTTTTAATTTAAGGTTTATTGAAAATAAAACTGAGAATGTTTTGTAAACATGAGATCATACACACAAAATCGGTTCAAAATGTTTCTCTTAATTTAATACTTAAATGGGTTTTTACGTATAAGTATTAAATGTATTAATTTTTATTCATGAAATTAAAACTACTAACACGATCTTTGACAAGTTTTTTTTTAATTTCCCATTAATAGTCCGTAACAAAACAATAACAATAATATTGCCGTAAACAAAACAATAACAATAATATTGCCTACAAACAAATAACAATGGTTTTCACCATTGTTTTAAAAAAGTTATGAAACATAATACAAATTAGTTCAACAGATTTATTTGACAGATTTGCTTTTTTAATAATAGGTAATTATATCCAGATATATCAACAAGCATTCAAACTATAATTTCCTCCTTAGGGCCCTATTTGCATGTAAAATTCGGTTTTAATCTTATGGAGAAAATTTAGGTGATCAGGTGATTACCTAAATATACGTTCATTAAACTCACACCAGAATGCAGCACGTTTCCCTCGGATGTTTAAAGTTATGTTTACGCAGATTTTCTACTAGTCAGACTCTTGTTATTAATAAAATTACAAATTTTTAATTGTTTTTCTTTGTATCATGTAATCGTTACATAACGCCCGCTTTAGATGCTGAGTTATCATTTGTTTATTTTTTTAAATTAATGAAACTTTCCTTATTTTGTGATATATTATTATAAAAAAAGATTTTTAAACTATTAATAATTTTTTTAAAATCTATTATGATTTATTATTTCTTGACAGGGCTTATATGGGCCAGGTATAGATACGCTTACATACTGTATATAACAATAATCATGGCATTCAGAAGTCTCATTGACCTAATGGAGAAGGATTTTCAAGAAGTAGGCTCCACGTTACATAAATGAACGTTTATTTTCCAGTAGAAGTACAAAACAACCTAGACAGCCATAAATTTGTAATTGTTCCTTTTCGTTTCCTTGAAATTTAAAATTCGAATGCGGATTTTAATTTTGATTACAACGGTAAAATCACATTTTCAAAATCAAAAATCTAAGATAACAAAATTATAAACCAATTTCTGAATGGTTGTAATTTTCAAACGATTGAGTGAACTTTTCTGAGTAAAATCTTGTTCAAAATATTAACCAAATCAGTTGTTATATATTTTTATATTATGTTTATAATGCACAACGCTGAAGACTAAAGTGATTTTCTTAAAATTTGTCATGCAGGTCTGGTTTGTTTCTATATCTCTGAACCACTTTCTGATTTTTTTTCCAAAACGTTTTCAGTAGTCTTTTTTTTCAAAAAAAACTTATAGATCTAAATTTTTCAAAACCTTTTGTAACGATTTTAATCAAATTTTGCTAAAATGCAATTCGTTAGCTCCAAAAAAACATACATATCTCATATGTAGGTATCTCAGAAAAATTGGCGTTATGGTGCTATTTTTTAAAAAAATAATAAAAAAATTGCCTAATTTCTGTAAATATGTTCATCAAATTTTCCTAAAATTTTAGTTGTTTATTAACTAAATCTGACTTCCGTAGTCATAAATCTTTATAAATAGCCAAAATTTTAGAAAATTTTGATGTATTAAAAACTGACGTAGTAAATTTGAAATAAAATCAAGTTCAAGGAGTAAATCTAACTGAACTAAAAATAAACCCTGACGTCTACTGTTTTTTTTTTATTTACTCACAAACTGTAAATTTTATTTTTAATTTGTCCGTGACTGAACCGATTTTGTAAAAAAACTTTAAAATCGAAATTTATCGAAATCTGTTATAACGATTTTTTTTTAATTTTTACTAAAATGCAATCCGACAGTTCGATTTTTCGAGTTGTTTGTCTGTGTAGTTTCACAGACAATTTTTTGTGAAAAAATTTAAAGCGAAAAATCTGTGCAATGTTTTTCGACGTTAATTTCAGGTTAAGTTTGATATATAAATCCAAATCAACTTATAATTGGTACCGATTCGGTTTTTATTAATGATTTTAACAACATACAAAAATAGTGCATAATTTGGCAATTATTGGCTTCTTTTAAGCAGTCCTTTCTCCATTAGTAAGCACCGATAGAGTTAATTTAATATAATCGCAGATATTTCCAAATGTGAACGCGGGTTGTAAAGTTTTCCGCTAAGGCAGTGCAGTGCGAGTGAAAGTTGTTTAGCCCGGTATTGCTGTGGACCAGGCATCGTACGTAGTATCGAGGTTAGCTTGCCATTTCAGTTATGCAATGCTTAATTTATGAATCCACTCGAGAATGCAGTCCAATGAAGTGTTGAAATGTTATTCGGTCGATCTGTGGATTTCGTTCGATTGACGAATTTACGATTTTAAAATAAAACTAGTTAAGATGTGTCCAAACATTGTAGAGGTTATGTAAAACTTTATTCGAAGACTTAATTTGAAACATTCGAATAGACATGTGCTAAATATTAATTGGCTGAGTCATTCACACAATCGCTCTAATGTTATCAATGTAGGCTAGTTTTAATTGTTACACTAAACTGGTTTTCAGTTTATGTAGTTGTGTACTAATCGTTATAAAAACGTAGAGCGCGATAATTAAACAAAAAGGACTATACTGTGCTTGGTGTGGCGGGAATAAATTTACCAATGCATGAACTTCCCCAAGCACAGTTTAAGACTCTTAACTAGCTGAATGTTATAATACAAGTTTACATTTTTATAGGCTACTGTAAAATAATTATTTATTATTCAACAAAAATATTGTTTTCAAGTTACACTAGGTAGAGATGAAAGTTAGGTTTACGTAAAAAAATATGCTTAGAGAAAGTTCATGCATTATTTTAGTTAGATTATCTAAAGACCCTGTGTCCATCAGTAACGCATGTCTAATGCTTTAACTGTAAGTAGGATTTTTATAACTCAGCTTTTTTCGTATGTCCCGTGCAATTTGAAATATTGCACTGCCTTTTTGAATTTTAGTCTAAACTAAAAAAAAACAGTCCAATATTTTAGTTTTAAGAAAATACAATTTCCTATATTTGAAACTGTATTGAAAGAGAATAAGAATAGCCGATCAGGAATATTTTACGCTTGTACAAAACTCGTATAGTCTCTAAAAATATGTTTATAACCTTCGCCACAGTTTAGACTCACTTAAAAGAAAAACAAGTATGTTTGTAGAAGGATGATTTCCAAGTTGGAATGTTTGCTTTGTGTACACAGTAGGCCTACATAATAAGGAGCTGGATTTAGCGTCGGCTATTTGCGGCCTCGTCTGAACCGTGAAATAAAACACAAACATGTTCCAATAATAAAGAAGAAAACTGTTACTGGTTGCAGGATTCAGTTAACTTTCTTGACTTTTTTTATTGTCTAGAAGTTAATAAATAAATCATCCCAGAACTTTACACAAACTTTCTAGGATTCGGAGTATTGAGCATTCATTCGTTTCCGGAGTTTATTTCAGTTTTAGTATTATATATTTAGTTATCACTCTTCTAATACTGTTACACTAGGAGGAAAATCTATTAAGCCGAAAAATAGTCTTTTTGAATTTTCTTTGTTGCCGATTTTCCGATATTTTGTCGATAGCGTCTTGAACCGCACGTTTTGTTCCGGTGTTTGATACGATAAATTTAAATCTAAAATGCTCGGTTGTTGCGACTAATATTTTTGAAGGCGAAACTTTGGCGACAGGAGTGAATAGAAGAAAAAGTCTGCCGAACGGAAGAATGTAACGGAAATATGGAACGAACGAGCAAACGAATTGCTCTTTCTTTTTCTTCCTCCTTTTCGATAACAGCACACCCGTATTGTATGAAAACGTTGTGTTGCTTTGGTTTCGATGTTTTTCCTTAGTTGAAGAAGTCGTGTACGTTGTAACCGTTTACAATACATTCGAAATTAATATAAACGTTTATAATAATTGTTGTTAATATTGCTAGTTTTTGAAATCAGGTGATCGTTACGAATTAATATAAACAGCTGATCTTTTACTATAAATACAGTAAATAATATCTAAGGTAGATTCAAGTATTTATTTATTTAAACAAAATAAAATAGCCTATTTGTGAACATATCTTCAAACTAATTATGTATTCAACAAAGGTATCATTAACAAAAGCTTCGCTCCTGTCGGTAACTTCCCAAGTTCCTCAAGTGTACTTTCTTATAACAGTCATTCTTGAATTTTGAATTGTCAAAAAATAAAATATTTTACAAATAAAACCGACAAAATGTACACTTGAGCAAGTTCGGACTCATTGTTTTATAGTGAACAGGCAATCATTCGAAACTTTTTTTAACTCAGCGTATCTCAAATTGCAATATCAGTAATATCCACATTTGGCTCATCACATTCAGGTTTTAAAAATGTAAGTTTAATTCTAACTAATACGACTGCTAGGGTTAGTTCAAAACAACCATTTTGACGATCTGAACAACCTTTTTGTACTGTTATATAAGCATCCTTCATTAAATCACCTAGGATATCCTGGGCGTGCTTATCCCTCTACAATCAAGGACTCTTTCACATTAAAGAACAGCTGCCGATATTGGAAACTGATTGTTCACAAAAACCTTCCAACAATCCCTCCATGCATGAATTGGAGTGTGCGGATTACATTTTACCAGGTGTGATCCTTACTCGATAGCTTGCCTCCACAAAGGTTTATTCGAAAAAATGAGCGCAAAGGCTAAACAAATGGAAACACTATTTGCCAGTTTAAAGAACAATTGCGCAAGTAAAGTAATTCTTTGTTTTTGAGTTTCAAATATAACTTAAATTATTAAGTATTGGTCATGAGAATTAAATACATTATTAAAATACACACATTATTAATTTAAAATACATGAGAATTCTATACGTGAGAATTAAAAGATTGCAATAAATTAATACTGTATTACAAGCAGAATCTATTATGTTTGCTAATTTTAAACCTTACTCAAGCAATAAATAGTGTAAAAGTTCTCCACGGGGAGTGAGTGGTAAATGGTACTTGACGCCTTCGTACCTATCCACCTGCAAGTTGTTGCAGTCACCGCAGCGCTTAGCAATACCGTTTAATACACTTTCACACTTCAAGGTCATCCGGCTTTACCACGCAAATATCCCGTTCCCCACGGTAAATCTCCCCCCGCGTGCCTCTTGCACACAATTCTCCGCTTAATTTCGGAAAGCCATTTAATAAATCTATTGTACACCCTCCGCATCTGCCAAAGTGGACCAGATGGGTAGTTATCTGTATTGAACTATAAATAACACACGACCTTAGTTATATGCCAACTGTATTTGCACAAAACATACGGAAATAAATGGTTGTGTACATTGGATCAGCTTGGTGAGCGTGTGACGTATATTTTGACGAAAAACATTTGAAGTTGATTTTGCGAAGAACTAAAGAGAGACTTATTGTTTTTATGTATTTTGTTAAAAAATAGTTGACAAGTGAGAGTTGTTCAAAAACTGTATGTATTCGTTAACAAATAATTATGTAAACAATATTTGTTTAAGTAAAGAAAATAATACTTTCTACAAATGACGTAATTTAGAAAATGCGTTTTTCTACTTTTCTAAAAAAAAAATGGAAACCATATACATTTAAGTAAAAATGACTTTGTTGATAACGAAAATTTCAAATATATTTAAATATAAATAAATACACGGAATTTATGTCGCTGATATATAGTACCGACATTATATCGAGTGTCAAAAACATATCAAAACGGCTGTATTTTACTGTTAGAAAATTATAAATTTAAAACTGTAATTTGAATATTAACATGGCGTTGTACAATTGATTTAAAATTATTGCGCACGCAGATTTTTCACCGACATGTTAGAAGCAAATATCCTTTTGCAATTCTGATTTCTCCATCATAATGAACATTAAAATCTGCAAATACTAGCACTTTAAACTTTCATATCACATTGAAAATACGAAAAATTACTCTGACCGCCGTCCAGAAATCTCTCGATTCCAACGGATTTTGAAAATTTAAAATTCTAATTTATGCCTTTTTAAGGCGGATTATAATTGTGAAATTGAATTTTCAAAAAAATTAAAGAAAAGAGTTATAAAATAAGAAATTGAAATAACCGATATTTTGAAACTGTTGTAAGAATTATTATTGGCACAATCGATTTTTGTGCGAAGTTTGAATCAAAACGGGCTCAAATTGAGAACATAAGCGTGCTATTATATATATATATATATATATATATATATATATATATATATATATATATATATATATATTAAACGACCCCTCAAAAATTGATCTTGAGGTCAGATGGGTGTTCATTTCATAATACTGGGTCTGAGTCTTACCACGATGGCACTTCCATTTCCAATGAGGATTCCGCTAATAACGGTATGTTTTACATCTGAATTGTCATTAAATAATTTTATCGTTTCAGACAGGTCAATTAAACCAGTATTTGTAATAATTTAATTCTAAAGAAAACAGCAGCCACTGTTTACCGTAAAACAGCTCCGTTCAAAGTGAAAACGACTGCGATTAAAAGAAAGTTATGATCACTGAGTTCTACAGGTTTCCAAGGAAATTTCTGTGTTTTGCAAAACGAGATGTCAGTGTCAGTGTTGCTGTGTTACTCAGCATTGACCTGTTTTTACGGTTAGGGATAAACGACTTGCAAAGGCCATTCGCAGTGGCGACAACTAGCACTGTTAAATCAGTAGCTAAGCAACAACAACTATAATATTTCACTTTTAATATACACTTACACGCTGATGTTTTGTTAGCCTATTATAAATTTATTTATTCCAGTCGTTAGCCAAAAATATGTATTTATTTTGTATGCTCAAATGCAGTACACAAACAAGCAGAAAAAATAGTATACACAAAAATTAAAGTATAAATAAATCAAAAATATTACGATTTTATATAATGGCTAAAATGAGTGAGGATATTTGTGTTTGCTTTTATCTTTCTGTCAAGCAAACACTTCGGCAATCATTTCTCAAAATTTAAATTTAAAATACGCAATTCTCAAAATCAATTTAGTACAGTCTTATCATAATTGTATCAGCATAACAACATTAAGATAAAATTCGGTTCGAGTTGTGGCACCTTGCTCCAAACAAATTGAACCAAAATAAAGGTTACATCATGCATGGTTGAACCGTTTGTTTCGAGACTGTATGCATGTTTAGCATGTTGGACATGGACTAGAAACCAATAAAACAGTTTTTAGGAATTGTAAAACTTTTTGGATACAGGAACAGACCATTCCAGAACATCCAAATTTTGTAATTTCCCGACTTACTGTTTAGGCACTAGATTTACGTTATCGATATCGAAACAATTGTGCAACGGTCCACGATGAGTGTCAGCTTAAAAAGTTGACTAATTACATTGTATTAAATGTAGAAAGCAGTAGTATTGTAAACACTTAAAAGTCGCTTTTCTTGGCGGCAGCTGCCAGTATTTTCAGGATAAATGATTCAAGGCTGATGTGATTAATAAAGTAAGGCGTTTTTAATGTTCAAACCCAAAGACATTAGTTTTTTTATTTACTTCTTTTTTACATTAATATTGGTTTTTTGTTTTTAACATTTGAAAGTTTACTAATTATGGACTTAATTAAATAGTTCATTTAAGTAAAATTGAAGGAAGCAAAACTAAACAAAAATATAAACATTTCTTATACATTAATAATAATTTTAAAATTTATTGAGTGATATTACGCATTGTTGTCTTTGACCGCTGTTTAAACATACCAACTTAAGATATTAGTTTAATAAAATCTGCATACATTTTGTTGTTAGACTTATTGTTTAATTTCTGGTGTAAAACAATAACGCAAAGAAGATCACCTTTAATCAACTGATCTTCAAGCGCAAGTTCAACGACTCTGTTGGACTGGCCACGGGACTCCCAATATACTTAATCACCTTCCCGCACCGCTGTGCCAATAATTACAGTCCGTTCCGCTTTTGTTGTTTCACAAAATTATATCTGTATAAAGCATCTTTGTTTTGGCTTGGAAATTTAATTAAAGGAATGGCGAATAGATAAACAAGAGTTACTTTGAAGTTTGAGCAACTAGTACGAAAAAAGGTTAATTTAAATATTTATAAATGTTTGTCAATATAAAATGTTTATTTTTCGTAGGAAAATTATAAAACTATTTTTTTAATATAATGTAACGCTATGTTTTAATATAATTGTTTTTGAAGTAGGTTAGAGGATAGGTTAGGCTCGAGGGAAAATATTAGGGTCTTGTTTACTGTAAAATTAAAATCAATTTTGGTAACTGTTGAAGAAAATATGTAAGCATTTCGTTCGCAAAATACCTCTCGACTTCAGCCGTAATGAAGCAAACCTTGTTTATTTGCGTGACGATTAAATAAAACTCATTAACTGCTAAAACTGCCATAAAATACAGGTTTTGCATCACGCACAGAAATAACTTCAACGACCAAACGTGGCCAATCGTTTTTAAGTTTTAATAAAATCGTTTCCATTACAAATTTAAACTTATGCAATTGCTGTTGGTTTAAAGCATTTGTTTAGTAATACGATTGTAATAAACAACAGGCTGTTGATCATTTTTAGTTATTCCCCTCTCAGACCTCCAGCATCCCCTTAAGCCAGGAAACAAATCATTATGTCACTGTTTGACATTTGCAAGGCGGCGCCACTATGACGGGGTGTTCACCCTCCTCAGACATGATCTTGAATTACTGAGCAATATCATCATTTATCACCAAAACCACCCATTTTTTCATGCACCAGTTCTAAAACTGCATTCTATCGTTCATTTTAAAACTGCTTCAAAACAGCTGCATGCTATCTGGAGTATTCTTGTAAATAAAGCAATACATTATATTATCTACAGTGTGCTCATCGATGTCCAAAGCTAATCGCCGGACTGAAAGGGCCTCCAGTTTTTTCGAATATTACTTTAACACACTTTCCAGGGAAGTAAACTTCCCTGAAAAACTATTCCCTGAAAAACTGTTTGAGTTACAAAAAAAATATAATGAAATGAATAATCAATGTAAATAAATGAATAATAAAACATTTATGGAAGAAATTTAATTTTAAGACCTGTAAGCAATACCTAATTTTTCGTAAGCTTAGCTCCTTATTAGTTACCTTATAGTAATAAGCAGCCAAAAAACACTGTAATATTAGAAATGTCGGTATTTAAATTACGGCAATTTTGAAAAATTAATAGGCTTGTAAAAATCAGAATAGGCTTGTGTTTGAACTGAATTTTTCATACCTGTTTAATTTCATTGGGTATTTCAATTTAATTTTGCAACTCAACATATAATACATCTGTACATTTATATATTTTTAGAAATGTTTTCCTATCAATGTGAACATTTTGGAGTTATTTATATTCAGATTTTTAAAACATAATTCTTACACAAAAATATATCCTTTAATATATTCCTTTAAATATATTAAAGGAATATATTAAAATATATTCCTTACATATTACATAATAAATACATTAAAGGAATATATTTGGAAATATATTCCTTTAAAATTGAAACTGATATTTTAGTAGTAAAAGTAATTGTATATGCAGCTACCATTTCTTTTCCACAAAAACGTGTGCATTTCCTGAAATATTCTTAGAACCCGGATTTGTATATTCAGATTTTTAAAGCAATTCTTACCCAGAAATATACCTTCTTTTAAATTGAAACTGATTATTTTAGTAGTAAAAGTAATTGTGTTTGTAGCTACCATTTCTTTTCCACAAAAACGTGTGCATTTCCTCAAATATTCTTAGAGCCCGGAGTTTCTTACAATCGGCAATATTTCAAGGTTGACTTAAATGTAATTGTTGACGGAAATTGGATTACGGTATTGTTTACAAACACAACACTGAATACGTATAACAACAGCTGGTTTGACGGATGTTTGTACCTTGAGGTAACTGTGTCACCATTGCGCAAGACCCGAACTGAGAGAAACACTTGCGATTCTCTGGACTCGAAAGACATCAGAGACTTTCGCTTCCGGTCATTCATGTGTTAACCTATCAATGAATAAGCAGTGCTCTCTCTGCCCACTTCCTAACTCCGTCATGTCCATATTTGTTTCAATCTGTAATGACTAAGCTCCCAGCTGGTACTTAACGAAATTGCAAAAAAACCATTAAAATACACATTTTGCTTGCTTACTTTCATTGTGCAGTTTGGACAAATGTACACTTCTTCTAACAACCAATTTGCTTTTTTTATTCAATTTAAAATGTATCTAAGTTTGCATTTACTTTTAAATGTTTAATAACTTTCAATTCTAAACTTTCTTTTTGTAACTAAACTGCAGTTTCTAAAGCTAACAAGTGTATCAGCTTCTAAAGAAATACACTGGGTTTGAAGTTATTTGAGAGCTATTGTTATACATTAGTGGACTAAAACTTGTTGAGAGTTTGAGTAAAACAATTAACAACATTTAAATATTGATTTCCTTCGCATCTATACAAGGTATTGTGAAAAGATAAAAGAGATTTTTCGTAGTTCAATTATTTAAAGGACAAAAGATAATATTTGTTTTGTAATCTCTGCACCTTACTTCTCCACTACAAATTAAGAAACGAGTGTTTCAGTGCGTGCACCTTTAGAAGCAACGCTCTGCACGTATCAGTCAAGTTTAAGGTGCGCCAGATCATGTCATGCGTGACAGTGGCAACAGGAGCTGTGATAATTCCTTCTTTTGAATAAGTCAAGGCCATATTTTTCACGTATTTTCAGATAAACTCACAAAAAGAAATCATTAAAATCTTTAAATGCTTAATTAAGAGCATTAATTAAGAAAAATTAAAATTATATTATTATAGAACTTCCATTGGACAGCAAGCTATTGGAACGGTCATTAATGATAAGCCCGTAATAACCTGGGACCATGTATTGAGTACTGATCCTGTCCCTTACATTTTAAGAGGTCGTTGAAAATTATTTGATTTATTGTGTGTAATTTGTGTGTGTGTGTGTCGTGAATTTGCAAGTCAAAAAGTTCGTTACTATCATGCTATTAAATTTTGTTCCATTTTTAAAAATTCGCTACCACCGTTAAAAAACCTTCGTGCCGTGATTATTTTTGTGTTTAAATTGTTCGAATTGAAGAGAAACGTAATCCAGTAATTTCACCTGATTGCGCTTTCAAAACGATACAAACATTTGGTAATTAACATTCTTTGAAAATACGAAAATGAACCCTGACCACCGTTTACATCGATTTCGTATTTGCAATGGAATTTGAATATTTACCCGATTTGTGCAGGTTTTAATGCAGCTTACGAAATACCCTAATTAAATTAGTAGTTCTTTCAGAACTGTTCTTATTGCATTAGTGGACTAAACTTTTTTAGTGGTTTGAGTCACCATCATTGACATACGAAAGGTGAAATCAGATATTTTTAAAATGTAAACTAAAAACTTTATGATTTTTCCTGTGACTTGGAATGGTCGTCATTTTGAAACGGATTTTGCTAAGTATCGTACTTTTATATAGAATTCAAAAATATTTGTTTATATTGTTATTCAATTGGTTTTCAAATATTAGCTTCCATCAGCGAGCCGTATTGTTTGTGTAAGTCACTAACTGTGATATAAATAAATCTCTCTTAATCTCGATATTATTAAAAAATTTAATGAACAATAATTATATTTTAGTGCATTGGCTACATGTTCCAAAATAACTTTTAATTATTCATAACGCGATTATGTTTGCTTGTTTTGATGACGTCACGTCACGGTGGTTTTTGATTATGGTCGCTGAAGAGGGCCACGCCAAAGTCTTTTGTCCCATTGAAGAGTGGCAATTTGTCAAAGTAAGGGCCTCCCTTTCAACAGCTGCAGTTGCTCAACCACCTGGATACTGCACACTGCCACACCCTGGTGCCTTAATTCAAATAATTAAGTACGTAACACATTATTAGAGGCCAGGTTTTACATCCGTAAAACTATTTATTTGGGTTTTAAAGAGTTTAGAGAACGTGATACATGAGAATAAGAAGTCCCATTTATTGTTATACGTCACACGTCTTAGGAGAGTGTCAACTATACATTAAAAAATTCTTATTCAACTATCTATTAAAAAAATTTTATTCAGGAATTTCCACATTACACATCCAAATCCGGACGTCATAAAATATGCACTGATTCTATTAATGAATCTTTTTTTAACTCGTTTTTTGGGGGTATAAATGTTTGTATATATTTGGGGGTTTATATATATATATATATATATATATATATATGTGTGTGTGTGTGTGTGTGTGTGTGTGTGCGCGCGCGCGTGCGTGTTAGCACCTTCACAATTTTTGCTCGACTTGATTAAAACATAGCTCAAAATTTAATTTTGGTAATAGCTAGGACAAGTTAGTAATCAAGCAAAAAAGTTTAATCTGTTTTAATAAGATTTCATATAACATTAATAAGAATTCATTTATTTTAAAAAATAATTTCCACGCTTTTATAAAAAATTTTAATTAGAATTTTCAAGTTTAAAATAGTAATTCATTCAGGTTTTAAAACCGAAAATGTGTAATAAAAAGTTATGGTTTTAGATGACCACCATTTTGAAAAGGTTAAAAGCATTTTACTGAGTAATTAACTTGTCTAAGCTATCACTGTTTATGCCAAAATTAATGTTTGTTTATGTTTTGTTATTTTAATGTTGTTAGTTTCAAGGAATTTGTTTCAATTGCATCAGCGAGACAGCTGCGTGCTGTATTTATTGAAGTTTCCAATTGGAGCCAAAATGATAACCTTAACCTTTATAAGAAGTGTAATTATGATTTTCCTTTATCTGGATCCAAATTCTACCATTATCTGAGTGAATTCCATTCCATAATTATGTAGTTAAAATAAACGATGTGTAAAATTTAAAATGGTGATTTTTAAGTAATCTACATCAGAGTCTGGATGACTGTGACATTAATTTTGTTTAAAATATTAAAACTATCAAACCTTATCATTCAGTATCTAAAGTAGATATGCATTAAAAGATTCTATTTTATTAATAAGCATTAACTAAATTTTTTGTATGTTTAGCGTCATTTGGACAAAGGTGGAGATCTCCTAGAAGAAGCAGGACAAGTCACCGGACATGGAGGCAGTGGACTAAAGGATCTTGCTCGATCTTTAAAACAACATCTCCGTGGTTTCAGTGAGAGATTGGAAGACACCAGGGAAAGACTAGAAGACACATCAAGATGTTTCTACCTTCTTGACAGGGTGAGTCACTTGTTATAAACCACTATTTCTTAATGCTTATCCATTGGGCTTATTTAAATATTTTTATGACAGTGACACATTTTTATTTTTAAGGCTAACTAAAATCATTCTGTGTAAATACCATGACTTTCTAAATATTTTAAAAATGGAATTGCTCTAAAAAAGTTTTTTTGTTAACGTCTATACTTTATGCTAGTTAGACTAGTGAGGATGAGTGACCAGCATTCACGTTAAGGGTAGAGTAGTGGGAATAACTGTGGTTCGAACTAAGAACTTTGAAGTGTGCAGTTCAGAGACGCAGCAGACTGACCAGTGCTTCAGGAACATCGACAATCAAGCCCTTAAAAAAGAACTGGGGAAAAACCAATAAGATTTTTGAAACCAATAGATTTTAAATTAGCCACAATAGTAATTTTTACTGCTTGTCTGGTTTGGCATAGTGAAGACAGTAAAGGATTAAATACAACAGTTATTCATTACTAATTTATGTACATGTTTAAGAAATTCTTTAATTGTAAACATTACATTCCAACTGGAGACATCTACATATACTCAGTTGTCCAACCACAACTGCTAAAACTGCAGCTGCAAATTTGTACAATAACAAAAAAATAACCATAAAGTGAACTTAAGGAAGACAGAGTTATAATATTTGTGCATATGTACACTTCATTTTGTTTTGATTCTTAATAACTTTGTTTAAAAAAATGTAGCTCTTTTCCTCCTTATTTTTGAAATATTAAGATTTCTCTATCAATTTAAAATTATCAGCAACTATTTCTGCTGATAACAGAACTAAGATGGTCTATAAAAGCTAGCTATCTTGATTATGCCAGAATAACTCTTGTGTTACATACTTCTTTGCATCTGTGTTACTAAAACGTACATCACGACAAAGTAACTTAACTAGTTAGGTGAATTTGTCTAATATATCAGTGGTATATTTGTAAATGAAGTATGTGTCAAGGCTAGAACCAGAACTGTTTAATGTTTATCCAATAATATTTGCAAATATTTCAATACACACTGAAAGCACTTAAATTGGTGGAAACAGTAAATTGGAAAATGGTTAGTGATTATGTATTAATATTTGCAGGCATATGAATGGGCACTGGAAGCAATGAAGTATATGTCAAGAGTGAAACCAGAAGAAGCACAGAACCCTGACAACAGTGTAAAACAGTTACGTCAGTACCTGATGGCGCATCCTCCACTTGCTTCAGAACACTTTACTGAGATGATGACGTTGGCTAAGAAACTTAATAATGATAAGTTACTTGAACAATGCAAGGTAGATATATAGTTTAATTTATATGCTTGTGTGTGTGTGTGTGTGTGTGTGTGTGTGTGTGTGTGTGTGTGTGTGTGTGTGTGTGTGTGTGTGTGTGTGTGTGTGTGTACAAAAGTTATGTAAAGGTTAATATCCATGCTCTTTTCAATTCACACATCTGGGGTATTATGATAACCACTCCAATAGCTTTTTCAAATATAAATTAGCTGGAAAAAATGTATAGGCTATTGTCATTTAAAACTTAATTACAGTAAAAAAAAGCAATAAATGTGAAGTTTTAAGTGTTTACTTTCAAAGTACAATATTTGATAAATCAATTTGTTTTGCTCCTTAAAGTTAGGCAGCTACAAATTAAAACCTATCATTAGGTTATTCTACACAGTTTGTAATAACACATTTGCAGGAACATTTTATAAAGGAATAGAAATTGATTGTACACATTAGAAAATTTGGGTAGGCTTGGTTTAAAAATCAAGCCTCATATTACTTTTTACTTATCAAAAAATCAAGCTTTTTATTACTTTTTAATGAAATACATCTTACCATAAAATAATGGTAGGTGGATGGTTCCATGTTTGTTTTATGTTAAACGAGTGCTTTCCTTTCTGTAGTCATACATCACTTCTCAAACACAGTCTTCTTTGTATAATTTATAATGTTTTCTAAAGCTACAGTTTTTGTTATAACAAATTTTAAAATGTTTATTCATGTTGATTATGAAAGTGAAATCAGATAATATCATAGACCTGCTTATTTTTACCCTTTCGTACCAATGTTCGATTTTCAGTGTCCTATTTTCTCGAAAGGATTTTCAAATTCCCAATTTTCAGAATCTGTATCTTATGCCAAAGTTTGATTTTCCTAAAGTCTGTATAAATATGCATGTATATATATGCAACTTTAATATAAAGTTATAGTAAAAGTTTTACTTTTGGTCAAACAAATATTTCTTATACTTAGTAACAAAATTTGTTCATAATTTAGTTGTTGAATGGCACACAAACACAACTTGTTTGTTTGCTTTATCTTTTACTGTAAAGTGAAAAAGTTTGGTTGTCATTCATGTTTCCTAAACTGTTAATTCTTGAACTCATTATGGAGTAAATTATTTTAGTTTATAGTGTTGTAGTTCTTGTTTAGTTATGGACAAAACAAAAATTTTGAATAATGATTCTGTATTAACGAATGTTAACATTTCAATTTTTTCTAACTGGGTTTTTAATATTGTTGTTTTTTCAGTTTCTTAATTTTCGATAGCCTTTAATTTAAATTAATTTGGACTTACCTTTAAAATTTATTTGGTTATATTAAGTAATTATTTGTATTTAGGTGGCTCAGTGTCGTTGTGAAGAGACAATGGAGCAAGTACGAAGTATTTTAGGAGGAGAACCTTCATCTTGGAGTACAAGCACTCCACTTCCTGGAAGAAGACGTAGCCTCCCAAGTCCTCAGCATACACCTGGACACAACTGCGCTTGTTGGGATCCAGGAGATACTCCTTCTACCCCTACATCACACCTGGATGAGATTAGAGAAGAGTGTTATTGCAGGCCACCAAATCCTTTACAAAGATCTTGCACATGGCAATATCCCACTGAAACCTATGATGATGAAGATAAACTCAGTTCCTCGGCAGATAACACCACTGAAGGCAGTGAAGGCGGAACGAAAAGGTTAATTTTATTTCTCATGGGCAGCACTGTATATTAAAAATATCAAAATAACAAAAATAATTCAGCATTTAAATATTAATCCTGGCACACAACTGTCTCACTGATATAATGGAAGTACGTTTTTTACTGTCTAATTGAAATTTTCATATTTAATTTAAATTGTGAACATGAATCCTGACTCTCAGCTTTATTTGAAATGCCACTTCTATGCTCATAACAGTGGGTAAATAAAATTTAAAAAATATTTAAGATACTGAAGTTAAAGAATTTTTCAAAGAAGTTAGAAAATTTATTTGTATTTAGTGCAAATTATGATTTAAAATGGTAATTGATGTAGATTACTGAATGATGATGGTAACTGAATTATGATTACAAAAATAACACCTGATTTTTCAAAAATGTATGAACTTTTAAAGATTCTTTAATGTATGAGTAGATTTTTCTGGGTAATGAAATTGTCTAAAATGTTACTAAAATCAATTTATCTGATTCATCAACAAATTATATTTTTACATAAAAATTTTTGCTTATATGATCTTATTCAATGTTGTAAGTTTTTGGAATTTTGATTATAATGACATCTACAAGACAGCCAATTGTCATGATTTTCTATTTTAATATCTTAACTATAATTAAAGAGTGTGGTTCTGTACTCCTTTTTCTTGTTTACTTTCTTTAATTCAATTTATAAATCATATGTTCTAAATTTATATTACTTTTAATGAAGAATTTAATTATTTATGAATTACTTCCAGTATTATTCAAATGAAAGATGTGCCATGCTTAATTAGATTAATTGTCTGCTCCATTTCATTTTAGTTTAGACTTAAGTAAAGATTTTCCACAAATTAAATTTGATTGTTCACTTAATTAAAAATATTTAATGCTTTCTTAAAATGAAATATTTTGATTCTATTACTAAAAGACATAGCCTCATTTTTTAACAAAACATTCTGTGTTTACTTTGTTCTTTGTAAGAGAATGATGATTTAAAACCAACTGTTTGTCAGAATACTGCGGTAATTCCTATACTTTTTGGATCAGAAAAGTCGAACAAATAAAATGATCACCATACTCAATCAATAACAAAACAACACAATACTCAGAGTATAGCTGCTCTGTATTAATTGTTGAACTGGAATTGAAAAAATAAGGCAAGACCTCCGAAGAATAAAAATGTATGTTTGGAGAAATTTATAAATTATATTTATAAATAGCTGAACTATATAAAATTAATTGAACAAAAATATTCATCTAAGTAATTAAAAATATTAAATATATACATAAATAAAACAGTATGTATAATATACTATTTGTTTTATTAATGCACATTTAATACTTTATTATTGTGTCTATATATTATTGTGTCTAGGTTGAATTCAAATGAAATAAAAATTATTGGTCTAATATCTAGTTTTGTAATTGTTTGGAACAAATATAATATTAATTTTGTTTAATTTATCTATTGATTAGTTATCTTATCTCGAAATTTCTTATCTGTACAATTTTAAAATATTTTCCAACTCTTGTGTTACAGTATTCAACTCTAATATTTAAGCATTTACTCTACATACACAATTATTTATATGTAATCTTTGTTTATATTTTAGTGTTGATGATATCGAAGAAAACTCAGACTTAAGCAGCAAAACAGTGTCGCCAATACCTGTAAATAGCCATCTTCACTGTGACCTCTCTTTGGAACTTGACCCTACTAGTGGTGGTGTTCAAACATTAAAAACCAAAAAGTAACTAACAATATAAATTTTAAAATATATGTATGATTTTGCTGTACAGATTTTTTTAAGTTATAATTAGACTTTTAGAGGTAAAGCGAAACAATACTTTTTGTCTTTATTTAGCGTAAATGTTATACCATTAAGTTAAATGTTATACCATTATAAATAAACTAGTACAGCTACCATTATAAAATGTACAATCGATATCAGTGGCTAAAGTCCTAGTAATTGGAATATCTGCGGCTGAATGATGCAGGAGGGAAATATTTATGAAAATAAACAGTACTATTATCTATTTAACTATAGTTGAACATTCAGCTGCAAGATTCCACCAGCAGTGAGTGCCCACACACCACTCATAAGTGTTATCATTGTGGCACATTTATATTCAATGGTTATAGCAATATGAACAGCCCTTTACATGTTAACAACATCAGATTAAATTAAAAATAAACACAACCAAAAAGTCTGAGTCTCTTTAGTTTGTGTTTATCTTTATGTGGTTTGGGGATATTTGTTTTTAAATGTTATTTCTTCAGATTTAACCTTAAAGTTTATTTGTTATAGCATTTTAATATAGTCAGTTTTACTGGTAATTATTTTATCAAATAATGTTAACATTCATTTGCCATTAAGTAAATCATAACAATTTTCAACAAATCATACTAATAATAAAACATTATTAATATTTTCAGGACTATGTTACTTATAATGAGAGAAATGATACAGACTGAAAGAGATTATGTCAAGTCACTGGAGTATGTTATAGAGGTAGGTTCGTTTAATTTTAATAACAAATTCATTAAGTACATACCAAGTTTTGAGTACTTTAAAATTCAACACTTTCAATTTTATACATATAATATTTATACATATATTAACAACATCTATTAATTGCTATGATGATACCCTGTATAGCTGTATATGATATGATATGTATGTATGTATGTGTGTATATATATATATATATATATATATATATATATATATATATATATGTATATATAACAACAAGAAATATACTGTTTTATTTTCACATAATATATATATATATATATATATATATATATATATATATATATATATATATAAAAGACAACCTTATATTGTTTATTTAATGGAGTACATATATATATATATATATATATATATATATATATATATATATATATATATATATATGTATATATATATAACAACAAGAAATATACTGTTTTTATTTCTCACATAACTCCATTAAATAAACAATATAAGGTTGTCTTATAAATATATATATATATATATATATATATATATGTGTATGTGTGATGTGAGAAATAAAACAGTTACACTTAGAAATAAAAACAGTTACACTTACTTAAAATGGCATATATATATATATATAATGTTACAACATTTGACTTAAAGATAAGAAAACCAAACCTAGTTTATGAATTTAAGGTTGTAAAGTAGTTGTGACTATCAGATGATACAAAGAACACTCAGAAGTAATTATTTTCTTTGTATGAAACTTCAGACATTGTATTTTTAATTGAATTTGTATTTACTTGAATTAATAGACCCAAAAATATTTCACAATATAATTTCTACCTGATATGTAGTTTTCTCATTAAAGACTTTATGCCAAAACAGATAAATTATGAAAAGCAACAAATTTTAAATTAATTTTATGAAAATAAGTTTAAAAACAGTTGCTTAAAATGGTTTCACTTTTATGGCCTATAAATACAAGCTAATTTTTACCAAACATACATAATTTGAAAAAAGGTACAGTTGTATATTATATAAACATTAATATTTCACTATTTTTGCATTGTCATTTTTTTACTTATCCTTTTGTAGAGTTACATTCCTGAATTAATTAGAGATGACATTCCCCAAGCACTGAGAGGACAAAGAAATGTTGTTTTTGGAAATATAGAGAAGATCTACGAATTCCACATTCAATATTTTCTACAAGAACTGGAGAAGTGTGAACAAAATCCTATATCTGTTGGCCAGTGTTTCCTCCGACATGTGAGTTTACTTTTGTGAAATAAATAAATAAATTCAAATCACTAAAAAAATTCTGTTTAAAGAGACTTTAATCAGTATCTATATGTTTGTTTCTACATTTCTCGTTAAATTAAATATAACTAACTTTAAATCCATATGTAAAAGTACTTTACCTGTGTTAATGAAATACAAATATTTTTAACTATATTAGTAATAATAGTAAATATGTAAATAAGTAGCCCTACTAATTATTAAATGTATATAATGTATTTCTAAATTTTTTTCAGGAAAAGAAATTTTACCTGTATGCCTTATATAACAAAAATAAGCCAAAATCAGATTCCTTGATGTCTGAATATGGAACAACATTTTTCAAGGTAATTAAGTACAAAATATAAGTAAGTGAATATATATGTAAGTAAAATTATTTAATTTTAATTTAATTAAATCAGTTAAAATTTCAAGAACTTCATTTTCAACTTTCTCAGTGCAAAAGCTGAGTTTTATGAACGTTAACATTTCTTATTTGTTAAAAATTAGAACCAAAAAGGCATTAAATAAATATTGAATTAATTTATGCATAAAGGGTTTGAAACTAAATAAACATTAATTCACTTTCTAAATCAATAAACAAATTTAAAATCACAGATTCTTTCATCTGAAGTTAGTTCAAAGATGTTAGTCATTTAATTATTGGTAGTTATTTACTATACTGCTAATTATTTCTTACCTGCTTGTAATATAGATAATGAATACAGATTTTTAGTTATTTATGTTTTGCTTCTGGAAAAATAAAGAAAACTTTATCGATATATATATATATATATATATATATATATATATATATATATATATATATATATATATATTTATTTCCCTAAACTAATTTTTTGTAGTATGTATATACAAAATACAGAGTGCTCAAAAAGTGATGAATCTCATGGGGGGGGGATGAAAGAAAGTTACTTTATTCTGTTAGTTATTAATACATACTTTTCAAAGTGGGCTCCATTATGTGATTCACACAATTGAATACAACATTGCATGTTTTTAAACACGTGTTAGAACTTTTATTGATAAATTGCTGCAACACATCATTCGATTTCTCCTCGCAATTCAGGACTGGCGTGAGGATGTTTTGTAAGTCCTTAAGGTTTACCCACTAGCAAAAATCAGGGAGGGGATTAATCAAGAACCTAGGAGGCCATAACCACTTGACCATGAAAACATTGTTCCGATGGCTGTATGAGCCATAGCATTGTCCTGCTGAATCCAAATATACTATAGATGGTCTGCAGGGATGGTATTCATGAACAATTGCATAAATCGAATATAGCGTTTACTGTTTATTGTGTCATTAAAATATGGTATGAAGATTCAACTTCATTACATTGCATCATCAAAACATAATTTTTGAGAGTGCAAGAGGGAACTCAAGTAGCTAATATGGATTGTTCATAGCCCGAATGCAATAATTGTGTAAATTTACATATACATTAAGATGAAACCATGCTTTGTCAGACCAAAATAATTGTTGAATTCTTCTCCGTTAACAAAAACATGAATCACAGACAAAAAGCTTCACGTTTTATATCACCTTCAAATAACAGTACATGAACAACATGAGCTGTGTATGGGTACATCTTCAAACACTTGGGTAAAGCCATGTGGGTACTATCAGTCTGTAAAGACCAGACTGACTAGATCTTTTTTTTTTTTTTTTTTTTTGTCACACTAGAACCAGACAGTACTGTTTGCCGTCACACAGATTTTTGGGATTACAAACATGTGCAGCTTGCGAATCAACCAACTTTCAACAGTTTTTGTAACTAAGTCATAGAATAAAGTAACTTTCTTACTTCCCAATAAGGTTATGTTACTTTTTGAACAGTACTTATATAGATGTTCATCACTCAAGTGGTTTTCTGGTACCTAAATGGCATTTTTTTTTAAAGCACTACTGAATTACATAGGCACAATTAGTGTATATTTGTATCCATTCCCTTGTTGTATTGCAACTACTGAGTGGTGTAGATTTTGAACATGTCAAAGTAGTATATGTACTAAAACAGTTATCTAGTACTATCATCTACCACAACATAACACTGTAATACTTTTAGCAATACACACACAGACACCACTTTTTTTGTGAATTGAGTTTCCTTTATCTGCAGTAGATATGAGGACTGTGTTATCTGCTTGGCAAAAATGTCACTTTGTCAAAAAACATTATTTTGTGTTATAGTAACAACTTTGTTATAACCAAGGTTCATCAAAATTATTTGCATTTGGCAATGTCTAATGATTCACCAATAACAAAATTTACCAAACATTTTCAATAATACAGGTCAGTTGCAGGCAGGAGACATGATAGCCAGAATACTGACCATTTTCACTGAGATTAACTGGCTAATGTTAGGTTATTAGCTTATTTTATCTACAAAAAGCCCAACAAGGCTGCTTGCATAAACCTACACTAGTCATAGGTTGTCTACTTGTTTGATAGATTTTCATAATTGCTGTACACTATGATAAACATATTTAAAATCTTTGGCTTATCTTAATAGTTTTTTTTTTAATTTGCAATAATTACGAACAAATCAATATAGGTAAAATAAAAACACAACAAACATTTTTTTACTAAATAATGATCATGTTTAGAAAAATATTTATTAAGGCATACAAATATTTCCTATACTACACATTTTTAAAATTTAATTCATTGATTTCCATAAACTAAACCAAGCCTTTTGCAAATCTTAGTACTTACCTGATATAGTATTTATTTAAGTACATTAACCCTCTCCCAATCACTCACACTGTACACGAACCCTGGCAATGTACTTAAAGATTTGGGCAACAGGTCAGTAATGTGAGAAACAAATTATTACTTTCAATGTATTGTGATGTTCCATCTGCATTACAGACAAAACAACTGGAACTGGGTGATAAAATGGACTTGGCCAGCTATTTGTTGAAACCAGTTCAAAGGATGGGTAAATACGCTTTGCTTCTTCAGCAACTGATGAAGGCTTCAAGGCAAGATGTCCCGGATCTTCGTGAGGCAGAGACAATGGTGCGCTTTCAACTAAGGCATGGGAATGACTTACTCGCTATGGACTCACTACGAGATTGTGATGTGAGTTTTTAAAATGATCTTGTGTACTTTTTGTTTACTTGGTAGAACCTTGATAGTTGACATATTTAATAATCTGATGAGTGGTTAAATTATGTGAAATTATTATCTTATCCAAGAAAGTGGAATGGTATTTTTTTTTACCTGGTCATTAGGAAACATTATTTCATATGTAACTAAACAAATTTGATAAATGTTATATTTCATTCATTTTCTTGTTACGATCCAAAACAAGCAACTTTATCATTCCTATTATAAAATGCTGCTGTTTCTGCTCAAAATTGACCATCACAAAACCTCAAAAAATATACAGTAAGCCATCAGTTAACCAAAAAACAATGGTATCCATTCAAGGTTAAGATATTATTGACCCTTATAAATTTTACTAATATTTTCCAGTTTCATTGATTGTTTTGTTTACTTCTTTAACTTTCTTTTTAATTTAGTTATTGTAGTATGTTTTATATTTCTTTTTAGCTTCAAGTAATTTAAAACCATAGTAAATAAGAAACTTCCTGGACTGCTGTTTGTAAATCCTATTCATATTTAAAATTTTACAGTTTGAAACAAATTTGAATGTGTTGTTTTCACAATCTGTAATTAATACACCTTTTGAACATCTCACAATCACCAACTCGCTGCACAAAACAAGTTAAAACCAATTGCACATTATTACAAATGTCTGATACTTTGCCTATAAAACTCTATTGTTGTTCACAGCTGCATCCATCATTCCTTCCTTTTATCATATTTCATACATTTCAGTTCTTATTATACCACATTTGACATTCAAACATGTAAACATTTTTCCATTATAAAAGAAATTACAACTAATATTATCAGAAGTTTTAAACACCAAATAATTATCTTTTAAAGTACTATTAATTTATTATTTTTCTTTAAAGGCAAATATTTTATTTAAGCTGGCATAAATAGATAAATATATTGAATGACTTTGTATATTTTATCAATATGTTTCATTACATGTTATGGTTTTAGGTAAATGTAAAAGAACAAGGTCGACTTCTTCGTCAAAATGAGTTCCTTGTCTGGCAGGGCAAAAGTAAGAAATGTTTAAGGCATGTGTTCCTTTTTGAAGAACTTATTCTTTTCAGTAAAGCTCGACGTTTTCCTGACAGAAAGGTATGTTGGACAATTTAAATATCATTTACTGCAAAAAATTATTTGATGTAATTTACTAAATAGTAACTTTTCTGAAAAAATACTGTATTATTTATGTGTAGGTCTATATATTACTTTTTCAATAATTTTTTTTATTAACTTTAGAATTTGGACATCTACATTTATAAAAACAGCATCAAAATGAGTGACATTGGATTGACAGCTCAAATTGCAGACAGCACAACCAAATTTGAAATCTGGTTCAGAAAAAGAAAACCAAATGACACATTTACCTTACAGTCAATGTCAGAAGATATCAAGCAAGCATGGACCAATGAATTATCAAATCTGCTCTGGAAACAAGCTCGAAGAAATAGAGGTGAATAAATAATAATGAAGTTATTTATAATTGGTATCTGTTTATTGCAAAGTTTTTATGATGAAAAACTGAACAAAATAATTAATATAGTAAATAACCAATAGTTACAGCATTATAATTGTTTAATGTGATATCTGAAGAACAGAAGGTCCTTTTTAAAATTCGTTTTTATTAAAACTCATAACTAAAGATCTGGTAGTTGGGATTAAGTTGATACTATTAAAAATTCCTGAAAAATATGTATCAATGCACTGTAAATGAAAATGTTTTTAACTGCGTTAGCATTGTGTAACATTATAGCAAGACGAAACTGAAAATATTGAAGGAAAAAATTAATAGCCTCTTCAATTCAGTGTCAAAAACACAGGACAGAACAAGCTTAAACCATGAGGATATAAGCAAAACATTTTTTGTCAGTACAACATGCATTAAGTTATATATAAATATTAAACAGAATGCAAAATAACAAATCTTTCCAGGAATATATATTCCACACTATTTGTTTTATAAATGTCAAGAATTTTGATCATTTTATAATTACTATTATTATCTTTTTAAGTATTTTCATAGTAAAAAAACATATGGCCATTTTTGTTATCAACTTTATTTTACATTAAAACCTTAATTATTTTTCTGCATAATTACTATACCCACATTAAAAACTTATCATATTATTATTCAACCAGTATCTTGAAGAAAGCTCCTCATAAAGCATTTTTGAGAAACTTGCCTGTTTGCTAATCACTGCAGCACAACTTTTTCGACTTTTGAGTTGAGAACTGGTGGTTCTTTGATTACAGAAACAAATAGTAGTCACTATGTCAGGGAAAAAACTTCAAAGAGGAATACAACTGCCAATCCCAAAACACAGTGCACATGACTTCTCAAGAAAATTTTTTTTTTCTTCCATGGACTGTTTTTTGATTCTGATGTAAAGTGAGCAACCCATGTTTTGTCACCAGTGATATTGTGGTTCAACTGTGAATACAATTTTCAATAATTTAGGTCACAGTTTTCTACACAACAGTTCTTAAAACTAGGAAATTCAGGTAGTAATGTTAAAGTCATAAATATTCTGTTTTTTTCAAACATTTTAATCAACTTTCTGAACCAGGGCATCATTAACGATGAACAGTTGTCCATTATGTCCCTTAATGCTCACATTTGATCAGTTATCTTTAAATAAAATGGTACTTCTTGAAGAAAAATGTCATTCATTTACTGCCTCTTGGAATTTACTGATTTAGTTCATACTTATAAATTTTACAATGCTTTTTTTCTTCAATTAGATACAGAATTATTTTTATAATTCTCTTCAATATTGTAATATAGTCGTTAAAAAACTTAATCCATATAGTACATAAGTAATTTAAGGAATAAATATTTTTTTTAGAGATGAGGCTATTAGAAATGTCATCAATGGGAATTGGAAACAAGCCATGCTTGGATATTAGGCCGAGTGCTGATCAGATCAGTGATAGATCCATTAGTATTGCACAACTAAGCAAAAGTAAGTTTTACTGTTATTATTTTTTTTTTTTTGTAATAACTTTTTATTTTAATATTATTTTTTACTATTTTTATAATGGTTCACTTAAATACCAAAATGTCTGTTATTGAACTAAAAATAAAAATCATGTATCATGTTTTCTCTTCCATTTTTTAAATTTTAATTAAAATAATTGGTTCAAAAACAAATTAAGAGCCAGTTTTTAACAACATAACCTGAAAATTATTATAGCCTATCATCTGTTCAATGAAATCAGCTGATCTTTACGAATTAATATAAAACAAATGATCTTTTAATATAATTACCCAATTAAATTAACAATTCATTTCTTATACTTAAATTGGTCAAACTTCTTCATTGTATCTGTAGTGCAGTAGTTGTCGCACAAGGTGAGCCTCACACGCTCTCCAGTTCGATCCCAGCAGAAACACAGAAATATTTAGTTATAATTAGTTTAATATGAGACTTGTGACATGTAAAATATATTGTTATATATCAATGTAACATGCGTCCCACAAAATCCAACATCAAAACCATGACACATGTTAAAACTAATAAAGTAGCCCCATTTTTAAATAATAATTTCTGAAAAAATTAAAATGTAAAGATTTTTTTGTTTCTGAAGTATATTAAGAATTTAAATACAATACTGCATGTAGTTATTATAGCAAGCATGTATCAAATATTATAAAGACCTAACTTTAAATGCAATATATATTTTAAAAATATCATCAGCTACATTAACTGTATTAGTGACAAGCATCACTCACAGCTACTCTGAATAGTTGATTAGTTTGAACTTCATCTCTTCTCCTTACAAAACTTTTTCTTATTCTTTAAGTTCTTACCTGCTTGAATATGTTAAATCTATGTGCATATTTGTGTGCTACCATCGGTATTTACACAAGCTACATATCATAAAAATGTAGCCATTGACGTACTGAGTACAATACTTTATTTTCTTCATCAGTATTCACACAGTTATATGTTTTCTTTTACTTTAACAAGAAAAGTTATGTTTAATATGAAAACTGTAGTGAAAAAAATAAAGATATACTACTTTGAATTTTAAACACAATCACAAATAAAACTGATAAATTTTTATTTTATTTTAGCTGCTCCTCGATTTCGAAATTCAATAGCAGTAATGCCGATGGAAACTGTTCGCAAGAGACCACATTCCATCATATCAGTAAGCAGCAGTAGTGGTGCTAGTAGTGCTAGCAGTGGGGACAACCGTCTTCATAGTCACTGTTCTTCAGCTGAGAGTGGTATTGTGTCAGACTGGAATGCAACAAACTCAATAACTTCTGACTCAACAACATCCCCTAACTGGCCTGAACAAGCAACACAGACACAGTAGGTAGCGGGGAAGATAAATGATATTAGTTTGTGTTGTGACTTGTTGTATGTAAAGCACAGACACAACACATTTGTGAACACATTATGTGTTATCACAAATATAACACATCATGTGTTACATGGCCATAAGCTTATTTTCAGTTGAATTTTTAAACAGTCTCTTAAGTGTGATAAAATTAGCAGAACAACTCAAATAGTTCTTATCAGCCTTCTCATTATAACTGACACTGAAATACAGTTTCCATATAAGTTCAAATTAACAGCAATTTTTGTCTGCTTACATTAACACATTATGCAAATTTCGTACCTGATTTAAAATTTTGATTCTTTTGCAATTAATTTATTTAACTATCACACTTAAAACAGACTCTGCATTACAAAAAAACAGAAGTTATTAGTTCATCCTAGTGAAGGACCAAGTTAAAATGGAAAAAAACCCACTGCTTATGTAAACAACTGTTGTCAGTATCATTTTTGTTGATGGTTTTGGATATTTCTTTTCACTCAGTTTTTGAAACTTTGCTTCCATCACCCTGCAAAATAACTATATACTAAAATTATTTTAACTTCTTTTCTGAGCAATGATTAAAAAACATTATTTATTTGTGTAGTCTAAGGTTGCGAACGAAAGAAGAATCTAAAAATATGTGCCGAATCAATTCCAAACGAACTATAGTACTTTACCATATATATATCACTGATGGGAACTTTGTACATAATGATATAAACAGGATCCGCTTCCCAATCCTTTGAATACTCAACAAATGTGTATTACAAAATTTAAACTGTGATTCCTTACAATAATTCTGTATAAATGTTGTTAAAGTAGGGAATCTGCATAAATGTGCCTTTAGAGTAAATGCATTAAAACATGCTTTACATGTCTCAAACAGAAAAGGTGCTGAAGTAAATTTATTTATATTACCCAGAGTAAAACAAAGAAAACTACTTTGTATTGTATAATTATTATAATGTAAAATAATTTTACGGCATTTTGAAAAAGTTACAGTGTTTTATGCTCATCAGGTAGATATTTATATATATTAATTTGCCTTTGGTTATTTATTTCTCCAAGCTATAAAAATAATCTAAATTTTATTATTTGCATACATTTAACTGTGATTATGAATGCTTAGTTTGAAATATGTTTACTCTATTTTTATAAAGTTACTATAAAAAATGTCAGAGCTTTAATATTAAACTAGGTAAAATTTTAAACAAATATTTTGTTTAAGGATATATTTTTTTTATACTGTATTATTAACTTATGTTAGGAAAATGAAATTTTGTTTGGTGCAAATCTACTTTATTAGGATATAAGAGGGAATCAAATACTTTAATTTGCTAGTTTCGAAATTAGTTTATGATGAAACAATCTTTACAATATGTTTAAGCTAGAAATTAATACACACATTTACTGAAAAAATAAAACAAAAATAAATGTTATTTTTATATTATAAAAATATTTTCTTTGACTCAAGTTAAGATACTGGCAAAAAATTAATAACAACCATATTAATTACCAAATTCCTTTGAATTCGATTTGAAAAAAAGTAAGTCAATTATGAAAATGAAACTAAAGTTTACAAAAATTAAAAGAATTAATTTGTTTATTACATTAAAAATGTATCCCTAATCAAATTGAAGCTTAGGTATTTGCCTACATGTGCAAATGTCAAGTAAATTTTGTGTTCACTCAGGATAAATATGTTTGCCTTTAATTTAGTTAAACAAAACTATTTAGTAATAAGTAATCAGTTGAAGGATGTTATTGAACAACATACTTGTGGGGGGGATGCCCTTAGCTCATGATTAATTATAATTTAATTAGTACAAGAATTATCTTTGAAATAATTATATTTAATATAGTTTTTTTAACTCATATAAACCATCATTATTTAAATAAAAATTACAAATCAAATTAAACAAAATCAAAAACTTGTCCAGTATGAAATAAATGTTATTTATTTATTACAAAGAAAGTATTTTTATCAACTAGTATTCTGTTGAAATGTATTTCTTGCATAATTATTCAAAAGTTTTTTGCACAATATTCTTTTTAAATATATTTCATTATATTGTGTGCGTGTGTGTAATATAATGTAAAATATATTTAGTTGTTATCATAATAATTAATTTATTGTACATACTGCCTTATTTTTCAAATTATTTTATATTTCTTCAATTGAATAATTATCTTTTTATGTAACAATAATTAATACTTTTTTATGGTTTTTTTATGTATAATAAAAAAAAACATTGAACTTTTTAAATGTCTTGTAATTTATTATTATTTTTATTTTGACGTCTTACTATAACTAGTTTATAGATTGAACTATAAGGCCATAAAGAGTTAACTATTGTAAAAGTAATGACCAGAAACAAAATCAAATACTTTGAAAGGTTTTACGTGTGCTTCTGCAAAAAGTTAGGCTTAAGCATTAGATAGTTGAATAGAAATTACAACTGATTTGTCTGTTTCCTATTTTTTATTTTAATATGTTTTCTGTAACCAAACAATTATTTTGGTTTAAAAACTTTTGTAATGTACTTCTCCTTATCTACAGATTTTATATGTAATTAATGCAGTTTAGATTATAATACAGGACCTACAAGTATGCTTTTTCTTTTTTTTTTTATTCTTGTTACTTAATTAGATTTCATTAATTATTTGATGTTTTAATCCCCAGAAATTAATTAAACAGTTAAAAAAAATATTTGAAATCATAATGGTTTCTATGCAGCTATCCAAATATTCGTTTGTAAATAATTGTAAAAAAAATATAATACATTATAAAATGTTTTCAACATGTTTATTTTGCACAATATGTTTATTTTATAACTGAAAGTAACCATCTTAATAAAAGTACAAGTTTATTATTGTAATAAATATATGTTATAGTCAATTTTAATAATATATAATATTTTAACTTAGAATAATAATTGTGGGACTTTATAAAAAGTTGTAAAAAAATTGAAAATTAAACTTTTATATTCCATGATTTTATTATTTGATTTGAAAGCATTCCAAACCTATACTGTTTAGTAAACACCTTCATGTTGTCACATAAGCATTTATTTGTCTGTCTGACTTCTGCTCTCAAACAAATAATGAATGTGGAGTAGAGTGGAGTAAAAGCTGAGGAGCAGCAAAGTTTGAAAAAAAACTGGACAAATTACTTTTCCAATTTATAAAACACATCACTGATTTAGGAATGTGGTGTATTATTTATTCATAAATGCTTGATATGATAGAAAAAAAAGCATATGAAATTTAAAAATATTCACAACATCCCCTTTAATGTGAATACCAACTCATCTAAATCAATTAGGAAAAACCAATTTGTACAAAAATTACATTCACTAATTAAGTATTATTAACAACTTATGAACTTTTGCAAAATTAAAACTTAGTAGTAATATAAAATCAAAGCATACATGCAATTAAATCATATCAAATTTGTTTTCATAAAACTTAAATTTTAAAAGTTGAAATTTTAATTATCACAATTTAATGCTGACCCACATGCAAATCCACATTTTGGCAAATTAAAACTTGCAAATTAAGAATAGCCTACTAAATTAAACTAGTCTTCTTACAGACCCTTAATATCAGCATGCTAATATTTCAGCATGTTTCGAACATTACTGATTATTCGTCATATTGATATTGGAGTATAATCAATGTCACTCATATTTATGAAAAGAAATTCGTTCTTTAAAACTGACTAAATTTACTCATCAACTGAACTCAAATCATCAGAATCTAGACTAACTGAATCACTTTCACTGGAACTTTCAGAGTCACTTAACTCTGTGCTTGTCTCACTCTCTGTGTCATACCTTAACAGAACAAAAATTAAAACAAGAAATTAATATATAAAATATAAATATTACATATAATAAATATAAAAATAAAATATTGCTTTGTATAAAAGAACATTTATTCATATTTACTTACGTACCATAAAGGGACTAATGGATTTATTAATTACATATCAATGACATTTATAAGAGTGGACAAGACGGACTACCCCACTAATTGTGGATAAAAAGAGCCTTTAAAACAGTTGTTTTAACATTTTTAATAAACAATTTTTACTAATTATTTCGTATTCTTAATTACTGCAAATTCATTCACCGAAACTGAAGAATCTCAAATGTCCAAATCAAAATTCAAAAGCCATGATGATTGTGTTTTTCGACATCCAGAGGACTGTGTACGAAAATTGGTACCTGAAGGTCAAACTGTGGTTAAGAACTATTATCTTGAGGTCATAACTACTCTCTCTGAATAAGAAGAGAGTAACCTGAGTTGTGGAAAACACCTTTCCAGATGGATTCTTCATCAACATAACACACTGACCCATAATGCATTGGTTGTCAAGATCTTTT
Organism: Callitettix versicolor; assembly: GCA_022606455.1. Lineage (NCBI taxonomy): Eukaryota > Metazoa > Arthropoda > Insecta > Hemiptera > Cercopidae > Callitettix > Callitettix versicolor. The sequence continues at coordinate 58,560,960 of CM040183.1, forward strand.
GGCTAAGCATGGGATTCCTAAGTTGAACACCCACTCTGTTCACCAGAACTTGCTCCATCTGACTTTTTTTTTCCGAAAGTGAAATCAGCGTTGAAAGGAATAAGATATGAGATAGTTGAAAATGTGAAACAAAAAGTGACAGAAACTCTGAACATGCTTTCAGAAAATGACTTGAAACACTGCTTCGACCAATAGGAAATTTGCATGGACCCGTGTAGGAATTATGGAGGGGAGTATAAAGTTGTGAAGAAATAAAAATAAAGAATGTGACACCATGAATCTGGTTATATTTTAGTTTTACCTCATATAAATTCCAAGTAAATCAAGCGCTACTTTATATGTAAATATACTTCACTACTGTATATAGAATTTTGTTACAAACCTATCTTGTATTGAAATTCCAGTTATTTGTTTCACTAGCTTTTCTTCTTCCTCTTCTTGTTGAACCAATAGAGCAGCTGTTTCAAGTTCACCTAGTTCAAGATTCAAATCAGCTTTAGAAATATTTACCTAGAAAATACAACAGACAGACATTTAATCATACAGTTTAAATACAAAATTTATATTTAGTGACATATATTATTTATTTTTTAATTACAACTAATAAAATCATAATGTTCCAAAACTAAGAAAAAATGCACTGCAAATTTATATCAGAAATTCTAATCATACATTTCACAAAACATAATTTAGTTTACCTGTTCTAAGGAAGAAAGCAAAGATTGTATTTTATTTTCTGGTATCCTTTGTATCCAAATACAGTAATCTGTGATAAATAGTTGGTTTAGTAAATACCTTGGCTCACTGTTATTGAACAAGTTATGAATCTGAAGTAAACATTTCAAAATTTGTCTTCTTCCTGGAAAATAAAATAATGGATTAAAATAACTGATACATTTAATAGCAACTTATTACTCTATTATTTTTTAGATTGGAAGCACAGGGAATGTAAAACAGGCAAAATAATCAAAATGAACACAAATATTTATATTACAGTTATAGGATAAAGTGCAACTCATTAAATAAAAACATTAATGATTTACATGTAATTAAACAAAACAAGTTCTAATTTTATCTCAATCTGTTAAAGTACTGGTGTGGCTGCCACTTTATACTTGTACCATGGCCAGACGCTACACTCAACATACTACATTCGACATAACTATGTTCGACAAGAGTGCAAGGGCTTAATATTGTCTCTAATAAATACTTTACCCAGTTTTAAAATATCTTTAGTATCTTGTAATACTTTAAGTGATAACTTCCAACTCCGATAAAATGGATAAACCAATGAACGACGAAAACAAGTTTTTACCACATCATCGATGGTATGGAAACTCTGAAAAATAAATCATAATTAATTACTTACAATAAACAAATAACATACAAAGATTGGTTTAATTATTTTTAAAACTTATTAAAGTAGTTTAATTTATTTATTTAAAGTAGATTTAAAATCTGACATTTTATTTTTATATGTTGTACTTTGCCACATTTCTTGTTGACAATTTACAATCAACTTTATTAAATATTTATTAAGTATTTATGAATTTTATTTAATGTTATCAATATGATCAAATTGCTAATTTAGCCAGAAAAAAACGTTTCTGCACAATGTTATTTTTCAGTCTAATTTTCTTATACTTCCTGAAAGATCAAAAGCCTAATTTTAATTTTCGACATTTTAATGTCATTTTTAGGTGACTTACAGCTGCTATTGCCCTAAAAACAAATTTAGCAATGATAAATTTATCAATCCCTCTTTTTAAATGAATTGTTGAAAATATTAATAATAAAACTGAGATTCATTTTTCAGAAAAAAAATATGACTCCAACTGACTCATTACTGAGCAATATTCTCAAAAAACATTATCACAGATTCTAATACTCTCTTTTGTTCCAAGAATAAATTGATACATCTTGTGTTATATTTTTAAACCACCTATATGTTATCAATGACTTTCTATCTATCCACAAAATTACTGTTCTGTTTAATGTATTATTTTACACACAAAATTTTATTTGCTGTTTGATTTTATCTCAATATAAAAAAGAAAAGTGCTAATTGACTGATTCATAATCAACGTACAGCCAAAACTATAATAGTTAGAGACTTGAAATTTTTAGGGTACCTAAGTACTACCATATTGGGGTGTACTAAGAAACAAATTATCAATATTCAAACCCTAAAGGGATAAAAATGGAGTACAACAGATTTTTTTGGAAAAATATGTTTTTGGTTGGATCTTCTTGTTATTTAACATAATGGAAATACGAGGGCTATCCAGAAAGTTGGTTACGTTTTGCTCTGTAGATGCTAGGGGCGGGGCTATCGCACCCATCTTGGTGTCAGAGTGTTCCTTTGTTCAGTGGCCATCCAGCCTTGTTAATGAGAGGTTACTGTTGCTGCTCATTCCCGTATTGAATGTGTGTTCCATTGAAATGTGCGCCGCTATTGAAAATCCTGCGACCTGTGAAGTGTGGTCATTGATACGGTTTTTGTTGGCTAAGAACAATAAACCAATTGAGATTTATCGCCAACTCTGTGAAGTTTATGGGAACGATTTGATCACTGAAGGTGGAATGCGTCAATGATGCATTATGTTTAAAAATGGCCAAACTAATGTGCACGACAAAGAACGAAGTGGACAGCCAAGCGTTGTGACCGATGAAATTGTCTCTAAAGTCGATGAGAAAATTAAAGAAGACCGTCGGTTCACAATAACAGAACTATAGCTTAGTTTTCCACAAATTTCAAGAAGTTTATTGAATGAAATTGTTACACAAAAGTTAGGTTACCACAAATTTTGTACAAGATTGGGCACCGAAAATCTTGAATGAAACGTATAAAAATCAGTGTATGGCTGCTTCATTGACATTTTTGGACAGTTACAAAAAGAATGGTGACTCACTACTCGATCGAATTGTTGCAAGAGACAAGACTTGGATGAAACATGTCAACTGTGAAACCAAATTGCAGTCTATGGAATGGGAGCACACAAATTACCCCCAAAAACCAAGGAAATGCATGCAAACGTTGTCTGCAAGGAAGATCATGGCGACTGTTTTTTGGGACAGGAAAGGAGTCCTTCTTGTTGATTTCTTATAACGTGACATGACAATAAACTCTGCAAGGTATTGTGAAACCTTGGAAAAATTAATAAGATCAATTCAAAACAAACGCAGAGGAAAGTTGAGTTCAAAAATTCTATTTCTGCACGACAACGCCCGACCACACACAGCCAATCAAACTCGACAAGTCCTGGATGTTTTCAAGTGGGAGGTGTTTCCACATCCACCTTACAGTCTGGATCTTGCTCCCAGCGATTATCACCTGTTTCCTACAATGAAGACCTGCCTTGCGACGCAGCGTTTTAATGACGACGCAGAACTGCGGGAGGACGTGACAACCTGGTTGAAGTCTCAGGTGGCAGAATTCTACAACCTGGAATTTCAAAACTGGTTCACCGCTATAATGTCTAAATTTATATGGCGACTATGTAGAAAAATAGTATTTTAGTGCCATTTTCAAATATATATAATAAAAAAATTTTCTTGTACTTCGTTTTTTTTTATACCAAAATGTAACCGACTTTCTGGATAGCCCTCGTAACAAAAAACAAGTAATGAAATCCATTTTTCACCACTTTCTACAATTCATCCCTTGTAGGGTTTAAAAGAGGACGGAAAAGGCAAAAAGGAGTTATGAAATTCTGCATTACAAAAAATATTTTTTAGATTCTACATTACACACACACATATATATATATATATATATATATATATATATATTATTATATTATATATATATATATATATATATATATATATATATATATATATATATATATATATATATATAATATTTGGTTATTCTGCAATGAGTTTGGTGAATTATATGATCATGCAACATATAATTCATAATGCAACATAATCCTTGAAGTACGATGAAACTTTCAGCTGTTTTCTTTGTTGACTTTGTCTGTGACAGCCACTAAGGTTAAATGTGTTTTTATGAGCTCAGCGATTTTTGTTTGTTAAAAGAAATGGATCAAAGAATTTGTATCAAATTTTGCGTAAAAAATAGAATAAAGTGTAACAAAGTGTGTGAAATGTTAACAAAGGCCAATGGTGAGTCTGCTATGAGTAAAGCAAGATTTTACGAGTGGTTTAAGCGTTTCCAAGAAGGCCGTGAAGACGTTGAAGATGACGAACGCCCTGGACGCCCTAGCACATCAACAATTGCCGAATCACAATTAGTGAGGTCGCTGATGATGTTGGCATATCGACTGGATCATGTCATGACATTGTTTCCAATGATTTGTGCATGAAACGCGTGGCAGCAAAATTCGTTCCAAAATTGTTGAATTTTTAACAAAAACAGCGGCGGATGGAAGTTGCTCAGGAGTCACTAAATGAAGTCAGCGATGATGCAGAATTACTGAAACGTATTATAACAGGTGACGAAACATGGGTTTACGGATATGATGTCAAAACTAAGGCTCAATCATCCCAGTGGAGGCATTCTGGCTCGACAAGTGTGGTCGAACGTAAAGGTTATGCTTACTGTGTTCTTCGATATTAATGGCATAGTGCATCATGAATTCCTGCCACCTGTTGAAACGGTCAATAAGGAGTACTACCTACAAGTTCAACGCCATTTGCACGAAGCAATCCAAAAAAATCACCTGGATCTATGGAAAAACAATTCATGGCTTTTGCACCACGATAATGCACCAGCTCACACTTCATTGCTTGTTCGTAAATTTTTGGCCAAAAACAGTACTGAAACGATGCTCCAGACTCCCTATTCACCACACATGGCTCCGTGTGACTTTTTCCTATTTGCAAAAATAAAGAGAACCTTAAAGGGCCGTCGTTTTACAGCCGTAGATGACATTAAAAGTGCATCACTGAAAGAACTAAAGGCTATCTCAAAGATCAAGTTGATAAGTGTTTCAAGGATTGGAAGAAGCGCTGGAACAAGTGCATAATCTCCAATGGGGACTATTCTGAAGGCGACAACATCAATGTAGAAGAATAAATAAATATTTTGTTCAAAAAATTAAAATTCTCGTTACTTTCTGAACACACCTCATATATGTCCAAATTATAAACATGATCCAATTTATTATCACCGATCAATGTTGGTTGCTTGCTACTTTAAATACAATATTTATTTGAAGTATTGTGTTTTATTAATAATTTCTTTTATGTTTATAAACTACTAGCTGTTACCCGTTGCGGCTTTGCCTGCAATTATAATGTAAGCAATAAAATTTATAGTCGATTTTCAAAATCAGAATAGGTCATTTTATTTTAATATATTGCTATATACAATATTATACGATTTATGGTTTTCGGCCAAGACATATAAATTTTTGCTACTCGATACACTAAAACAGGATCATGTCATATTTTAATAAAATACTGTATTATTAAAAAGTCATTATTATATAATTAAACTGGAATAGAATTGTGTTTATCGCAGATACCTAAAACGTGTTCACACCAGATGTAATCTCATTTGGTCCAGTAGTTAAAGTGTATTTGAATAACAAACAAATAAACAAAAACAAACTTTCAGAAATATAATATGATTAGCTGTTACCCGTCACGGCTTTGCACGCAATCATAATATACATTAAAGATCATGCATTACCGTGTTAGGACCAACAACCGTGTTAGTTTAGTTTTGGAGTACTCTTTAAAAAAAATTAAGGTTTTTTTCCTGCATCACCGTTTAACCCAACAACCGTGTCAGTTAGGTTTGGAGTACTCTTTTTAAAAAAATAAATAAAGGTTTTTTTAATGCTTCACCGTGTTAGGCCTAACAACCATATTAGTTTGCTAATGAAGTATTCTGTAAAAAAATATAAAGATTTTTCACGCATCACTATGTTAGGCCTAACAACCGTGTCAGGATATGTAGCCTAGTATTTAAAAAAAAAATATAAAGGTTTTTTGACGCATCACCGTGATAGGTCTAACAACCGTGTCAGGATATGTAGTACTCTTTAAAAAAATATAAAGGTTTTTTCACGCATCACCGTGTTAGTTAAGTTATGGAGTACTCTTTAAAAAAAATAAAGTTTTTTCCATGCATAACAGTAATAGGCCCAACAACCGTGTCAGTTAGGTTATGGAGTACTCTTTTGAAAAAAATAAATAAAGGTTCCTTTAATGCATCACCGTGTTATTCCTAACAACTATGTTAGTTAGCTTATGGAGTATTCTTTAAAAAAATATAAAGATTTATCACGCATCACTATGTTAGGCCTGACAACCGTTTTAGTTAAGGTTTGGATACTCTTTAAAAAAATAAAGGTTTTTTTCACACATCACAATCATAGGCCCAACAATCATATCAGTTAGGATATGTAGTATTCTTTAAAAAAATATAAAAGTTTTTTACACATCACCGTGTTAGGCCTAATAACCGTGTCAGTTAATATACTTAGTATTCTTTTAAAAATTTAAAGGTTTTTCACACATCACCGTGATAGGCCTAACAACCGTGTCAGTTAGGATATGCAGTATTCTTTAAAAAAATATAAAGGTTTTTTACGCATCACCGTGTTTGGCCTAACAACGGTGACAGTTAGATATGTAGCCAAATAATCTTTAAAAAATATAAAGGTTTTTTCACGCATCACCGGGTTAGGCCTAACAACCGTGTCACTTAGGTTATGCACTATTCTTTTAAAAATGGGTTTCCTATCATCCAAACCCGTGTTAGGCGTATTTTTATTGTTTTACTGATCTGTAGATCAGTAAAACAATAAAAATACGTCTAAAATCAGTACAACACGGTACCTATTTTCACGGTAGCAATTTTGAGGTTATGTTGGTCACTTTTATTTTCGATTTTTATCGTACTTCTCCTGCTTTCATATTTTGGATTTTTGCTTTTGGGCACATAATAAAGCATTTTAGTAAGAAAAATATCGAAAACTCCAATAGATGCTGCACTGCATATTTACCATTTTTTCATATAATGTAATTACACAAATATATATACTACCTTACAATTAAAGTATCCTAATAAAATTGTATATAATACATATATTCTGCACTCTGTTTTACAAACATTGAATAGTCTTAAATGAAAAATACCAGATTGTGATTATTAGATGAAAATGTAACATTAAAAACAATAATTTTGCAATAAATAAAACATAGATTAAAATTTGTAAAATGGGATTAGATCTATGTCCATCTCAGGTGCCTAAATCTCATGTTCAGTAAACAGTAATTAAACCTAACTATAGTTAACAGATGTTACAAAACTAAAAACTGATAATTATTTTGGGCTGGATAAGTAGTATAATGACGTTTTGTAAAACGGGAATAGGCCTATATGTATCTCTGATACTTAAACCATAGACGTACCAAATTTCATCTCAATTGGTCCAGTGGTTAAAGCGTGATTGAATAACAAACAAACAAACAAACAAACACACAAACTTTCAGAAATATAATATGAATTAGATTACAATAGTGAAAGAGTTTAAGTTCTGTGGGCAAAGCCGCGACATGTAATGCTAGTCTTTTATATTCTTGAAAAAGGAATGATTTAAATTATCAATTGTTTATAACTACAATACACTGTGCTATAAACTCAAAATTTCCAAACAGACAATCAAATTATTTTTAATAACACTGCAACGGACGTGAGACTGACTGCAATAAATAAACCTGGCCAAACACATTAGCTGTGATGTCACATCATACTGGCCTCTATCAACTGGGCATTCTTGTAATATAATTACTTAATCAGTGGGAGTATATAAAAATGTGTAATACAAACATATTTAGCAGTAAATTGACCTTCATTTGTACACCTCAGTATACAGGGAATAAATTCAGACATTTTACAGCTGGGAATAATTGTAGACCATACACCACATTTAATTTAGTTTAATGAAAGGGATGTGATGTAAGTGGTCCACAGACCTGTCACATAGTCATGTTCTGATTGGTTACTTAAGTTAAATAAATAAATAAATATATATATATATATATATATATATATATATATATAAATATATGTTCACTAGTTTTTTCTATGAAATAAGTTAGTTTATTTTTTTAGTTTATAATATACAATTTAAGCGGCTTAAAAAACTCACATTTGTTGTACATTGTTGTCTTTTTTTACTCATTTTCTTTAACAACAAATTGATTACATTTTAATTCGGTAAAATAGCAGTATGGTAGATATTAATGTATTAAAAAAATTGGTAATATCTAAACTTTTTAAATCTCAATTAAGTAAATTTTATAAAATTAAAACTTCTCAATTTAAAATTTATCTCACTTGTAACCAGCACAATGTAGCACTCAGTTTGTTGATGGTCCATGCCGATTCTACTGTGTTTTCTTCCAAAGTGGTTCTGACATCATACGAGAATGCAAACAGAATATCAACTAAAGACAACAAAGCTGATTTTCTTTCCTCCTTGTTTAATAAATATTCTTTATTCCCAAATGTCTTCAATTTTTGTAATTCTTCTTGGGTTAATTTCACTGAAACCAGTAAAAAAATCATGGAAATTAATTCAGGAATGTTACATTGTAGGTACGTTTGCCACCAGGTATGTTTTTTTAAAAAAAAAAAATAATAATAATAAATTAGCACTTCAAAGGTACTTTGTAATTGGTTCTGCAGCAGGTAGCATAAGGTTAAATACTAAGTCAGAATATATATATATATATATATATATATATATATATATATATATATATATATATATATATATATATTCCTACAAATTATACATTCATGTATACCATTAAAGTAATGTAAAAATCAAGAATGTAGTTTCAAACAATTAATTCACTAATAAAATAACACAGTCATTTATTTTAATTAAAAAATGCCTTAAAAAGTAACAACATCAATAAAATGTTAATTAAATTGTTCTAATATCAAACTTTTCAAAAATTAACACAACACAAAAAAAAGTATACGCCAAAACTTAATATCTTTACTTTTTTCTTCTTCTTGATAAACCAGAGTACAAACATTATCAATTAGTGGACAGATTGTAAATTATTAAAAAAATATTATTTTTGTATATGATAACATTGGAACACAGCTTTCTTGCAGATGTGAAAGAAGAAATTTTCCGTAAGTATTTTTCTTTATTTTACTCTATTTGAAATTCTGATTTCATCATCATGAAATCATTGAAAATACATTGAAACTATGAATGAATTTTGAAATTACATTGAAAATATGAAAACGAACCCTAACCATGATCAAATTAAATTATTTGTTTAATTACTCAACATTGTCATTACCATGACTAACGAGGGATACAATATAAAGCATACCTCCAAGTGCAAAGACTGCTTAAGCAGGTGACTAATGCTTTTCAGAATTCAGAGATTATTTAACAACTTTTTGTAATTGTAAATTTGGCAGGAACATTTTACTTCATGGTTGTATCTGTTCAGATTGGGATAATTTTTGTAAGAGTGAGTACTGTAAAAAATAATCATGATAAATTAAATTATCTAATAATTGTTGAAGAAAATAAAATGTGTATGTAAAGAAATTATTTTAGTGTTTACATTCGATTGTAATACCCAAAACTGTGCAAATTAATTTTTTAGGATTGTAGAGAACTTTTTAAGATGCTTTTTTAATTTTTCACTAAATATAGTAACAAGACATCTTTCATAGATCATTTCTTTAGATGTAACCTAACCAAAATTTCAAATTTGGTAATGTTTTGACAATTTATTACAATGTTATAACTGTAAATACAGTTATTGTAACATAACCACCGGACCACATATTCAAATGATTAGGATTATGACCTATTCTTCCCGTCAGTGTTCTATCAACACACCTCATAAAGGCTACCACGGTTTCGAAACTCTATCGTTTCATCTTCACGCCGTTATACAAAATGTTAAATCCCTCTGTCGAGGTCATCACAAAGTCAAACAAAACATTAAAACATACATCACAAACACTGAGCACAATTACACGTTTAAAATATTCATCATGAAATTCTGCTTGGTCAAGCTAAACACGCGATTCGTACGTCGTTACATTCCAGACTCATGTAACAGAATCAGTCCGGAATGCTATTGTGAATCATCAGTTCCCATGCTATTGTGACAGCTTGGATGACTTTTTAAAGTGGAATATTACAGTACTTTCATACCAAAAATTTTGACAGTACCTTAATCCTTTCACATACGTAAAAAAATAGTAAACAAATAAATTGAAGTAATCAAGAAATTTGACATTTAAACCTAAAATAGTTTATACTATCAGTATTTTTATTCTATTAAATTTTGATACAGTTATCAGATAGCTTTAATTAACAAAATTATTTTATTTAATTATTATTTAATTACAAAGCAATTATTATTGTATACCAAAGTACAATATCAGAACTAAGTAACTGCCTTGCCGAAGATAATGTTATTACCCTGAACTTGTATACAGGTACAACAATCTCACACACACACACACACACACACACACACACACACACACACACACACACACACACACAAACACATCTTATAAATCTCAATTTTAATGTGTTTTTTTATTATTTTCAACAACTTATTATGAGTTATATTAAATTTTAATTGCATCTGATAATTGGAACATGAGATATGATTCTGAAAAAAGTAAATCACTAAGGCAAATTTATTAAGAAACTTAGGATTAAACTAAGTTTCAAATATACTTTTACCATTATATATATATCTCTAATAATTGTGTAACTAATTGAAACAGTTTATTTGCAAACACCCCAGTCTCCAAGCTTTATATTCTCCTGACTCATTATATCACACCATATTTCTTCAACATAAATGGAACGTTGACCTTTATTTTTTACTCTATTGGCATTTAAAGTCCAGAAGAAATTCTACACTTCAAACATATAATAATTTTAATATTACCAATTAAAGTACATTTAGCTGTTATTAATAGTAAACAACTACAATAAACATAACCTCAGTTAATACAATATTACTGAAGAAACAGCTGTAGTGTGACATTAACTGTTTATGGTGAACATAACTTCCATCCCCAGCAGTTTACCATACTAACATAGCATTACAGTTTTCAATTGAGTACTATTAAACCTTATGTTTTTTATTTATAGAGTAGATTAGTGATGATACCTTGATCACAAGAAATAGATTTCAAAGAAGAAACAAAATTTAAGTATGGCTCCAAGGTTTCTTCTTCCATGAAGTCTGCTAAGTAATGATCACTACTAAATGCCAACTTCTCTGCCATCAGTCTAAGTTCTTCTCTTTTATATGATGGAGTTGAGTCTGGTTCTTTTAAGTCCACTATCTCTTTAAACTCATCCTGAAAAAGTTGAGCAAACTCTTAACAAACTCTCAAACAAATAAAAACACCCATGAAATTAATAAATTACAGATTAATTGTTAGTTTTACCCATGAAATTCTGAATGAATTATAAATTTATCAATTTGATCATATATTCTGACAGCCATTTCAAAACTGCTATCAAGAGTTTAACTGTTTGTGCAAAAAAAAATGTAATACATAAAACAAAAAGTAAACAAATATGTACATTCATAACAAATTTAAAACCATGTACAGTAATGTTAATTTGCTGCCAGCTAGCTATTTACAATAGTCACAAGACCAATTCAATAAAAGATTTTAGATAGTCATGTTTTTCTTTCAGTAATAATCTAAACATGTTATTTGGGCTACAACAGCATAATTTCCATTTTCTTCTCATCATGTTAGCTTATCTCTGTGATGTCATTTGCAGATGTCATATTTATTTAGTGGTATTCTCACAAACGTTTTTGACACCTTTTCATCCTTTCAGAGACCTACTTCCAAACTTTCTTACAATCCTTCTTCCTATTATATCAGTTAGCCAGGAAAACCTTAATGAGGATTCACATAGCAAAATGTCTCTTAATAACAAGCTGCATTCCCCTCTCCTGAAAGCAGCAGGCCTACCTCAATTCGGGCAACACAAGGCACACAATAACAGAGTTAAGTACTAAGATTGCAGATATTTTGGCTAATCTAAACTTCCGAATCCAAGCAGGTTTAGTCTCTATTAGTTTGGGTTTGAAAGGTTCTACTGAATTTTCTAACACCTAACACCTTAATAAAACTATTTTCTTTATTTATAGAATTAACAAAATGATGTATTGTGTAACACGAAATAAAATTACCTTGATTTTATTAAAAACTCCCTGTGTTTTATTTCCAAAGCCATATGTTGGTGAGTTTATATTATATACTTGTTCAGTTTCTACTGTCGGGGTTTGTTCAAAAAACCATTCATCCTCTATATCATCGCTCTCATATCCATCTTCTGTACTTACTAGAACATTTATACAATGTACAAGATCAGAATTTAAAACTGAAAATTTATTTTAAATTTGAACTAAATTTAATAAAGTTAAAATGTGTTTTAAATGTTAAGATAAATACATAAAAACATGCTCGTGAAAGTGTATAACAATAATACTGCAGTAAACCACTTAATTGTCAAAAAGGTACAGCTAAAAAATACCAAGAAACATCCTAGTTGATAGATTTATCTGCTTACAAATGCTACCCATTAGCAGTGAAACAAATAACTGAATCACTTTAGATAAGGTAAGGTTATTTTGACTGAAAAATCTCTGGTCTTCCAGGTTGGGGGTTGAGATTATGATCAATTACCCAATTTTGTTAAAAAAAAAACAATTAAAAGATAAGGTGGACAGTCAAAATTCTACAGTACTAAAGCACTCCCAACAAAATAAATTCAAATAATGGGAAAATCAGACTTTATATATGCCTCATGGAATGTGAACATAATGTTACAAATCAGCAAAATAAAAGAAACTGTATTAAATATAACAAATGTTGCCATATTGCAAGAGCAAGATGGAATGGAAATGTTAGAATTGTATCTCTCTAGCACCACAATACTGTTATCTATTATTTTTTTTCTTTTAAGATCTCGTATATTTTGTGAATTCTCTTTATACCATCCCCTTGTTTGAATGGTATTATAGACTCCAGAAGATAAAATCAATGTTGATGCGGCAATGGAAATTAGCAACAAAGTTAACAACATCTCATTATTAACAACCTCCAGGATTGGGTCTGCTCTTCTTAGATATTGTTTAGAATGAAAATAAAAATTATTCTTAATTTCTGTTGTAAAATTAAAATTATTATAAGATGCTTATTCATCACAATAACCAAATATTGCTAGAAATATTAAAAATTGGTACTATCATCATTTTATTGTAAAAATACCTAGAGGTGAATTTACAAATCCTTCATAAAAAAAAAAAAAAATCATTTAATAATGTGACACAGAAAAGGAGAGTTATGAGCAATTGTGGTTGATCATTACAGGGGGAAGGGGGCAAATATGGTCAAAAATAGTATGTTGTAATATGTGCACAGACCCTTAATCTAACTCACATAAAATCGTAACAGATAATATACTATAAAAAATTAATAATATTTTCTATTAAACTTAACTGAATACGAAAAACAAATGAAATGGGCTAACATATAAATAACCATCATTTATTTATTTTTTTATTTTTTTTTTTTTTTCTTGGTGTTTAACGTCTGACTATTGTGCACACTTGGGTTAATGCAGATGGTGGGATGATTTATAGCGTATGAAAATGCCAAGCCCTCGCCGGGAATCGAACCCGGATCCTCGGGGTGAAAGCCTAGTACGCTATCCACTAGACCACCGAGGCGGCTCCATCATCATTTAATCAACTATCACTATCATGAGATCATAAATGAACCATCAAGTGAAAGGTATTATACAGTGGAACTTCAAGAAACTGTTACTTTTTTTTGACTGCCAGTTTCTGTTAACTGTCAGTTCATTATTAAAATTTAATTGCAATACTATGTATATTTTTTGATACATAGCTCTTAAAAAAATAATAAAAGCAATGAATAAACAAAAGCGTAAACAATAATTGTTATTACAATACATAGTGCTTCCAGTATGTGCAGCAGCAAGATTGCATATTACAGTAATGATACATGAAGAGTCATACATAAATAAATAACTCAAATTAGTATATCAAATCTGAAATAAGAAAAAATTACAGACTATGAGTAACATGAAAAAAAATGATAATAAACCATTAAGTTTATTTTTTTTTACTCTTGAACCATTAATAAAATTGATAAAATAATTTGAGTTATACATAGCCAATATTTTAGGAAAATCTGGATGGATTTTCTAATTTTCATTCTTTCGGAAGCTTTTTAATAGGATATGAAAAAAAAAACTTAATATTAGTTGTATATCAAAAGTCTTAACACCAATGAAGAGGAAATATGTCTTTTAAAAGATATTACAGAAGAGTTTATAATAAAAAAAGATGATAACAAAGATAGGAAATAAAATAGTACCTGTTTGGACAACTTCAATATTAGGTTTTATATTGTGTCTTTCTTTTTTGGGTGCCAAAAGTTTTCCTATGAGGTCAAGATCTGCAAACTGTTGTCCTGGAATTTGTTTCTTAAGGTGTATTTCAAACTGCCCTTTGTCAGCATTAAATCGTGCTTGTGGGTTGTCATCTTCCTTTACTTCACCAGGTAAATTTAGTCTGTAAATGATCACATAGAAGCTATAAAGTGTAAAACATTTATTTAGCTGTAACAGCTCACTGTGAACACAACATAATGAAAAACAATGCCTACTGCTAACAAAATTAATTTACAGCAAAGTAATTATTCTACTGAATTAAAATTTATTCTAGTGTAAAGACATGAAGACATGTGAAGTGGATGAAACAGCCACTGCAGGTGATCACTGACCAAGAAATTGTGGAAACAGGGATACAGTCAAATAATGACTTAAAAGGTCCCAAACTCAACAATGTCATTCTATAACCTACAAAGGCAAATATTTACTTAACACACCTTGCTTTATTCAATATGAAAATTAGAAGTGATAACTAACTGTACCAGCTGTAGTGTATATTAATACTTTTTGTTTTTAAACAACAGAATCTACATACAATTTTTTTTTTTTAATTTTCAATTGTGTTAAAATTTGCTGTACAATGTATTGAATTAATGCCAGCTGACATCTTTCTAAAAAAAATGGCAGGACTCAAAAACATAAATGTAAGTTTTTTTAATAGTGGAATGTAGTTGACATTGAATGGAGCATGCTAGATGTTACTACACAAAGTGTAACTACAAGCAACAAATTGAAAATTGCTGTTTTATCACCTGGTAGTGTTTATGTGTGTTTATCTACTTTCTTACAAAGCCATGTTAGGCTATTTTTTGAAACTGCACTTAAGAGACTTTTGGCAATTCTTGCACTGAAATGCTTCAAACTATGCCCAATATTAATCATACATTAATGCTTGATGCTATATGTTCAGCCATATTGCATCTTACTATCTAGGAATGTAGTTTGTGTTACTTTTTGCTTGAGTAGAACATTGTTTTGTCTGAGTGCTACAATTTTAAAAATAAAGCAGCACATTAATCTCAAATTCCTCAAAAAGTTAAAGAACCTCTAACTGAATCTTTTAAATGGTTGAAGGAAGTGTCTCATGATAATTGTATGTCACACGATTTACTTATGAATGGACAAACAATACTTGGAAGGAGAAAGATGAAAATAAACATTCCTGTCAACCTATGACATTTAGAATTGATGAAAACACTCAGAAAATTAACGAAACTGTATAGAAAGATTGACGTTTTAAGTATATGGACGATGCCAAACATTACAAAAATTTACAGACAATATGAAAAATTTTGTATTAGTATTTGTAAATAACGAAAGTTTCCACAAAAAAGTTATCAAAAAAACTTCACAAGTGAGCAAAAGAAGAACAGGAAAAATATCTGCTCTGACATCGTGTAGCAATTCACAGCAGAGCCTGAACTCAAAAAAAAAATCATCACGCATGGTTAAAACATGTGAATTTTCAAATAAGACACTGAAACAAAGCATCAATGCATAAACTAGAAAACACCATTGTGAAGGAGCAAGAAAAAATGAAAGTCATACTCACTGCTTTATTTTTTTCAATATTAAGGGTGTCATCATGATTGAGTAGGTACATAAGGGCCAAATGGTTCTTTAAGTACTACATTCAGGTACTGACCAAGCTGAGAGAAAGGGTCAGAAAGAAAAAACATATCTGTGGAAAACAACTCATGGCTGCTGCATCAGGGCAACATGTTAATACACAATATGTGAAGCAGTGCTTTGCGGAGAAGAGAATTACTGAAGTGCATTAAAGGGAACACATTTTTAGTTTATGAAGAGGTTAGACCAAAAACAATACACTTACTGAAGTAGGTGCCACTTGAAGACCTGCAGCACGGCTTTAGACAATGAAAAACATATTCAGCGGTACATAGGTAGGCAAGGGGTTATGCTGAAGGAAATCAGCTTATTTTTAACAAGTAATCATTAAAAGCGTATTTTTGATATTAGTTCCATTATTTAATTGTCACACCCAATAATTAATTTATTATTTAGTTGTTTATTTAATTGTGTGTACACACATATACATATATATATATATATATATATATATATATATACACTTTGTTTTAAACCATATTGGTAGATCTGCTAGTATTATTATTAATGTTAACATTAATTTTAAAAATGATTAATGAATATCAGAATGCAATTTTGTTAAGAAAAAGAAAAATTTTAAGAATATACAATACATACCTCAAGTAGTAAGGTGAAGTATAAAACCAGAACTCAGTCCCTGATGCAAATAATTCAGTTTCTTGAATGTGTGCATATGGAGCTACGATTGTAACAATCACTTCATGGTCTGTTTGAGATAGTTCAAAGTATGGTGTTAACATAATGATTTCTGAAAAGATTTGTCTCATTAATTAAGATAATTTATATACTTTATTAAATGAACAAAAGATAACTGTAATTACATATGGGAATACATGTATATTAGGTAATGTATTTATACAGGGTCTATACCAAAAGTAGGAGGACTGATTTTCTGTACTGTGAGCGGAGCTGTGGAGAGGGATTTGGCTGGCTGGGCGAGATGAAGGGGACACTTAGAAACAAATACCAGCCACAGTAGCCTACAGGCTTTGGTTGAGTATACACAACGGTTATTGTGAAGCATGTTTTTTGTCACTGTTGATGCACAAAATTAATCAAAATCTCGAGCAGTGATATTCGATAAATTTGTGTGTCAAACTCGGGAAATCAGCAACCGAGACCTTAGAAATGGGTCTCGACTTACAGGGATACTGCAATGAGCTGCTCCAGTCTTTTTGAACGGCACAAAGAAGGTAGGAAGCTCGTTGAAGATGACCATCACACCGGACAGCTGTCGCCAGCACGAACTGACGACAATGTGGCCAGAGTAAGAGAACTGCTGGGCGCATATGCAAACCCCTCCTGCAAGACCGAGTGAATCGTATCCAATCGGCTGATACGATCCAATCGGCAGTTGCCATCTCCGACAACTGGATGCTGCATCATGACAATGGCCATGGCCCGCTCATCGTGAGGCAACTGTTGGCACTAATCGGCATTGCCAAACCCCACCTACAGTCCCAATCTGGCTCCACCTGACATTTTTGTATTCCCACGAATGAAAAGACAACTGAAGGGACATTGTTTGACTTGATTCAAGATGTTCAAGCAGCATTGAAGAGGGTTCTCAACAGCATCCCTGAAGCTGACTTCCAGAAGGCATATGGCAAATAGCAGCAGCGTTACTCTAAGTGTGTAGCTGCCCAAGGGTGCTATTTCAAAAAATATTAAGGAATTGTAAACATATCTTCAATAATTTTTTTTTTCAAAAATCAGTCCTACTACTTTTGGAATGGCCCTGTATGTATGCCTACATTCCTTCATAAGGCCGTGCTCAGCATCAGTTTGTGTTTGTGTATTATAATCAGGGTATAATTTTGTTGTTTTTTTAAGTACTGTTCTGCTAGGGAAATTATCAGTAATGAGTACAAATGTAAAAGAAGTATGAGTATAAATGTGAATGAAGTGAGTACCTGAAAGTTTTAGAGTTCTGCTGATGAAAACTACTCTAATTTCTGAGCAAGAAATTTCCAAAGTAAACAAGGAATACAAAAAGTACAACTGTATGAAAATGAAACCTGCGGTAAAGGTGAAAAATAATTTGATACCTAACATTATTTAACTGGATTAGAATGTGATAAAGTGCATAAGCATTAATCGGTATAATAAATGATGATGAGTGTGAGCAGTAACTCAATGTAGGAAATGTAGAATGTTCCATGCAATGTAAACAGCAATGACATCAAGATATAGTTCCATAAAACATGACTAAAATCAAAAATAATCTTTACAAAAAATTATTTTCCTTGGGTGAAAATGAACAAAGATTTGTACGGAAATATAAATGTGTAAATAACCGATAATTTTGTACTTTAAGGACTTTTGTGAAAATCATTAATTCACTAATTTTTTTGCTGATATTGGTTATATCATTTCCTTGAGAGATATTAAGGTATGAAAGATGACATTTATTATGGTAAATATACAATAAATTAGATGTTCAGCTATTTACTACTAACATGTATTTCTAACCTATATTCTGATATCATTGATGTTAACTTTACATTAATGTACTTGCATGTTTACTTTACATGGATTTGCTTGTATGATAAGGTTGATCCACTAAATTAATACGCACTTTATAATAAATCATTTATTATCGAGATAGTTCTTGTTCTAAAAACATCGTTCGCAAAAATGGCTGCTGGTATTATAAACAATGCGATTTGTCTCCTTTTGCCAGTTTATGTTAGAATTATGGTAATGTTGTTGAATTTCCTATAAATCACAGCATCTTTAAAGAATCATATTCTTTCCTGAATTCTTTTCACTTTCTGATAACGGCTTCACCCATCTTACGGTTAACTACTTAGTTAATTTTATTGATTTTATGACTGCAGCATGCTCAAATAGGATCAAAAGGTACTGGCATGAAGTTCTACAATAATACCACAATTTGGCATAAAAACAATACTTCATAGGATATTTAGCCGAATTTCAATTTAATTTAAGTATAAATATGGCAATTATACACAAAGTATTCACCACTTTTACAAAGCCATGGCAGCTTTTTACCACTTAATTGACACTACTTTTGCAAAGTTTAGTACTTTTTTTTGAAATACTACACATATACTTTTCATTATTACTAACGCACATTTCATTAAACATTAAATAGTCAAGTAGAGTTAGGTAAACATTAAACAGCAGAGTCAAGTTAAGTTATGGAGTTCTATTTTTTCTAAACAAAAAAAATTGTATTCCTTTGATTATTAATAACACACTTTTATTTATTAATAACAAACATGAAATAAATCATTTTTGTTATTAAAAACATGTTTCTCACTTCCACACTGTAGTAATTTTGAGGTTATGTTGCCACTTTTATTTTCACTCTTTTGTAACTTCCCATTGTTTCTGCACTTTTATATTTTTTTGATGATTAATATTGGGAATAATTTGAAGCATTTCAGTGCAAGAATTACCAAAATTGACAGAAGTCCCTTACGTGCAGTTTTACCAAATAACCTAACACACATAAGGCATAAAAGTGCAGAAATACCATAACCTTAATCAGAAAAACGAATATACTTAAACTTATAAAAATTAGCGTCTTCTGTACTTACGTTTAATGAATTGGTAATTTTAAAATTAGGTTAGGAAAAGTTGAATGATATACAATTAAAAACATTTAATTAATATTAATAAGTGTTACTTATAAGGTTTGTAGTTATGTACATTTCTATATAAAATTTAA
This sequence comes from Callitettix versicolor, assembly GCA_022606455.1. NCBI lineage: Eukaryota > Metazoa > Arthropoda > Insecta > Hemiptera > Cercopidae > Callitettix > Callitettix versicolor. The sequence goes on from CM040183.1 coordinate 58,580,784, forward strand.
TTTTATATTTAAACACATAACAAATCTTCACACTAATTTGTTTACGTAAAATTAAAATAACACTTAACAACAAACACGTTGTTTTGTTTTGAACGACATGAAGAATTGGCAAACATCGATGATCGATGTCATACTCTAAAAATATTGATGTTTATAAATCGATAGTTCCTTGCCGATGGTTTTTCAACATCGAGTTTTGTCCCGATATATCATTATAATAATGTATTTGAAAAAGTATTGCTCCTCACTGTCCACTGGTGCACATTTTGCTGTTGTTATTAACAAACTAGTTTATTACTTAAAAAGGTGACAATGACTGTGGTTGTCTAGAGCTCGATTCCCGATGCCAATTTGTCAATGCTTCATTTTCTGTTATATACAACTCTTGCCTACATATGCGCGGACTGGTCTCTTAGTGAAATGAGTGTTAGATTTGCTATTGAGAACGTTTTTAGAGTTATATTCTTGACTTCTTTGACATTTTTGAGCTTATGTACCTATACATTTTATCATAAAAGGAATATACTAAAATTCTAAATTTAGGTAAAGAACACTAGTAGTATTTAATATGGAATATATATCTTTTATATTACATTATACCTTATTAGATTTAATAATTAAACTTCAATGAAAATCGTAATAAAGAATTTTAGAAATTAATATTTTTAATTAACGTTACAGATTCCTTTATGACAACAGTGAAATATCTGTGCGACAGATTATATGTACTGTGATTTTCGGTTTTTGTAATTCTTTTCCTCGTTAAAAGACAATCTTTCGATTGTACTCATATCATGTTCTTTAAACGATTCATCGAATTATTAATGTTTTACAAAATTTGCAAGCCATAGGTTTGAAAATTGTATTCCAGTTGAATGTTTAATGTCTCATGAACATAGAACACAATATACAACTCGGTTGTATAAAGAGCATAAAATATAAGATAAATAGATGGGAATGTAAGAGGATATCTAACATCTACAGCAACTTGTTTATGGTCGTATTTATCTTCTTCTTATATTTTATTTTATTGGCCTATTTAAATATTTTATATTCAATTTAATATTAATAACAGGAAGTGTGTGTGTATTATATATATATATATATATATATATATATATATATATATATATATATATATATATATATATATAGATAGATAGATAGATAGATAGATAGATATAGATATATGTTTGCGCTTGTGTGATTACATTTAAATCTATGGCACGAATAAACCTGAAATATTTAACATATATAAACAGATGGTGATTGAATAATACCTCAAAACCGTAACTTAAATTTTTTTTTAAATTTTAGCACTAATCTCAAAGTCCTGATTCTATGATTTACCGTGATGACCATGGTATAAATAAATTCTAATGGCTTATTTTTCAAAGAAATTCGCAAATCAGTTTTTATAAAGTTTAATTCTGACGTTCATTGTGTATCTGACGTAGCCAGCACATGTTCAGTTATCAGACTTTATAACGTATAGTACTTTATCATCTATTAGAAAACAAAACTTTGGCATAATCTCTTTACCTGGAGTTTTTTTTTCTAACCTAAAACTATTAAAAGATACTTTTAACAAACTGTCAGACTTCATTAATTTCGTAAAGAATATAATATTAATGTTAAAATAAAATTAGTCACTGGACTTAGATTAATATAATAATTTAAAATAAAATGATCTATATATGAAATTACAATATGACACATCCTTATTTACAATATACAGTTTAAACGAAAATAAATATACAACATTACAAATAGTCGTAGGCCTGCCGAAACTGGTTCAAAATTCGATCATTTAACTGAACTGAAACTTGAAACAAATGTTTCAGCTTCCCTTTCTTGTTACTGTTCTGTAGACAGTGTTCCTTAAGACAGGATTAGATTCGGGCCACTCTAAAAACAAACTACAGTATTTTTCTTTCAATTGATCAAGCAAGGCCGCGTTTAGATGCTCTGCACTTCTAAGCATTTTGTTGTCGGTTCTTCACCTACATAACCCTGTTACATAATTCACCTTTCATTTTCAAGAATATCAAAACTTTGTTATTATTTCTCAATACTCTATACAAGTATACAACTTTTTAAGTTAAAATTAGCCTGTGATAACCCATTCAGGAATAAAAAAATAACAGCTGATTTAAAATAGCCTGGTTATTTTAAAGCTGATCTTCAGGAACTGTTGATGTGAACAGATTACAAATGATTGTTTTTTTATCTATCCTTTACAAACTTCAACAATCAGTGTGTTTTTTTTAAGCGGGCATGATTCTTAAAAATAAAACGTTAATTATACAATGAAACTTTCTAATTCATTAAAAAATAATATTCAGTATCATACCTGTTGTATATATTTCACACGAAGATCTGGAATCATATTTTTAATTTTTATATTATTGTGTAGTTTTGAGTGTAACAGTCAAAATTTAAATAAATCAAATGCAATAGAAGACCAAAACAGTGCATTAAATGAAAAATCTAGTCAACTTAGAAATATGCATACTACTAATGACAAATTACAAAATATAAAATTTTTTGAAGAAGGAATTGACAATCATCAAGTATGTTAGTTGTAATTATTTACATTTTATTAAATAGGCCTAATTGACCTAAACAGACATTCTATAATCATTAGGGCTATAGGCCTATCTAAGGCAACCACAATCTTATAACATAATCAGCTGTTAGAAATTGAAAAGATTTTCCCAATGACAGTAGCCTAACAGGCTTGTATACAATGAAAGAACCAATTTATGAATTAAATACATATATTTTCAAATAACTTTCTTTTAACTTATACAAAGTAGGCTATGGTTATCATTAAAAGTTACCTTGATCAAAAATTATTTAGATGAATTTATCCATTTCCAGGTTCCCTTGAGAAAAAATAGGTTTTACATTGATATTAGCCTTTCTGCTAGTCTGTTTCTGTGAACATTGCTGAAAACTAAACTAAATGACTAATTTTGATAAAATTTGAGGTGGAACTTTGGAACTTAGGTTTGGTTTTCCCATTTTTTGGATGATTGTTTTAATTTAAAAAAACAAATTTTGAAGCCTTCTGATAACAAAACTATTAAAAATTTCTTTTTGTAATTGGCCTTACTCATTTTAATCAAAGTTTGCTGAAAAAAGTATCCAAACAAAACAATTAAGTTCAACATCGCCTGAAAATCCAGTGTAAACGCTTAAAAATTGACCATTAACTCAAAATTAGTTCACCAAATAATACTCAAATGTGGTCATTTTGAGAGTCACAGTGTAGCAACTTTTAAGTTAAAAACATAGGCTAGGAGTAATTAAAAACAAAAACATAAATAAAAATAAACACTTAGTGCAATTGGAATTATTTATTTTTTTAATTTTCATTACTCTTACATTATTGTATAGTTTTGAGTGTAACAGAAAAATTAAAATATATTATATACAATAGAAGACCAAAAAAGTGCATTCAATGAAAAATCTAGTCAACTGCGGTATATGCATTTTATTTTATTGCAAATTTGGTATACACTGACTTGAGTTATATTTATTTAGCATAGCACATTCTGATGAACTTATTATTAATATTATTATTATTATTAGTCTATTACTTTTAGAATTTTAGAACTGGGCTTTTTAGGCAGTAATTGAAGTGAGAAAGTTTGTGTAATGTTTTAGTACACATTATTTTTATTTGTCTTGGTAAAGAAGTCTTAGTTTTCCTCTTACAAACTTCACAAACCTATCAAATTATTACTTTTTATATGAAAAAAATTTGATTATGCCTACAATTCTTAAAGTTAAAAAATAATACATTCCTTCCTTAAGTGCCTGGCTTAAAAATAAAATTGATAATTCTATCCATTAGACTAACCACCAAAACATCAGTATAGGTTTTGGTGTGCAACTATTTTTACTAGGTGGAAGATTTCTTTAGTCACCTGTGTTGAATGTAGTTGTGTATTTGGGTGCTTCATGAAGCAAATATGAAATTCAATGGTGATTTATTTAAGAGATTAACATAAATTGTTGGTTATAAGTGTATGATTTCTGTCAGATGTATGTTATGATTTAGTTTATATTTATTGGCTGGTTAAACCAAATAATTAGTTGTTATATACAGATATATTTTTGTACATGTATTATACCTTGTAAGGAATACAGAAGAAATCAAAATAATTTTTGAAGTATCAAATTTAATCATATTGGTAAAATACTTAATAGCTTACAAATAAAATTTATTTAGTTATCAATTTATATTACAGGATTCAGTTTTGTCTCTAACAAAAGAACATCATGTTGACTTGACAATACCCAGAGATTATAATTATTTTCTATATGATGCAGAACCTTATTTACCAGGTGTTGGTACACGTCTAAGAAGGACCCCGTTTAAGCGCAAAAAAACTTCAAGACCTATTCATAATGTAAGAACTTAATTACTATTTCTTTAATTATATTATATTATATATATATATATATATATATATATATATATATATATATATATATATCAAATTTGTATGCTAAAATTTACAAATTTCAAATATAAAAATGTTTTAAATATCATCATCGTAAATAAATCTTAAGAATAGACATTTAGTAAACCTTTCCATATTAAAACTATAATTATATATATGAATGTGATAGCATTTTTTTCACTGAAAAATAATATAACAGGTGCCATGAATTTTTACTTTACTTAATAGTTGTAATATGTACTATTTAAAAATTGTTTTTTTAATTTGTGGAGATGTTTTTAAGGATCTGGCTTGTTGTTTTCATAACAATTTTATTAAATACGCAATGTATTTATACTAATGCTTCAAAATTTAAAATCTGCCAAACTGATTCTTTGGCCATTCTAACAATCCTCAGTACAGTGCGAGTATTTAATTAATGGTTTTTTCAGATTAAACTGACAATTATTTTAATAGTATTTAATAGTATATAGTATTGTCTGTTTTTGACATCAAAAGTCATTCTGGATTTTGGTTATCATTAGTCACATGACTCAGCAATGTAGCATTTGACCTTGAAGCTTTCACTAGTTGTCTTTAGAAAAATCAGTTTGGTTATTTTTTAACCATATAATGTTTCTTTTATAAATTAAACTCAGGAATATGAAGAAATAATCACCTAATTATAATTTTGTTTATACTTATAATTTTCAAATATTTTTAAAGTCTGTGCACTTCTATGGTTGAACTGTATCTTGTTTTGTTGTAGCATTAATTGTTGTAGGTTTAATTAATTAAACCTTTATTAAAGCCATAATTAAAGCTTTTATATTAAATAAATTGTACTTTCTTTCTTTAAACTGGTTGTTGTTTCAAAATAGGCTAACATACCTATTTTTAAATACTTTTACTACCAAGCATCAAACATCATAAGTTTGTTCTTTTTCCAGAATAAATGATAGTCCTCTTCAGCTTTTATATTTACTGCTTTGTTATAAATATTTCTAAATTTGAGTCTTTGTATGTTGTTCTAATTTATATTTTTAACTGTATCCTTGTTCAACTCTTATTCACTACCTTGCCTATTTCTTTTATCGAACAAATCCACTAATTATAATCATTTCTCATAATTTCAATGGTTTAATATTTCTTTTTTAATTTGTTAATATTATTGAATGAATTGCTTTTAACAAGCATAATCTTTTAATGGTTATTCAATTTTTTTTTATTTTATAATAATATTCTTGTCCTGGCACAATAATATAATTTAATATATATTTAGATATTTCTATTTGGATATATATATTTAGATAATATATATTTGGTGATATTTCTAGCGATTTTTTTACTTGTATTCATATTATTGAAATGCCTTTACCTGAATATTTCTTTGTAAAATTTCCTGCATGTTGATTATTTCATAATTAATTAATTTCATTTTCAACCTATAGTTCTGTCTTACCAAGTTTACGTTGAATCTTACTTATAATTATCAACTCTTCCATGTTATTTATAAATCTATTTTTTTTTTTATTATCAGACTTTCATTATCAGAACATGTGTATCTGTTAATATTTTTTTTAACAGTCTTTTCCTTCTCTTTATTTCTTTTAAGTAATCTTTTTTTTCAATTATGTTTAACTACCAATTAAGCATCTAGTATCCTTTATTGTTTTTCAGGATAAATGCTATCCCTTTTTTATATCTAACATATTTTATTATACAATTTTTTAAAGTGTTGGTACTTTACATATATTGTGGTGCTAATTTGTGCTGAATTTATGCTAAATTTAGCTAATTTATGCTGAAAACTGATTTATATTTTTGCAATAATGAAATAAGATTTAAAAAAAAAATGTAATATTACGAGGGTTGATCAAATATAAACGAGACTGACTTTCTAAAAACTTTTCCATTGGACATTGAACTCTAAAGGGTGGGGTTTCAGGTAGCCTGGGTGGTTTGGGACGGGCAACATTTCCGTTCGGACCCTTCAGTATAAAACTATACAATGAGTGAGAGTGAAGTGCACGTTTCTGTGGAGCAGAGAATTATTATTAAGTTTTTGGCCAAGGAGGGGGTCAATCCGACTGAAATCTTTCGTAGATTGACGGCTCAATACGGGGACAGGACCCTGTCAAGAGCTCGCGTTTTTGCTTGGCACAAGGAATTCGCCGAAGGACGGGAAGCAGTAGAAAAAACCTAAGATTTTGATAGGTAGTAAAATTACTAAAATCAATTATTGTACCAAATTTGAATCAAATTTGATCAGAATTGTGATGGTATAAATACACACACACACACACACACACACGCACGCACGCACACACACACACACACACACACACACACACACACAAGAATGAAGTTATTGGAATTATTGACATAAAACATTTTATTAAAATGGATTTATCCAAAGTGGTAAATAAGTAGGAAATATGTGGTAATTAATATTTACCTTTCTAAAGACTCAAAATGAATAACTATGTGAAACAGAAAGAAAAAAGTGGTTTGGAACTAAATGGAATAGAAGAGGAGGAATGGTACATCAAGAAGTTTTGAAGTTAAAAGTTACTATGTGAAGAAATTTCATTAAAAAGATAATGATTTTAATGGAAAATATATACACAAAATAAATAAATATTCAGATTTATTCAAAATTACAAGAAAATATTTATGAGCTGGTTTCAGTGCTAAAATTATGGAAAATGTTTTATAAACAAATATCTGGAAGTACTTCATTCTTTATCCGTCAGCCCTTTTGTGTTCTTATAAAAAAGTATGCATTCAGATTTGGTTTACCAATACATATTTTTGTATAAAATGTTATCCATTTACCAAAACCAAAATGTTTTAATGTTAACATGGAGACCATTAAATTTACAAAAACTTTATCAGGGGTTATTCATTCACAGCACACAAAATATTTTATTTAGTTTTTCTGTTAGTCAAAATATAACTGGCTTATTGGCAAATAATTATATAATTTCTTGTACTATTTTGGATGCCTGAAATTTTTAGCAACAATGACGTTAAATGATCAGGGCCTGTAGTAACCTGATGCACAGTGTATAAATATTGTGTATACAATAACTGTTATATAAAATAACTGTCATTAGACATGTAGAAAAGGTGTAGTAGTACAGTCATTTTAAAATATTCAAAGTATGTATGCTAACTGCACAAAGAACAATTGAAATAAAAAAACAAAATCCAGAAGATAAAAAACATATATCATGTATTACAAAATAACATACAAATTATTAATAAATATTATTTTTTTTTTAGCTTTGAAAAACAATTCAAATATATTTACCAAATCTTTTTGAACCTTTCATTGAAATCTTCCTACAAAGCAGCAATTACCTCTACTTATTTAACTTCATTTGAAACTTGAGCTGATTTAATGTTGGAAAGTAAGAAAAGTCTCTTTTTTATCTGAGCTTCCCAAAGAAGTAATTTCATTTCAAATGGTTTTACTTTATCAAATAGATTATGTAATATTAAAAATGCAAAGGCAGGAATGAACACTAGAAAAATGCTTTTTAAATTTTCAAAATGCTTGATTTAAAACAAACTTTCATAAACACTTTTTGCTTGATTTAAAACAAACTTTCATAAACACTTTTTGCTTTCATATATTATTGTCTGGGTATTTATTTTGTGTTTTGTCAATTTTATTTTCAAAACAACAACAAATTTATTTTATTTTCAACAACAATATACCATTGTATTTTCAGAGTAGCAGCAGGCTACAGGTTGGCCACCACTGGCCTAAACCAAAGAATCTTATCAAATTTTGATAATTTTTAATAACAATATTAAAATCAATTAGACACTAACTTTCTATTTGTGTTTTTTATATCCTCTGTTTTTTTGTGTTTTTATTAGTCTGCTAGTTACAAACTGTACTTCCATTCCCTTGATTGTTGTTTTGACCCTGGAGTTTGATAAGTGACCCAAGTTTTCATTCCTGGTCACTCAGAAGGCTATTATCGTCTTTGTTGTAATATCTCAAAAAGTCAAGTCCACTGTCCTGATGCTTTTTTTTTATTTTATTGTACTGTAAGAGTTTTTGGCACCCAATTAGCACAAAGTTTTTAAAAACACAACTTTACAATACAGAAACAATTTCATGAAAAAATATTGAAATCTGCGGAATTTCACTGAAAAAGCAGAAATTGTAAACTTGCAGTTTTTAATTTTTTCTTCTTCTGCACAAACCAATTCATCACTAACCAAAGATGGATGCCCACTTCGTATATCATCGTGAACTTGATAATATCCTTTATTGAACTGTCAGACCCATCTCCTTGCCACTGAATCACTCATTGAATTTTCTCCATAAACCTGGCAGATCTTTCACTCAAAGAATGTCAACTGGTTTAGTATCCTTCACATTCAGAAATGAATTACAAACCTAATCTCACAAGCGATGGTATTTTCAGTCAGCTTCACTATTCTAAATAAATACTACAAAGCGTAAACAACAAACAGCTATGTCAAATTGGTGTTATCTTCTTCTCTTGACTCAGAGCAACTATCAGGGTTGTTCCAAACTACAATTGCAGTACTGCCATGCCAAGAAATATAAACGTAATTTGATGAAATTGATCGTAATAATTGAAATAAAAAACGCATAAGACCAACATTTCTTTATGGACATTCCACACATAAGCATTTTGAAAATGTACAAAAGTTCTTGGCTTTTTGTATACTGGTAAGAAGTTACACAATAATTATGTAAGCCCAACTGTACTATCTTATCAGTTTCTACTTTTTTTATATAAAAAGCACAAAATAAATAGATGAAGGCTAAAGGGTTTGTAGGCCACAGTTTAAAAATTCTTATATTTAGATCTTCAATCAGTTTCCAAAATATTGGAGTGCAATTTTGAATATTCTGTATAGTTCCTAATATTACTACAGATATAACTGTGAAATTAAATTTTTGTCTTTTCATACCAGATTCATAAAGCAAGACCTTATATTACAACAAAAAAAGCCACCTGTAATGATAATAAGGACGATGAATATGAGATTGAGGAAAATAATAATATATGTGATCAAGAATCAGATGATGACAAAAAAGAGGATGCAGATGAAGACAATGATGATTATGATGATCAAGGGTATGACTGTGAAACAACAGATAAATGTGAAACAACTGAACCATGCGAAACTACTGAACCATGTGAAACTACTGACCCATGTGAAACTACTGACCGATGTGAAACTACTGACCCATGTGAAATAACTGAACAATGTGAAACTATTACACAGAAATCTGCTGAGCTTCCATTAGATTATTCTGATATAAAATGAAATTATCCCTTAATGATTTTGAAATATTAACACATGTTGTCATTATTATTTTAATGCATTATAAAAATAGTTACTATGAAGCAAGGAATGGTACCAAGATAAATACATATTATTGAACTATAATGAGCATTAACCAAATTGTTGAATAAAAATTAATGATACACATTATATTCTATTAATATATTTAGCACATGAGCTATTGTGATATTTTATAATAAATTAAAAATTTATTCTATATTTTGATTTTTGTTGTAAATTTATCAAATGTGTAATAACCTTTATCTACAAATATCCCAATGGTGTACTTATCCCATCAACCTACTGTAGACATAATTTTACTTTGTTTATAGTACTATAGTTTCAAATGATACAACAGTACCATCTGAAACTATAGCACTATTGTGCATACTTGGGCTAATGCAGACGGTGGGATGATTTATAGCGTATGAAAATGCCAAGCCCTCGCCGGGAATCGAACCTGGATCCTCGGGGTGAAAGCCTAGTATGCTATCCACTAGACCACCAAAGCGGCTTTAAAACAGTAAAAAGAGACCAGCCTCTTATTTACACATTTTGTGATTTTGTAATCCATAACACAGCATATAGTTTTTGAGTGTTTTTTATAGCAAAATTCCTCTTAATACATTTTAACTTTGTAAAGATCAATATATTTAATGATCTTTATATATATATATATATATATATATATATATATATATATATATACACACACACACACACACACACACACACACACACACACACACACACACACACACACACACACACACACACACACACACACACACACACACACACACACACACACACACACACACACACACACACACACACAGTGAATTCTTTACTTTTTTTAGTTGTATACTTGTTTGCTTGTCTACTTTTTTTTTGTAATCTACAAATTGACTCTGAAATTGACTTTTCCCAAACTTAATGTGAATTATTCTGCATTAGCTATGATAAAATGGTTCCCATTCAAAGCAAACGTTTTATCCTGCATCTGCTTAAACCACTTCAAAACATATTCATCAACATTATGATTTGCTGGCCTTTTAGCCCTTTTTTTTACTCTTATCATTGCTACACTCATCAAGATTTTATCTATATTTTTAAGTAGACAAAGTGTTCAGATATCAACTCCTTTTTTCCACTTCACAAGTGGCCACTGCTGTTTCACCAAAAGTTATGGTTTTACATCAATCCTAGTTGGTCTGGACAAAGACGTCAAACTATGCACAATTCCTTGCATTACACTATGATATGCACACCTATGTACATGCAAACTTTTAGTCACAATGAAAAACTACTCTGCCTATTAACAGCAGTAGAATGAATGGCCAAATGCAAAAGCGGGACAGTCACCTTAGAAGAAGAGGGGTTGGTATGGGATGGGTGAGCTATGAACTGATCATCAGAGACCTAGCCACTTACTAGGCTATTGTTAGACATTTAGAGAAGGGATGCATATGTGAGCAGGTCACAGTCCATTGGCCTACATTATTTTGTCAATCAATGCAGTACTACTACAACCTAACAGTTAAGTTTAGCACTTAAATGAATGTTTTGTACACTTTATTAAATATACTCTTGCTGTTATGAAGATTACAGTACAGTATTTGTAGTTTAAACTAAAACTATATTTGTTTTATTCAAATAAAAATTTAGATTCATTATAAAAATTATATTATCGCTGTCTCCATAGTCATCGAATCTAGACATTTTTCTTACTTTAGTCTTGGACAAAGCACATTTTTCCAAAAAGCTTATTTATGTATATATACAGTGGTTGCCAGTTAAAATATACATTTTCACGGACCCGCATTCTAGCATCTGTGGTATAATGAAGAAAAAAATTCTATAAATAACTTGAAGTGTTATGTATAAGCCAAAACATTTCAGTTGCACACAGTATATTTGTTTATCTCTACTGTCCTCAAACAGTAATATGGAATGAAACAGTATAAGCAATAGATGGAATCTGGTGTGTTTGTATTCTGTTAGATAACAGAGACTTATTTAGACTCTGTATTTATATTATACGAATGGGACAGAGAAATGCATTATCCTTCATTCTTTGGAAGCAATATTTTCCAAAGAACTGTTTATTGCTTTGCCAAAAAAAAAATTAACATGCGAGTTATTTACATCCGCATGAGTCATTAAATGTTAAAAAGAAGAGGACATAACAGACCTGCATTAGATCTGATACCGCAGTATGACCTACAATCACTGTGATTATAATAAAGAAACACCATCTATGGGAAATTACTGATTCACAAACTGTATAACGTCTTATATCCATACCAAACCTTAAATTACATAAATTTATTGTCATAAAAATAATGTCTCAAACAATAAAAATATAAATATATTACAAAACTCAAGGATAACACTGGCTTTTACACTACTAAACAAATTAAACCACTAACAATAACTTAGATACTTCTTCAGGTGTGCGTGGCATCAGACTACTGGGATTGTCATATAAATTATCAGGATTATGCACACAGTTATAAAGTTGAGTATAAATTGCAGATATAACTTGAGTGGCTCGGCGTTGTACAATAGAGCGGTGTGAGTTACTTATTAAACATTCAATCTGAGGTAGGCAAAGCATATCTGGCATATTTAGCAAACTCTCCAATTTGCTCTGCAACAAACAGAATAAACTACATAATCCAAGACAAAAAAATATAGGAAATAGATACAAATTTATCTGTGTATTAAATTCATGCTATAATAAAAACGTTTTCGTAAAAAAAACATGTATTAATAATGAATGAATGTGTATAAAATGCATTACAATAGAAATTCATATGTTCAATGTACCATTTTTTTAAATATATGTATTAAACATAAATTTTAATATTATAGGGATGTCTGGAAGTATATTGGCATTGAATATATTCAATGATATTGGTCAACATGGAAATTTTGAATAATAACTTACTGTAACATTTTGAAGTATTAAATCAATAAGATTATTTCTTCATTATAACCTTGAAGAATAATTGTGGTATGATATAACCACAATACCATTTTATTATTTTGACTATGAACTTTATCGTGTTTCTTGTTTTTTATAACAATAACAAAACACTTTTATTCTTGAACAAAATAATTGCAGACCAAATCACTAGAACATGATTGCATAAGTCATTGCTCAGTAAACCTAACGTATTTTCACATTACAGTAAAATTGAATTCTTAATACAGTAAAATGACTATAAACTTCTTAGTGTATAAAAGATTCTATACCTCTTCAATGGTGGGATTGGTCCCTTACTTTTTTGCCTTAGATTTGAGTTTAGGTATATAATATTATATCTTTACTAACACTGACTAAAGAGGTTTCTTATCTCAATTTAAATTGTTCTTTTTTCTTACATGTTCATAGAAAATTTGCATCTTGTCTATTCTCTTAGTCTAATGATGTGTGATGATGAAATGCTTGTTCCTTTTCATGGTCATTGTGCACTCAAAATGTTCATGTCCAAAAAACTGGCTAAGTAAGGACTCAAAAGTTTGTGTTTGAGAGACACAAGGACCCACTATGTCTACAACTAGCACATGTATTATAGAAAAGGTAGTGATGGGAGAGGTTTATTAGACGATAAGCTGCTACTCATTCTACCTCAATAAATAATCAAGCTTGTAAAATAATAGAAGGGTCATGTGGAAATATCGCTGCTGAAAATTGGTTTAGCCCAACTGAACTTGTAAATGAATTTCTAAAAAAGATACCTGATTTATACTGGAACCCTAAAAAAATATTAAATAAAATATAAATTAATCCCAAATTCCAGCCAAACAAAACAAGGGAAGAAAAGTAATCTACTTCCGGTTTCACTGAAAACTTTACTTTACTTTCTTATGTTCCCAAGAAATGTAAGACAGTTAATTTTTATTCTGTAAATGCACCATGGACATATGATAAAATTTCTGGTTAGCCCAAAATCAGTATTCTGTAATGACAAAAGGAGTTGACCAAAAGTATGCCAACTGCAAAACCAGTAGAAGAGCCTGATGTTGGCCTATGAACATTTTGTTTACAGTTATTGGTGTCAGATGTGAAGTAAGTAGCTGTTTGCTCTTCATCACAGCTACAAAGATATGCAGAAATTGACCCATATTCATTTATGAAAACCCTAGCAAATAATCTAATTCATCTCTATATGGCAAGATGATTAGAAGTCGTAAGTAATTTGTCCTGTGAATTAATATTTTCAATAAACAAATACTAGACTAAAGATGAAGCAGTAGTTATGTCCACAGTTCTTTGAAATTTGAAAAACTTTTTCGACATGTCCTCCACAAATGAAAAGAACCAAATATTTGTGCCAGAAATGCAGAACAGTAATTTGCTTGGAGTGTGAAAAAAAATTGCAAAAAATGTCTCCAGAAAAACAAGTAAAATTATTTGTTACAATTCTCTATACTTGGTAGGTTTTCTTACAGAATAAGCATTTAATTTTTAAACTAATTAATCTGTAAAAACTAATAAAATATTAATTTGTTCCCATTTTTTTATTTCTAAAATATAATTACAAATAATTTTATGACAAAAACGTAGTCATAAGTCATTTAGTTATCGTAATATTTGATTTAATTTCTCATTACATGATTGTCATAATTTTGTGTCCTTATTTTACCTAAAAAACACAAAGGTATACGAAGTTTACAGTGTGATTTTGAAACATGATGTTAATGGTTAAAAAAAATCAAAATTATGAAATGGAAACAGCTGTTAGAAATATAGGAACAAAAAAATATTATGAATTAACATTTTGTTACAAATATATCTTACAAGAAAGTTATTAAGACTAGTTGGTTCCATTCCTGGAATCTGTGACAATGGACCTTTTCCTTGTTCTTGTAGAATTGTGTAAATTGGACCGAGGTTAAGATTAGCTACTAATGAACTCGCTTGCTCTGACGTTAATGTGTCAAGCTGAGCTTCAGATTGAGCCTGAAAAGATGTAATAAAATAAATTATTTTTCTGTGATAAAATAATATTTTTATTTCTTCTTACATTAATAAAATATTTGACTAAATACAACACAAAGGGAAAAATAAACTAGGCAGCTCTAAAGTCTCTGCATGTGATTGTGATGAGGATGCCAACATAAGAAAAAAAAAGTATAAAAAAAGACAAACAAACAAAAGGACTGAAATAAAGATTTTAATATATAGGAAAACCAATAACCTATCCATTGATTATTAAAATTTTACAATTTATTAAAGAATATTTTTTAAATAATTCATTTTAAGCCAAAATAAAACTATTTTGATAATATTGTATCTATGCTCTCTATTATCTGCACAAATGAGTGCCACAGCAAGAGCAGATAAGCAAATTCTGTGAATAATCCACAAAATGACAAAAAAATATTTAACTTAATTATATGGATATAATTATATGGATATATGGATATATATATGGAAAATGCTAAGATTCATTTTCAGAATACAAAATAAAATATTTACTATAATATTAACTTTCAAAAACATTAAAATTAAATGTTGTTTAAAGTTGATTTGTTTCGTCTTTTTAATGTTTTACCCTAGTTGATCCATTCCTAAGTTATACTGTATATTTTTTGTTTTAAATTATGTACTTTTAACAAAGCTTAAACAATTTAAATCAAAAGCTATATTACTCGTCTATAACTTTTACTGTTATTTAGTTAAAAATTATTCTTATATACATAATTATTTAATACTTTTATTTTACAATATTCCCTGTTTATCACGACAATATCCAGTCCTATCAACAGGACTAACACTTCTGTAATAAAGTTTCCGGTGTTTAAGCTACTATACTTGCCTGCAGCCTCTCAAGTCGCTCATCCATAAATTCATATAGAGCAAGCGTTGACTGCATAAGGTGTAAACAGTTAAGCAAATAAACTGCCATATCTGTTGTAGCAAGACGAGATGCACTCAAACTGACAGCTTGTAACAGAGGTTCCATTACACAATTAACTATCTGAGGAAATAAAACAGCATTGTAAGAGTGTAAAGTCAAAGATGTTTAAAAAATTGTTTATATTATAAAAATTTATGATTATAAAAGCAAACCAATCAGTTTATTTGTAGTTTAAAGGTTTCAAATATTTATGAAATATCCTTAAAATAATATATTTACTTAGTATTATAAGAATATAAATTTAGTGATTGTTACAGGTAAGTTTTATAACATATTTCTTGAACATTTCCTCTTTTTGGACATACTTATAATAAAAAACCTTACGTAGTTATTGGGAAAAAGAACTAAATACAGTAGACATAAAATTATCCGAGGTAATTGGCACCAAGACTACCTTGGATAAGAACAAACTTGGATAAGAAACAGAGTTTGTTTTTAAGTCACAAAAAAGAGATAAGTAAGTTTACTATTAAGAAAACTTGTTACACACCAACAGCTAAACATAATTCAATTAGAAATGAATTAAAATCTAAATCTAAAGTATTTTACCTTAAAACAAAATTATTTCCTGAAAAAGTCTTTGACGGTTTTATGCGCTGAGGTAGCAATGGCACTACATACGATAACATGACTAAAAGTGAACCAGATACTAAATTACAAAATGTGCGTAACAAAGATAAAGAAGGCCCTTTTATATTCCTAGAAGTGGTACTGGCCAAACTGTGGGAAAGTTCCAGAACATTATATCACATCAAATTCTTACATTGTAAGTGATATAAAAATTATCGCCCATTTCTCCTCCCTTAATTACATTTCAATCACATGGAATAATGCATTCTAAAAATAGCACAAACTTTGTTTCTGCTCCTAATTCTCATGTGTAATGTACCATAGATAACCACAAGTCTATTGTAATATATAACAATGCACAACAAGAAGTTGAACAGTATTATAACAACCTCTTTAAGACAATGTTCCAAGTGACAACAGAATACTTAGTGAATTGTTGTTCGGGAGTTTTTTCTATCTACGTTTACTTTGCGAAAGCAATATACAACTGTCCATGTGAAAAAACTGGTTTGGGAGATGAATACCTGCTTTATTGAGTGTTTGCCCTTGCACTATTTGTTAATAGTCATTGCAAAGGCAATCTTTTTGGGGAACTGTTTTCCTCTTAATTTGAATGGGTCTTAATTTGATGGGTCAGAAGGTACTGAAACAATTACAACTAATTGGTTTTTGCAACAATATTGAAACTATTCAATTGCATAATGATTAATCTTAAGCTATTGATGACCAAGCCATGTTTTAAATTAAGATTTCCAATGAGCATTACAATACTACTACATTTTAGAATTAATTTATGTGGATGCAGTCTTGAGGGGTCAGTGCTATTAATTACTATAATACATTAATCTTTAATTGGATATTTGTATTTTAAGATTACTATACATATTTTCTTAAGTAAAATCATGACAAAACTATGTAGGCCTACTATTTCTTGTCATATGAACTTCTGTTAAAATAGACATTATAGGTATATTTAATGCTCGTATTCATGTCATTCATTATATTTAGGTTATTTAATACAATAGACCTTACTTTATTCTACTTTTGTATTTAAAACTATAACCTGTAAAGTTAATGATTGAATTCTAACTGATTGTATCTTACTGAAATATTTAAAAATGAATCCTACTATAAACAGATTTTACATTATATACCTAAATTAGGCTACAGTATTTATTGTTTACTAAAAGCACATTCTTTTATCTAATAACATTACATAATATAACTAGCCTAGATGTCTTCCTGATTCTACTTTCAAAACTGATTTGGTCAATAATTATTACTTAAAGTCTTGGATACAGTAATAATTGAAATATTACTTTCAACAATGTTTTTTAGCAATAAGCTGTTTTGATGCACACACAATTATTTGTCACCTATCCCTGCACTATGCAGCACTTTTCATGGGGACGCTATATTGCTCCAGGAATTTTGTTTACAGACCTTTTTTTCAATATACTGAAATAGCTGTTTTGATTTATAAATCAATACTATAAATAATCAGACTTATTTTTTGTGAATTCACATATATATATATATACACACACACACACACACACACACACACACACACACACACACACACACACACACACACACACACACACACACACACACACACACACACACACACACACACACACACACACACACACACACACACACACACACACACACACACACACACACACACACACACACATACACACACACACATACACACACACACTAACTAATTATATATATTAGAAGATAATACTAATTAAATTTTAAATTTAGTAAAATAATTAATTACTGCAAACCTTATTCATGTCATCTTGTCTGCCTTCAGCAACACTAGCAATTGACAAAATATCCCTCAAAAGTGAAAGGAGATGAGGGATACCAGGAGAAGGAGAAAGATCTGGCAGTGGTGCTTCTACTCTTTCCAAAAGTTGTTGTTTTACTTGACCTTGAAGAGCTGACAAGAATGCTCGTTCACTTAGCTTTTGTAAATCTGACAATGTTGTTTCTAAATTACTGCCAGGAACAACCTAAAAAATTAATAATATAAATAAAATGTGAACACAATAAAAATTTTAAAGAATTGTCTTACATTACAATGAAAAAATTAAATTTATTCTTTTGTTATAAATACAATAAAGAGAAAATTCTTTGGAATTATATAATAATTTTTATATGAATAATTTTATAGCAATAATAAAATCCTTGAATAAATTGGTTGCAGACCAATCACTAGAACATGACTGGAAAAGTCACTGCTAAATATACCTTAACATGTTTTCATACTACAATACAATAGAATTTTGATACAGTAGTAATCTGACATGCCTTTGATGTAGGGGTGATGGCTGAGAAGGAGAATGGTTGTTGTTATTCAGCCAAAGTCATGTTTAGCGACTATCACACTACTACACTGATCAGGGATGAAATATCACACTTCCCTAGAGTGTGCAGTAACACTCCAGAGGAAAGTTATTCAATAGAGAAGGCATCTGCAAAAACATTAGTCAGCAGTCATTGTAGTTTAAATAAAATGTGTTTTAGATTTTATTCTAAATATAAAATGGACAATTTATTATTAGCTACAGTGAACTTCAGAAAAAAGCAAGTGTTATATCTTGAAAAGCCCACCTAGAACTAACTGAATGCATGATATTCTAGGGTTACTATTGTAACCTTGTAGATCTATTGTGCCCCCTTTCTATATTCATGAAATGCTTGGTTACAGCACCTTCTCCAGTACAAGTCTTTCTGTAAAGTCTAGGATTTTGAAAGGATTCAAAGTGAGTAACATGCCCACTTCCAATTGATAACTTCCCAATTCATTATTGAGGTACTTGCAGATGCTTGTTCTGCCTTTTGATTTCTTCCCCTTACTCTTGACCTTTATCACAGAGGTTGTACCCCATTTGGTCAACTTTTGTTGTGCGGTGAGTTACCACTCATTCTATTTACATTATTACTCATATGGGAACATGAGCAGCTAGGGAAATTATCTCTGTCCATACAGAGCCCTCATGTATGGGTAAGGCTAAGATACACTGGGAGGTTGTCACATATCCCAGGGCTCCTGATACACCATTAGGTCACTTTCACAGACTTAGCCAAGTTACACAGAGCAGTGACTGTATTTCTTGTGTAGATAAATGACAGTGGGATCACTAAACCCATTTCCGCTGTCTCCACCAGCTCTAGAACTAGTTAATATGCTTCATTAACCATTCTGGGCTACAAAATGTTTTTTATATCCTTATTTTCAAAGTGAGGTCTGGTAATGGACTGAAAAGCTTAGCCTAGTGAAAAAAAAAGGTCAAGTGATATTTGGGTGTTTCAGCTATTTGCGTGTAACTAAAAATAACTAGCTTGTATTTACTGAACTGAATTACTGCTGAAACAGACTTTATTATCAAGAACCATTAAACAATTTGGCTCAACAAAACAAAAGAAAATGAAAATGCATTTAACTAAACTGACAAAACTTTGTTTGTGGTATACAAACCTGTGTACATGCCAAAGGTGTAGTTAACTTCCCTCTATGTTACCTTAAAATGCAGAACTAACTAGTTATGGTTATTCTTTCAACCAATGCTAATCCTAAACTAATTATCACAATATAATGAAAGTTCGTTATTTATATAGGAAAGTTCATCAGAAATGTTCTTTCTTGGAAAAT
This sequence comes from Callitettix versicolor, assembly GCA_022606455.1. Classification (NCBI taxonomy): domain Eukaryota; kingdom Metazoa; phylum Arthropoda; class Insecta; order Hemiptera; family Cercopidae; genus Callitettix; species Callitettix versicolor. The sequence goes on from CM040183.1 coordinate 58,600,760, forward strand.
ACATTCACATTAACAAAATTCTAATGTAAAGCACAAATACAAAATATATTTTTAATTTACCTGCATAAAAACTTGCAGATAGAATCTTAGTAGATTAGAAGCATGATATAGGCTTGAAATGGAAGTTTCTGAGGATAATATCTGTTCTATTCTTACTCGTAAGGGATGGCACACACCTTCTGATATATTAGCCAAAGCCTGCTGTATGTCCTCACTCACATCTACACAAATATTAAAATGTAAATTACAAATATAATAATCTTATTTTAAAATAAATCACATAAAGAAACTTGTCTGCCATCCTGTCTGATAATAATAACAAAAAACCCAAAATTAGTTTTTACAAAACAAGTACTGAAAATGAAAATAATTGCTGGTAAGTGGAGCTTTAATGTAAGTCATGACTGTCATAAAATAACTACAACACTTCCTTTTCTAAGTATTTTTTTTTTAAATAAACATAAAATTTGTAAGAATAAAATGCCCCTTTTTTAAACATTTTATTTCTTACCGTTTGACATTTGTTCACTTAATAACTCACTTATTCTACTTAAATGAAAAAATTAGAAAATTAACTTAAGGAGGGGTTTTGAGCCAGTTCATTTAACCATATTTCTAACATGCATGTTAATATTTTATCGTAAATTATAAGTTAACAATTGTTTCAAAATTTTTTTAAAATATTGAGTTAATTCTGTAAAAGTCGCAGACAAAAATAAGATTTAATTTATTTAAATTTATTATTTGAAATAGAATGTCCGAAAATTTTGATTTTAAAGTAAAAATCCACTGCTATTGTATCTTACCAAAATTACAAGTTTCTTTAATTTAATTAACATGTTGAATTTTTTTAGAGTTCAGGTTTTTTTTCAGCGCTCGTGTTTTTCAGATCAGATCATGGTTAAATGGGTAACCCATCACATTTTTAGCTAAGACTAAGTTAAAAAAAAATCAGAATAAAAATTTTCTTCATTTTATGTTTAACCCTTTGACCGCCACTAGTCAATATAACTGGCTTTTAAATGCTGTTTGAATACCACCACAGGCCAATGTAATCAGCTCATAAAAGCTGTCCGAATACAACTATAAGCTGATGTAATATGGGCTCTGTTGGTCTGACTGAATACCGTCATGGTCCGATTACATTAGCTTGCAAAAGCTGTCTGAATACCGCCATGGGCCAATGTAATGTGGACTCTGTTGGTATGACTAAATATTACTACGGACTGATTACATCGGCTCTCAAAAGTTGTCTGAATACTGTCACAAACAGATATAATCGGTACTGTTGGTCCATCTGAACAGGCCACGAACTACAGAATCGGCTTTCAGAATATAAATTATTTCATCAATTTTTGCTCTTAACTTATAAATTGTATATACTTTTGGATATTAAGTGACCTATTCATCCATTTACTACAATATATTAAATTTATTGTTGTTTTATACTTTTATGGACTTAATTAAGCCTGGTTTACTCTTTCAATCATTCTCGATAGCACTGAACACTAAGTCTACACTAGGATATACCAAATCATATCTATAAGTCCTGACTGCTAGCTAAGGATGCGATACTGTATTATAAAAACAACAATACTGCATTATTGAAGATAATGCAAAATCAAGTATTTACTTTTGCTGAAGTATCAACAAATAAATTAATACATGGCACAGTTATAGGTTTTTTGTTCCATTACATGATACTGAATACTGCATTACATATGACAATACAAAGCGGTACCCAAAATAAAACGGAATTGTTTTTGAATTTTTTAAATAACATTCTTATCCCTTCAACATACTCTCCATTACAACTAATACATTTGTTCCACTGGTTCTGAAAAAAGGATATCTGCATATTCTCTGAGTTGATTGTGTACTGTTGCCAATCACATTCACATATTTATTTGACAAGGTGATGTGTTGGCCCAACCAGACAAGGAACAAGAAATTAAATTTTGTAAACATGCACAATCCACTTGGTCCCTTCTCATTACAGCATAAACCAACTAACCGAGAATATTGCTGTCAACAACAATTGGTTTTGTCAAGTAATACTAATAGAATAAGTGGTTAAACACTTGCCTTCGATGACAATTAAATTGTTTTTTTATATATTATTTGTCTATTACATATTTCGGTAATGAAAATATATATTTGTATTGCATATGCTGCTGCTTAAAAATAAAATTTAATATTTGCTTGGCCCGACCCATCTTTGACCCAAACCAAAGTTGGGTTTTTCAATCGGTCTGAATCGACCTGTAAAGGGGCCCCCATAGATCCCTACATTTTCACTAAAGCCTAGCAATCAGATGTCCAATTTTTATAACCATGAGACAACACATCTCAGTGTAATATCTCTTTGTCTTTACGTACATGATAAAACTTTCTGAAATATCCCACCTTTTTACTCTAGCCTAGCAACCAATCAGATGTCCAGTTTTTATAACCACAAGACAACAGCCTGCCTCGGATGTCTTTTCCACTGCATAAACTAAATTTAACATACCCTGCGATTCGTTATTTTGTACCAAAATACAAAATGTTTAGACTTATTTCCGATAATGTGAAGTGTACAAAATACTGATTATTTATTTACTGAAATCTGTACCTATATGGTTTTCACCTAAATAAATTGTTACGTTAATAAAATGCTATCAATGTTGAGAATGTTATAGGCTACTTGGCTATATAATCATGGATCATCTGTGACATGGCTTACACATGTTGATTGTTTGTATTTATTTTTATAAAATGGCGCTAGTGGATTATTCTAAAATTATGAATTGTTGCATAAGGTGTGGCATTTTTCTTATCTCTTAGATGTTTGATTTTTAAATTTTTGAATTTTTTATTTTGAAAACTAATGATTTCAACCATACTAAATAATGCTGAGAACAAAGGAGATACCATACTGACCTAAAAATTCATGTACCCCAATTCTGTAATTATCAGTGAATTAATAATTAATCAAAACAAAAAACATTTTTCTGTATTTTTTTTAAGAACTGTTTGATACTAATTAATGAAACCGCTTATTAATTAATTACTCCACTTTTGAAGTCATATTTAAACCTAAAAGCATTGGAGCTATGAAACCTTTTTTTAAATTTTACTTTCTTAATCACAATCACTCAAATTTTCTGAATACACACAAAACTGAATACTGAATATATATAACTTTCTTAATTATACTCAGTCAAATTTTCTGAATGAAATTGAATACAAATAATTTTAAACTAACAGAACTGTTTGTTTTGCAACAGAGAATAAACTGATAGCTAGTGTAAAGATGATGCCTTCAATGTTTAATAACATTAAATTCATACCTGTTTTACTATCACAAGCTTTTAACAAGGCCAATAGATTTTCCTTCTCCACAGGAATTACTTGATGCAACCAAGCGAGCATATCACCAACATAACGTTTAATATCATGTACATGGGATTCTATGGGTTTAGGTGTCCCTCCAGGTCCTCCTTTTGTAAGAGCATCAAGAAACAGATGAACTACCATGGCTCGCCTACAAGTGCAATATTCTGCCAATACGTACCTAAAATTTCATAACATTGTTCAGTAACAGTTACTAACAATATTAGTTCAATATTAGTTAACTTAAAATTAAATAAGTATTCAAAGTTCAAAGTCATACTTAAATAAAACTGGACGCTCATGTAGTTTTCCCATTGCTTGTGTAAGAAGCTGACTGGTATTGGGAGCCTCAATATTGCGACAATGAGTTTGTGCCCACCTATAAAGTCTTTCCAAAGCAGCTTCCTAACAAACATAAAATAAATTCAAATATTATTATTTCTCAAATTAAAATATTTAACTTTTTAATGTTGTTCGATTTTTGTTATTGTTTAATGGCAAAAAACCTAAAAGATTATCATTGCCTATATAAAATATTATATTAAATCTATTTTCCTATCTAATTCATATTATATTTCTGAAAGTTTGTGTGTTTGTTTGTTTGTTATTCAATCACGCTTTAACCACTGGACCAATTGAGATGAAATTTGGTACGTATATGGTTTAAGTATCAGAGATACATATAGGTCTATTCCCGTTTTACAAAACGTCATTATACTACTTACCAAGCCCTAAATAATTATCAGTTTTTAGTTTTGTAACATCTGTTAACTATAGTTAGGTTTAATTACTGTTTACTGAACATGAGATTTAGGCACCTGAGATGGACATAGATCTAATCCCATTTTACAAATCTTAATCTATGTTTTATTTATTGCAAAATTATTGTTTTTAATGTTACATTTTCATCTAATAATCACAATCTGGTATTTTTCATTTAAGACTATTCAATGTTTTTAAAGCAGAGTGCAGAATATATATATTATATACAATTTTATTAGGATACTTTAATTGTAAGGTAGTATATATATTTGTGTAATTACATTATATGAAAAAATGGTAAATATGCAGTGCAGCATCTATTGGAGTTTTCGATATTTTTCTTACTAAAATGCTTTATTATGTGCCCAAAAGCAAAAATCCAAAATATGAAAGCAGGAGAAGTACGATAAAATTCGAAAATAAAAGTGACCAACATAACCTCAAAATTGCTACCGGCGAAAATCGGTACCGTGTTATACTGATTTTAGACGTATTTTTATTGTTTTACTGATCTACAGATCAGTAAAACAATAAAAATATCTCTAACACGGGTTTGGGTGATAGGAAACCCATTTTTTAAAAGAATAGTGCATAACCTAAGTGACACGGTTGTTAGGCCTAACACGGTGATGCGTGAAAAAACCTTTATATTTTTTTAAACATTATTTGGCTACATATCTTAAATGTCACGGTTGTTAGGCCAAACACGGTGATGTGTAAAAAAACCTTTATATTTTTTTAAAGAATACTGCATACCTAACTGACACGGTTGTTAGGCCTATCAAGGTGATGTGTGAAAAAACCTTTAATTTTTTTAAAAGAATACTAAGTATATTAACTGACACGGTTATTAGACCTAACATGGTGATGTGTAAAAAAACTTTTATATTTTTTTAAAGAATACTACATATCCTAACTGATATGATTGTTGGGCCTATCATTGTGTTGTGTGAAAAAAACCTTTATTTTTTTAAAGATTATCCAAACCTTAACTGACACGGTTGTCAGGCCTAACATAGTGATGAAGATAAATCTTTATACTTTTTTAAAGAATACTCCATAAGCTAACTAACATAGTTGTTAGGCCTAACACGGTGATGCATTAAAAGAACCTTTATTTATTTTTTTCAAAAGAGTACTCCATAACCTAACTGACACGGTTGTTGGGCCTAATACGGTTATGCATGGACAAAACTTTATATTTTTTTTAAAGAGTACTCCATAACTTAACTAACACGGTGATGCGTGAAAAAACCTTTATATTTTTTTAAAGAGTACTACATATCCTGACACAGTTGTTGGACCTAACATAGTGATGCGTGAAAAATCTTTATATTTTTTTACAGAATACTCCATTAGCAAACTAATATGGTTGTTAGGTCTAACACGGTGAAGCATTAAAAAAAACCTTTATTTATTTTTTTAAAAAGAGTACTCCAAACCTAACTGACACGGTTGTTGGGTTAAACGGTGATGCAGGAAAAAACCTTATTTTTTTTTAAGAGTACTCCAAAACTTAACTAACACGGTTGTTGGTCCTAACACGGTAATGCATGATCTTTAATGTATATTATGATTGCGGGCAAAGCCGTGATGGGTAACAGCTAATCATATTATATTTCTGAAAGTTTGTTTTTGTTTATTTGTTTGTTATTCAATCACACTTTAACTAATGGACCAAAAGAGATTACATTTGGTGTGAACACGTTTTAGGTATCTGAGATAAACACAATGCTATTCCAGTTTAATTGTATAATAATGACTTTTTAATAATACTGTATTTTATTAAAATATGACATGACCCTGTTTTAGCGTATCGAGTAGCAAAAATTTATATGTCTTTGCCGAAAACCATAAATCATATAATATTGTATATAGCAATATATTAAAATGAAATGACCTATTCTGATTTTGAAAACTGACTATAAATTTTATTGCTTACATTATAATTACAGGCAAAGCCGCAACGGGTAACAGCTAGTCATATTATATTTCTGAAAGTTTGTTTTTGTTTGTTTGTTTGTTATTCAATCACACTTTAACTACTGGACCAATTAAGATTAAATTTGGTATGAACACGGTTTAGGTACGTGAGATAAATACAATACTATTCCAGTTTAATTGTGACTTTTTAATAATACTGTATTTTATTAAAATATGACAGGACCCGGTTTTAGAGTATCGAGTAGCAAAAATGTATATTTCTTGGCCGAAAACTATAAATCGTATAATATTGTAAATAGAAATATATTAAAATGAAATACCTATTTAGATTTTGAAAATCGACTCTAAATTTTATTGCTTACATTATAATTGCAGGCAAAGCCGCAACGGGTAACAGCTAGTGATCTATATAAAAAAGGTTAATAATATTATATAAACAATTACAACAGTAGTAAAATTACAATTACATTATATAAAAATACTAATTTAATTTTAAAAATCATAATAAAATTAAGGAAAGACTGTAATGTTGTTAGAACAGCACACAGTCAATCACAGATACTGGATTCAGAATAGTTTTATTTCTCCTTTTAATAACTATAATAGAAATGAGAGCCGTTTACCTTTCATGAATAACAAATGTCATCTATAGTGCATAGTGTTTTATACACTAATATTTCCATAGTACACGTTTTGCAATAAATAGTAATTTTGCAGTTTTAAATTTCTCATAAATAAAATGACTTTAATCCTCTATAACTCATCAGAAAATGTTTTCAGTATGGTACATACAAACTCGGCATTGCCAAATTTAAAAATTACAGGTTGCGTAACAATGGAAGTAGATATGCTATTACAAACTACATAATACCATAGCACTGACAATTTCATAGATGTACAGTAACGTTAAAGTGTATGTAATAACTTCTTACTCATCTTTAGTTTAACCATTTAATAAGTTTTGGTTTGCACATAAATAGTACTGAAACATCTCCAGCGATTTATGTGAAAAGGAGAAGAGACATTCTGGAACAAGATTTGCAAGACTTTACTTTTTAGTGTTTTTAGAAACATGGTGCGTCATTTGTAAGAGTTTGGGTTATTTAATCAATTTGGCTTATAAATTCTGCAAACGAATATGGGTTATCTGCCTCCTACATAGGAGGAATGATTATCAGTTGGCAGACAGTAAGAAGTCAGTGAAAGTGAACAGAGCATATTGGTCACTATTTTTACTATTTTCTGCATGTATCACACATACCACTACTGTAATATCATGTCAATTAACTACGTAAATTATATGTATAACAAGAAACAACAGCCAGGCACCAATGCAGCCTCAAATCATCACTTGTTTATAAACCAAGATTTATGTTTTTTTTTTAAAGTACATTGTACTATTCAAAACAACTGAAGGGAAACGATACATATGTCATATCTCAATTTGTCTTCTTATCACTATACACGGCTAGCAATAACCTACACAACCTGCATTGATTATTTGATTTCATAAATCATTATAGAATTTGATTGGTGATAAGAAAAATAATCACCAATATTATAAGTTGCCAGTAATGGCTTAATTATATTTTTAATACCATTATAAATAACAACAGTTCTGTTTTGAAATCCTTTATTTTAAAATAGCAAAAACATTCATCTTCTTTTCCAATTGTAAATCCCTTTTATAAGTGTGTATTTTGACTTTTTTTTTTTTTATGTAATGAACTTATATTACATTATACATATTTAGATTCAATTAGATTCATAATATTTTTTAGGTTTAGTTTAGTTGTGCTTGTTTCCTATCTTCACTAGCCTTTAGGAATCTTTAATAATTTGAATACTGTTATTAATTAAGGTTTAACTCAATTTAATTCTTTAATTATTTATTATTATTAATATTGTGATTCAAGGATATTTAATAAAAATACCTTAAAATTAATGAAAATGCTTAAACAATTTCTAGGCTACTACCTTTCAAGTTTTGTCAATAATATCTATATGTATACTGCATTTACAGTTACTAAACAAATTTAATCCAACTGTACAAAATTTTAATGAAGTTACCTGGTACATGGCCATCTGCTCCATTATATGGAGTGCTGATGTTTGATAACCTGACTGCATTAGGCTGCGACAGTTAATATGAATGTTTTGCACTCTCTCCAAAGCTGAAAAGAAATCTTCAGTAATATTAGCCTCACGCAATGATGATAACTCAGCGGTGCTTAGCTGGAAATTATGTAAAAATGCTGTTGCTATTTCTTGTTCCATGCTTAGTTTTTGGCTGAAAAAAATGTTGTCCGTTAAAATCAATTACTTGAGAGTTACAAGAACTATTTTTTCCACTTAATTATGATTTGTTTTCAAATGACAAAATGTAAGTAGATTACAAATTTAAACTACGAGTGCTATCCAGACGTAACTTACGTTTTGGGCTGACGTGGCAAGGGGTCAGACCCCATCTGGAAGTCTGAGTGTTTGCTCACTCAAAGCCCATCCAGCTGTGGTAGTGTAAGGTTTATGTTTTTTCTGGTTAGTGAACTATTCATATTTAAAATGTGTGCTGTAATAGGAAATCTTACCAGTTGTGAAGTAAATCAGTGATTAAGTAGCAGAAAACAAGATAACTGAAACTTTGTAAAGTGAATGGAAACAACATAATGACTGAAGGTGGAGTAAGACAGTGGGTGCATTATGTTTAAAAATGGCCGCACTAATATTCACAATTAAGATCAAAGTGGCCAACCAAGCACTGTGACTGAAGAACTGATGTCAAAATTGAATGAGAAAATTTATGAAAACAGCCATTTTACAATTCCGGAGCTCTCGTTTGAAGTTTCCTCAAATTCCCCAAATTTGTAGAATTAAACTGTATGAAACTGTAACATATCCTTATATCTAACATAAATTTTTTGCTGCATCATAAATTTTGGGCTACATAGACACCAAAATTCTTGACAGAAGACCACAAAACAGTACCTGGCAACATTACTAATATTTCTAGAGACCTACGACAAAGATATTGATTCACTTCTCGATTGTGTTGTAACTGGGAATGAGACTTGGGTAAATGTCAATTGTTAGATGACAAAACAGTTTATATGAAGTGAGACCACACAAGTTCCCAGGAAACCAAGGAAGTGTTTACACACATTGTCAGCACGAAAAATCATTCTAACCATTTTTTGGGAGGACAGAAAAGGTATGCTTCTTGTTGATTTCTTTGAACGTGGTTCACCAATAACCTCTGAATATTAACATGTATTGTGAAAAATTAAAAAATTGAGAAGAGGAATGCAAAACAAGAGTCACAGAGTGCTAAGTCTGGAGTTATTTGGTGGTTTTGGCTGGGAAGTGTTCTACCATCCTCAGTATAGTCCAGATCTGGCACCAAGTAACTACCACTCGTGTCCGCACATGAAAATCTGGCTTGCAACCCAGCACTTTAATAACAATGTGGAACTGTAGGAAGGCATGCATGAATGGTGAAGTCTCAGGTAGCAGAATTCTATGACAATGGTATCAAAAAACTGATACACCACCAAGACAAGTGCTTCAATTTGAACTTAGATTATACTGATAAGTATATTAACAGTTGTTTTTATTCTAAAATCTAACTTACTTCCTCGATAACCCTCATATACTGGCATGCCTTTTTAAAAAGGTAATCTACACCCAAAACATAAAACTGCTTTCTTATAACACTTTATTCACGATTAGGAGGGTTAACAATTACTCATCAATCTGCTGTTTCCAAACTTGTACGCCTCAAGGCTGTAGCTTCAAAACTACAGTTTCTGAGTATGGATGTTAAGCAAAAAAATATTAATGGTCTTCAGGGATTTGAAACTTTGAATTCTTTAACAAATGAAAGTGATCATACATATTAAAACAAAATTTAATTATTACTTTCACCTAGTAGTGCTGGAACAAGCTGAATTAATAAGTTCTAACAACATGCTAGGGGATTTTAAAGTGAATTATTATTGTATTGAAAGATGTTCCTCCAGGTTCAATTTGGAGGGACACCATTGACCTTGGACAGAGAGAAATTCAGGCAAATAAAAGGGTTTTTACCCACCTTATATAGACATGATAAAACAGTGTTTAGGCTAAGAAAGTTAAACGAAAACATAAAACTCATAATCTTTGATTGGTAGGCTGTTGCTAGTAAAAGGTGTACAAACTCAAATGGGACTCTCACTTAAAGAGCTAATTAATGATTTATAAATTTGTTTATCTAAATTAGATTAAATTCAAAATTAGAATTAAGAAGTTTAATTATGCAATAGGTTAACAAGACACAGCATCAAAGGTCCTTTAGCTCTTTAACTCTTGTTTCAATCTAATATATAACAAATTAGATATTGAAAGGAATAGCTGAAAATTTTTAATTGTATGGGCTAAATTTTCTTAAAACTTTTTAAATAAATCTATTAAGTTTGTGGATGTAATTTTTAAAGACATGTAACATAGTTTCAGTATATTGTTAACTTCTCTAATTATACAAAGTTTAAATATTATTAAATTAATTTGATTTTGGTTCTTATTCAACATTTCTTACCTTTCTGCTTGTAACTTTGTGGTTTGTTCAATAAGATTATGAGTCTGTGCTTTTGTAGATTGTAACTGACTAGTCATTGTTTCAACAGCACTGTTCATATCCATTACATCAACGTAAATAGAATCTAATGCTTCTTTAACTTTACGAAAAGCTGACAAGAAATCCTGTAAATAAAATACAATTATATTAGCATACACATTGTACCAACAATGACCGAAATATGTGTTGAGTTCAAATATAAAATATTTTGTTTACTATTTTACAGTTTAAACTAAACTTCCTGGACTGATTAGTAAATGAACATCTGATGTTTTGAATTGTGCCACAATACAGCAGTATTAAATATTGGTAATAATGTATTTATAACAGGGAAATGCATGTTCCAAACACAGATACAGGACGTTGGACTGCAAACAGATAAAAAAAGGTAATTTTAATTAGTTATTTTTTGAACAAGATGGCAGAAAAACAACAAATGTTTTCTGAATATGTATAGTTGGCAAAAGGAGTACTTCAGCGAAGAGATGAAACTAAGTTCAAGAGCATACAGTCATCACGGTTTTTTTTCTTATAGCAAATTATCAATTTTTTTAAAATTAAAATTTGATGTAGTGTTGAACAAACAACAATTTGTTGATAAATACAAACAGAAATTGAAAATTGATTTTGAAAAAAATAGGTTTGCATTTTAATGTGTCAATTATTTGAAATTATTAACAAAAGGTAATTATAATCTCAACAAATCTTTTATATCTTACATCTATCTGTCTGTCTGTCTGTCTGTCTGTCTGTCTCTCTCTCTCTCTCTCTCTCTCTCTCTCTCTCTCTCTCTATATATATATATATATATATATATATATATATATATATATATATATATATATATATATATAAACATATTTGTTATCTAACCTATGAGATAAATCTTTTCAGTGCCAATGTCTGACTTTTCAGGTGTGCACTTTTCTTGCAAAAAGTGCCAATATCTGAACTTTGCACCCAATATTAAAATAATAATTTTTTTTTAATTCAAGGTAAACTGAAATTTTATGACATGTATTTACATTTTATGTTATACTCTTTGAAGTACTTAAAATATCTCAAACCTAAAAAATGTATAATTTTAATAACATATTTGGACTCAACATCCTATTAACTTGATACCTTGAATGACCTAATGTGACTGAAAACAAAAACTCTAAAATTTAAGGGTTTACATTTTAAAAGACCTAAATTTAAAAAATATACAATTCATGTAACATATTTGGACCCAGCATAAATTTTTTGATATGTTTGTGTCCTTATATGTCCTATCATAGATGTCCTATTTAGATTCAAGCCAAAAATTATGGTTTTTTGACCTTTAAGGATTCAAAAACCAGAAATTTTTATATTCCAATGCCATATTTGGATTCAACACAAAATTTCTTCTAAATCTGATTCCCAAACTGCCTACTTAAAAACCTATAATTTTGTTGACAATAATACAAGTTCTACAATACAGTACAACAATACAGTTCTATTCCAAACAGCTTGGGTTCAGTGTTACAAATTTTAATTTTAAATCACTCTCTTTTCTCTTATTATTGTGCTTACAAATTTTGTTTTGTTTTTTTTTTGTGTGTTTAACGTCCGACTATTGTGCACACTTGGGCTAATGCAGACGGTGGGATGATTTATAGCGTATGAAAATGCCAAGCCCTCGCCAGGAATCGAACCCGGATCCTTGGGGTGAAAGCCTAGTATGCTATCCACTAGACCACCGAGGCGGCTTATAAATTTTGTGGCACAAAGACATACAGACAACATTTTCACAGTTGTTTGGAAATGGATTGTGAGCTTATGTATATAAAAAAAATAATTTCTAAAGCATTTTTAATGATTTTAGAATTTTGATTAATAAAAACAATATGAAGAGTATTATAATAAGAATTTGGAAGCCTAATTACAGAAATTTTAAAAAAATTTCAAGTAAAAGTAAAGAAAAAACATTTGGTTATATTGTTGAAAGTAAATTTTATATAGATAATTAAAATATTAATGTACCAAACTATAAGTTAAAAATTGTAATTAGTTTTGGTTTTATAATTACTTGTTGTTTAAACACCAGGGAAAATTCAATTTTCTAAGCAGATATAAGTACACTGATAAAAATATCAGCTGTTAATTTCATTTCTATTCATTTTGTTGTCATAAGTGTTATAACTGTTGTCTTAGTCCAAACAAAGGAATTTAGTAGACTGTAGACTTGTAGGATAAAAAAAGTGCTACATAATACTGTATTTTACTGCAAATTATTTTGTTTTATTCCATCGGCAATGATAACCACATCGGTTTTTCACCAGCAAAAAAAAATGTTTTATTCCACCTTGTCTTTATAAACAACACTAGCTGTTACCCGTTGCGGCTTTGCCTGCAATTATAATGTAGGCAATAAAATTTATAGTCGATTTTCAAAATCAGAATAGGTCATTTCATTTTGATATATTTCTATTTACAATATTATAAGATTTATGGTTTTCGGCCAAGAAATATACATTTTTGCTACTCGATACTCTAAAACAGGGTCCTGTCATATTTTAATACAATACAGTATTATTAAAAAGTCACTATTATATAATTAAACTGGGATAGTATTGTGTTTATCTCAGGTACCTAAACCATGTTCATACCAAATTTAATCTCAATTGGTCCAGTAGTTAAAGTGTGATTGAATAACAAATAAATAAACAAAAACAAACTTTCAGAAATATAATATAATTACCTGTTACCCGTCACGGCTTTGCCCGCAATCGTAATACACATTAAAGATCACGCATCACCCTGTTAGGACCAACAACCGAGTCATATAGGTTATGGTGAATTTCTTTTTTAAAATAAAGGTTTTTTTTAACGCACCACCGTGTTAGTTAAGTTATGGAGTACTCTTTAAAAAAAATTAAGGCTTTTTTCCTGCATCACCGTATTAGGCCCAACAACCATGCCAGTTAAGTTCTGGAGTACTATTTTTTAAAAAAATAAAGGTTTTTTTAATGCATCACCGTGTTAGGCCTAACAACCATGTTAGTTAACTTATGGATTATTCTTTAAAAAAAATATAAAGATTTTTCACGCATCACAATGTTAGGCCTAACAACCGTGTCAGTTAAGTTTTGGAGTACTCTTTAAAAAAAATAACGGTTTTTTTCACACATCGCCATGATAGGCCCAACAACCATGTCAGTTAGGATATGTGGTATTCTTTTAAAAAATATAAATGTTTTTTTACGCACCACCGTGTTAGGCCTAACAACCGTGTCAATTAGGTTATGTAGTATTCTTTAAAAAAATATAAAGGTTTTTTCACGTATCATCGTGATAGGCCCAACAACCGTGTCAGGATATATAGTAGGCTATTTTTTAAAAAAATATAAAGGTTTTTTCACGCATCACCTTGTTAGGCCTAACAACCGTGTCAGTTAGGATATGTTATATTCTATAGAAAAATATAAAAGTTTTATAATACATCATCGTGATAGGCCCAACAACCGTGTCAGGATATGTAGTACTCTTTAAAAAAATATAAAGGTTTTTTCACGCATCACTGTGTTAGGCCTAACAACCGAGTTAGTTAAGTTATGGAGTACTCTTTAAAAAAAATATAAAGGTTTTTTCATGCATTGTGATAGGCCTAACAATCGTGTCAGTTATGATATGTAGTATTCTTTAAAAAAATATAAAGGTTTTTCACGCATCACCGTATTAGGCTCAACAACCGTGTCAGTTAGGTTATAAGTACTCTTTAAAAAAAAATTAATAAAGGTTTTTTTAATGGATCACCGTGTTAGGCCTAACAACCATGTTAGTTAGCTTATGGAGTATTCTTTAAATAAAATATAAAGTATTTTTCACGCTTCACCATGTTAGACCTAACAACTGTATCAGTTAAGATTTTCAGTACTCATTAAAAAAAATTAAGGTTTTTTTCACACATTACCGTGATAGGCCAAACAACCGTGTCAGTTAGGATATGTAGTATTCTTTAAAAAAATATAAAGGTTTTTCACGCATTACCGTGTTAGGCCTAACAACCGTGTCAATTAGCTTATGTAGTATTCTTTAAAAAAATAATTTTTTTTTCACATATCACCGTGATAGGCCCAACATCTATGTCAGTTATGTTAGGTAGTATTCTTCAAAACAATATACAGGTTTTTTCACGCATCACCATGTTAGGCCTAACAACCATGTCAGTTAGGATATGTAGTATTCTTTAAAAAAATATAAAGGTTTTTCACGCATCACAGTGTAAGGCCTAACAACCGTGTCAATTAGGGTATGTATTCTAAAAAAAAATAAGGGTTTTTTTCATATATCACCATGATAGACCCAACAACCGTGTCAGTTGGGATTGTAGTAGTCTTTAAAAAAATATATAGGATTTTTCACGCATCACCGTGTTAGGCCTAACAACCGTGTCAGTTAGGATATGTAGTATTCTTTAAAAAAACATAAAGGTTTTTTCACGTATCACCGTGATAGGCCCAACAACCGTGTCAGGATATATAGTAGGCTATTTTTTAAAAAAATATAACGGTTTTTTCACGCATCACCTCGTTATGCCTAACAACCGTGTCAGTTTGGTTATGCAGTATTCTTTTAAAAAAATGGGTTTCTTATCACCCAAAACCCGTGTTAGACGTATTTTTATTGTTTTACCGATTTACAACACGTTACTGATTTTCGACGGGTAGCAATTTTGAGGTTATGTTGGTCACTTTTATTTTCGATTTTTATTGTACTTCTCGTGCTTTCATATTTTGGATTCAAACTTGGGCACATAATAAAGCATTTTAGTAACAAAAATATCGAAAAATCCAGGATATGCTACACTGCATATTTACCATTTTTTCATATAATGTAATTACACAAATATATATACTACTACCTTACAATTGACACTCTGCGTAGGGATTTTTTTACATTTAATATTGAAAATTCAACACAAAGTAACAAATTAAAGTCAGTTTTGAAAAAAATTTCAACTAAAATATTGAAAATGTTACATTAAAAGCAATAATTTTGCAATAAATAAATAATAAGATTCTTAAAATAGGATTGAATCTATGTTCATCTCAGGTACCTAAATCTCAGGTCCAGTAAATAACAACAGTTAACACATGCCACAAAACTAAATACTAATAGTTATTTTGGGCTGGGTAAGTAGTATAATGACGGTTTTTAAAACGGGAATTGGCCTATGTGTATCTCAGATACTTAAACCATATTCGTACCAAATTTCATCTCAATTGGTCCAGTGGTTAAAGCATGATTGAATAACAAACAAACAAACACACAAACTTTCGGAAATATAATATGAATTAGATAGTGTCATTAAGAATGTGATCAAAGTTTATCATCTAAGTAAAGAAAGTTTTGTATTTGCAATGCAAATACAGCACTTCTTGCAGAGGACTAATTTTTTGTAGTTATGTTAGTAAGGTTGTATACTGTTTAAGACATCAAAAGACTATCAAGCATAAGAGATATTAAAAAAAAAATTCCAAATAATACTGCATATGCAATAACATAAAAAAACTGCATGTAACTTTAACATTAGTAAGATAACAATATGGCACAACCTTTGATAATTATTCTAAAGACTGAATTGTGAAGGACTGACCCTGGTGGAGGAAGCTTGGCAATCTAATTTTCAATAAAAACTTTTAAAAATATTATAAAAGCAACAATACTTATCTCATCTCAAAAATTAAAGTAAACATTCCACCAGAAGCATTCTTTTAAAAATAACACTAACATTAAATCATTTGGTGTAATTTTACATTTTTTTAACAAAACCTGTTTAACTTCAAAGGAATTTATTAACTTTATTTTGCTTTATGTTAAAAAAATATGGTAATCTTTTAAAAGTTTTAACTTATTCTAAAACAAAATTTTAATGATCATTTACAAAACTGTATTTAAAAATTAGTACTTGCCCATTTCTTTCATTTCCAAACAGGTTAATGAAAGCAGTTTTTAAAATTATTAATTAATGATGCCAATAATTCTACTGTATTTTTTTTTAATTTGCAATCATTTGTGTATAAAAAACAATGCATGATGTTCCGAGAGTATAGGTCAACAATAATTCTCAATTGCCAAACATAAAAACTTAAAATCTATAACAAAAGCCTAGAATCTTAGATCTGATGAAATATTAAAAACTAAAAACAGGATCAAATGCTCAAAGCCTTTAGTCTAAACATAAAGCTAAAACTTACATATTATTTAATCAGCAAAACTACAAATTACAAAACAAAATGAGTATACAGAGACTGGCAAATGCTTAAACTTACATATTATTTAATCAGCAAAACTACAAATTACAAAGCAAAATGCTGGCAAATGCTAAACCAAATGTGAACAAGTCAGAAACAAACAATTGATGTAACAGCTATCAATGAATGGGGCAAGAGTTCTAACTAGTTAGGGTAAGCAGTCTGTTACCCTTGCTCTTTCCGATCCCTAGGTTGTATAAGTCTAAGCTTTAGGGAAGTTTCTAAAATGAAAACACAGTTTTACTACACTTTAGACCTTTATTACTTATAGTTATTACTGTGAGTTACTCACAGTTGTGAGTAAAATAACCCAACACTGGTTCTATTATATTTTCATTTTATAAACCTCAACATGTTTGACTCCACATACTTAATTAAAGCTGTAAATTTCAAAATATGTTTTAGGCTGCTTAGGATGCATGTCATAACCATATGTTACTGTTTTTAGTTTTTAATATTCCAAAAAAACTAATTCCAATGTTGGAATTATATTAAAACCTGAAAAATTAGATTTCTAGATATCTAGGTTTATGTTGTAGGTTTTATATTTTGAGAATAACAATTGGTCAACATTCAATTCTTGAAACATCATTTAAACACAAATAACAGCAAAGAAAAGGTAATAATACAATAGTAGTAGAGTTGCACATTATCAGAGCTGTTAGATCATTTCTATTTGCTTTTTCATTTTAAAATAATTAACAATAAACACTATACAGAGCAATAAATAATAAAATTTACCTCATTTATGCTTAAACTTCGTTTTTCAATTTTACTTCGAAGACTTCTCCTGGATTGTAAAGTATTTTCAGTGAAAAAAACAGAAAGCTCCTTGAGAGCTTCTAAAGTATCCTGTAGTAACATATATATTTAAAATTAAATTTATCTATGAACTGTTAAATATATGTTTAAATCTATGGACTGTTAAACCATATTACTATTAATAGATAGGCATATAGTTTTAACATACTGAGCAAAATTATTTTTTTAAAATATTTGTTTAGTAATTATTATTTTCTATCACCTGCCTAATCCTCTAACAATTCCATAAGTATCCGAGGATTCTGACACTTCAGTATAGGCTTAAACTAATAGATAAACAAATATTAACATTAAAATGTTCTTAATTAAAAAAATATCTGAAACAAAAGTGACTAAGTTGGTGTACAAGAAATATTAAAGTAGAGTGTGTGTGTGTGTGTTTTACTCGCTTTTGTACTTTTGTTACTTGCACAGTTACTTTAAATGATAACTTTATTTCACTATATTAATACACATAAATCACTAATCAAGGTGCTGCTCATGCACATTATCAGTTTATAATAAATCATTTTTATTTTGACAATTCTTCTAGTGAAAACATCGTTAAAAAATAGTTGCTGTTATTTGTGATCTTTGTGATCTGCCTCTTTTTGGCAGTTTAGGTTCAGTGCAACATGCAATCCCACGATTTAATGTTAAAAAAACAGTATTTATGCCATGTAGGTTGTTTTTTCAGTGATTTTTTTCATATGTGTTGTTTTAATTAATACTTTATTATTTAATTAACACACAAAATATTTAGAAATATATTCACCTGAAGAAAATTATTTCTTTTAAATTATTATGATGTTAGGTTTTTTTTTATGGAACTGTACTGTGACATCTTTGCATTAAACACATTAGATTTCACACACAGATTTATTGGTCATGTGCTTTATTATTAACTACAAGTAGTTACTGCTCATGCCAGTTACACATTTCGACAGCCATTACTAAATGTTAAGGTTTATTGATTTTTTTTATTGGTTAGGTATTGTATTTTTTTTTAATAAAGGTTTTTTTATCATCTTAGCGATCAAAAACACACTACGTACAGGATAACTAGTTTAATTAAATAGATTTTTTACCCAATATCATGTCAGTTAGGTTATTAAGTATATTTTTTTCATAACAGTGTTTTTATCACCCAACAACCATGTTATTAGGTTCACCACCCAACAACCATGTCATTTAGGTTTGAGTACAGCCTGCAAATCTGGCACCTTTGGGACTTTGAGAGTGCCGGATTACCAGAAATTCGGATTATTGAGGTCTGTCAAAAAAAAAAGCGGTGAACGGAGAGTGAGGCGGAAGTTAAAGAACATTTTACTCAAGAGAATAAAAAAAAAAATTTATTGCTTACATTCTATAATAGAATGCTAAGATTTTATTTTAACTTTGGAATAACATAATTTTACTGTGTTGGCTTAAAATAAGACTTAATGCCTTTTTGTTTGTCTTTTTTAATCATGTTTTTCCTTTAAAAATTTGTTTCTTAATACACATAAATTAAAAAGTTCTGTAAGATTTGCTGCACTTCGCAAACCTTATAGAAGTATCAATAGCAGCAGCTGCTACATTTCCGGTAGTTGGTGGTGTTGAATTCGTGGCATCAGCCTCTTCTTCATCATCGGGTTCAGTATCTGAGAGCTGATCTAGTGATGTGTCATTCCTAATAATGGCGCCTGAACTCTATTGATCACGCCCAATTTACTTATACTCTACCAATCACGTCACATGTGTACATTACAGTACATATACTAATCTTAATTTGTTTTTAAAAACAGCCTATGAGTGATGCCCATTTATTGAAAGTCCCGGATTATAGGATACCACATTAGAGGACTTTTACTGTATTTAACAAACAAAAATTTAGGTGTTTTTATCACAACAACCGTGTTAGTTAGGTTTTATATTCAATTACCATGTCAGTTAGGTAACTGTTACTTTTTTATTAAAAAAAATAAGTTTTTTTTATTGTTTTAGTGATCAAAAACATATTGCCTACTTCCGCACAGTAACAATTTTGTGGATTTGTAGGTCACATTTATTTTCGATTTTTATCATACTTCCTGTGCTTTCTGCAATTTTATATTTTAGATTATTGCTTTTGGACATGTAATAAAACGTTTTAGTGAAAAATTACTGAAGAATCGAAAATAACGTACACTGCATATTTACCAAGAAAATATTTCTTCATTAGATATTTCACTGAATTTAATTTAAATTGAAATATTGTGAAATTACAGGCAAATTCACAATTTTGTAAAGCTGCAGCAGCTTTATATCTGCTGACTTAACACTACTTATATAGGTTAGTAATGGTACTACTTACATAGTTTAAGGAATGGTAGTTATACAGAATTATGTAACAATTGGGTTAAATACTTACCAGGCAAATCAACTTATGTTAAACACTTAACAGCCAAGTCGAGTTAGGTTATCAAATTCTTTAAAAAATAAAATATATTCTTTTCATTATTATTTACATGCATTTCATTGAATACCCAACAGCCGAGTCCAGTTAGATTAAACATGCAACGGCCAAGACGAGTTATAGTTTTTTTTTTTTTAATTTATTCTATTCATTATTGATAAATGCATTTAATTTTTTGCCATTAAAAACATGTTTTCCACTTTCAGTGTTAGTCACAATAAATCAGTCATTTTGAGGTTATAATTGTCACTTTCATTTTCACTTTTTTGTAACTTCCCTTTGCTTCCACACTTTTATATTTTGGATTATTAACATTGGGCATATAATAAAGCATTTTAGTGTCAAAACTGACAAAAATCCCAAAACTCAATTTTACCTAAACTGCATGTTTACTCTCTCAACAGACGGCGATGATAACCTTAACGGTTTTTCGCCGAAAAAAAAAATACTCTCTCAACATAGGCATAAGTTTATCAAAAATAAGTTTACTTAACTTAAATCTACGCGAAGGACTTTACAGCAGAATATTGATAGGCCTACCCTAATAAATTTAAAATTAAGACTGACCTTATCATTTTCAAGACGAGTTTCCAAAATTTTGTTTAACCTAGTACTCAAATCTGATTTAGATCCCTTATCATCAAGCTCAATTGTTTCGCTTGTTGTTGAAGACATTTTTTATTCTGTTTTTCATTAAAAGACAGAATAATTTTTTATAGACTCCAAACACTGCAATGTAAAAACAATATACAGTCACGACAGCTCAAAACAAAACAAAAGAAAAGATTAAAGATATATCTGCATATATGCAGACGACAGCTCAACACTTACACACAGCCACTGACGTTACGTCACTGACAGATTAAAAAAAAGGTATGGTTTTTGAGATTTTTGAGTTTTGTAGCTTATTCTGTGTTCTGATTTAGAAAATGAATAATCTACAGACAGTTGCAACCATAGATATAACTATGGTTAGATCTAGTTTTTTTTGTAATAGAATTATCATCTTACATGTAAATTCGAGAGAAAATTTGACATGTAGTTCTACTTACAAGGCAAAAGTGACTTGTAAAGGACTAATTAATTTACTAAATGTATAAAGTGCAGCAACTTGCAGTGTAAATACGCCAGATCCAATGTTAGTGTTATATTATCTCTACACAAGACAATTAAGATGTAACATGCTACCACTTATTTATAGGTCAGACAATGGTAAAGCAACCTGCAAGAGCACCAGTGGGTTAGAGAGGAAAATGTGGGAGTGAGTGGTTGAGTCCTCACTCTCTTTCACCATAGTATCCTCCTTTTCCTTCATTATTGTTGAATAGTATCAGTCTATAGACTCAGATTAGCAGACTTTGTATCACTAGACTGTTGGAGTGAGTTAGAGGGTAATTTTCCAACATGCGCGAGAAATTGTAAAACTGCAGGCCGTTTACTTCTTCTTATTCCAATGGCTCCTTTTGGTTCACACCATTTTGGATCTTGCCTCTCAATACAATCCAGGAAAGTCCCTTCGTCCCTGCTTTCCTCTATCCAGGCCCTAGCAGATCAGTAAGTGATCCTTGTCTATAACATACACATCTTTTGAACAAATCTTACACTTGTCAGAGGTTATTAGTCTCATCCTATGGAGATGCTTGGCAAGACAATCGTGACCAGTTTCCAAGCGGAAATTTGCTACAGCTATTTTACGTGGAAGCATCTTATTGTCCTTAAAAAGATTAAACTGATCATAAGCTTTGTCTTGTAGGTTTTTCTTCATTTCACTAACAAATTTTTACTGTGAGTCTGGTTTTAGTTTTCTTATAACTGCTTGTAATGACAGGAAGCCTGCTGGCTTTTGAATAATTTTTGTTCCTCTCTTCGCCAAATTATCCGCAGCTTCATTTCCTATCAATCCACGTGTGCAGGGACCCACTGCATTGTGATATTGCCAACATTATTTCTTATAATCTTGTAATTCTGTCTGATATTTTGTATTACTTTGCTTTTTGGAGTATCATTATTGGCTATTGCCTGCAGAGACGATTTCGAGTCAACTAAGACCACTATATTTGTGTTCAGCCATGGTCTCACAATCAGCTGTTCGAGAGCCTCATTTACAGCTACCAATTTCGCCTCAAACACTGTTCTGAGCCATACGGACTCTTGGATCCGTGTATATACTGATGGCTCTTGAATGGAAGGAGAAACAGGAGTTGGAATATATTGTGACCACTTCTCGCACTACATTGCTTTAAGCAGGCCGTTTACTAAATGGCTAAACTATAAATAATAATAATATAAAGAATAAGGATCTAGCTAAACAATTAATTTGCTTATTGAGTCAATACAACTTGTTTTATTAAAGGGTGTTGGAAAATAATATTAATGTTAATTAATTTAAGTTATCTAACATTAATGAATTTAAAGATTTGTGTCGATGTTAATTTAGTATCCTCTTTACAACCAATTTAATGCACTACAGTATATTATATATATGCAATATTATATATATATATATATATATATATATATATATATATATATATAAATGTATATATATATATATATATATATATATATATATATATATATATATATATATATATATACACACAGTATATGCAATACATATTTTGTATATTATTGTATTTACCAAAAACGTTCACACAATCCACACAGATTTCTATCATAATCTGTAGTAATAAATCGCAAACGGCGGGAATCGTAAAATGGACAAAGTGTTGTGTAATGGAAGTAAATGTCGATAATTATAATTATATGTTTTTCTTTTTCTTTTGAAACTTAAGTAATGAAGCTAAATAAATTTGCAGTTATTCAAGGAGCTTTTATAAGTGTTCAAAAGTCATTGAGTTCGTTAAGCACTATTGATTTAGGTACCCAAATTTTGAATACTGTTTTAAGTTTACAATTTCGAGGTTATGTAGTGTTACACCTAAGCTTTGAGTCTAAAAGTGTTTGTAAAATTATGTTATATGACCATTAGGGGATAACTATTATTGCATAAGGGCAATTTAGTGGTATTTATGCAATAGCGAGAGAGCTAATTTTCATGATTTTAAAGTATTGTTTTCTTCAATTGCCTACTATTATTCAATTAAGTGATAACCTGAGGAAGATTAAATTTATTAGGAAACAATGGATTAGCTTGACATGTTATAAATTTTGTTTTATTAATGCAATAGCGAGAGAGCTAATTTTCGTGATTTTAAGTATTATTTTCTTCTATTGCCTACTATTATTCAATTAAGTGATAGCCGCCTAGTTGTTATTCAATTAAACTTGGTGGTCTAGTTGATAGCTTACTGGGCTTTCACCCCGAGGACCCGGGTTCGATTCCCGTCCAGGGCGCGGCATTTTCATACGCTATAAATCATCCCATCGTCTGCACTAGCCCAAGTGTGCACAATAGTCGGATGTTAAAAAAAAAAAAAAAAAAATATCAAGTGATAACCTGCAGAAGATTAAATTTTTTAGGAAACAATGGATTAGCCTGAAAAGTATATTTTCTTATGTTTTCCATCAAAACGCTTTATTCATGCCCATTTGTATTAATACAAAATATGAAAGTGAGGTAAATACTGAAAAATTGAATAAAAGTGTAAAAAATATGTGAAAATCGATAAAAAAGTTTTTTTAAATTATCTACGTAATTAATTATTTCTATTGTGTAAAAATTATTAATTTGTTTTCTTGTAAAAATGCTTTATTTAATATGTGTAATTTAAGCAGTATTGGTAACCAAATAATTTTAAAAAAGTGGGTACTTCAAGCATCTTACAAAATTAATCTTTTTTAAATATTTTGTTTTCTTTTATTACTTACTTCATTATTCAATTAAGAGGTATTCATCTGTGAAAGATTAAATTTCTTATGATAAGTTATGGTGTTACACAGTTTTTAATTAATGGAACTATATTGTGATTTCATTGTCATTTACATTACATGGTACATGTTAGATTTACTAATGCCAAGGTCACCCACTGAGGTAGTATTCATTTAAATTATAAGCAAAAAATTTAGAATTTTTTTAAAGCAATGGCTGCTTACATCCATAACGAGTCATTATTGTTAAGGAGGATATAAAACAGCCACTCTTGGTGTATGATAATTCCATTAAAAATTACATCACATTGTAATTTATTGTAAGAAATTTAATCATCTGTTGGTTAATATTTCTTAACTGAATAATAAAGTAGGTAATCAAATAAAAAAATATTGAAAAATAGTTAAATTTATAAGTGTCACTATTGCATAAAAATATTATTTCTTACGATAATTTATGATTTTATACAATTTTTAATGGAACTATTTTGCATGGAGTATATGTATGATATCCTATGCCAAAATCACTGAGGTATATTGTAAGAAATTACAATAAGTTACAATCAATGTCATTATGAGGAAGAATGTGAGTAACATTGTTAGTTCTCGTAATAGTAAACAGGTACTATTTAATTGAAGCATGGAAACAGCTATTATTGAACTGTACACAATAGGCCTAGTATTGGTTAGGTTATTAAAATAATTTTTTATATAAATTATTTTTGATCTTTTAGTAATATAGTTTTTGTGCTTTTTATTATTATTTACACCCATTAAATTATATTTTTTTGAAATAGAACACATTATTAACTTCCATGAAATAGTAAAGTTTAGGTTATAGAAATAAATTGTTTCTATTTTTTTCAAACTTCCTATAATTTCCTCACTTTTATTTTTTTGACTATTACAAAATGACATGAAATAAAGCATTTTTGCAGGATAAAACGAAAATATAGCGGTGTCTAGCTATATTGTCCTGTATCTAATTTTACAATAATTTAGTTTATGTTACTGTATTCCAAAAGAATTAGTTGACAATTTTTTAAATTTTTGTATACATTTTTTACAGTAAAAAAATGGAAAAACTATATTTTAAATTTATTTAACAATTTGTAACAGTTCGTAATTTGGAAGTTATTAGTATGTTGAGTACAACAGGTTATAAACACAATGTACGATCCAA
Source organism: Callitettix versicolor (assembly GCA_022606455.1). Lineage (NCBI taxonomy): Eukaryota > Metazoa > Arthropoda > Insecta > Hemiptera > Cercopidae > Callitettix > Callitettix versicolor. The sequence continues at coordinate 58,625,983 of CM040183.1, forward strand.
AGTAATCGCCAACGACATTCCAGACCACTGATGTTATGGCATATAGCCTGATGCAAATATATATTTTTTGGAAATAATGATCTAACTGGTGGGGAATAACAAAATTACTTTTTATAAAACAGGTATTTCAAGAACGAAAACAACATTTATAAATACATCGGGTAAATACAAAATTAAGAAGTAGAAAATGGATATGGTAAATTAAATATACAAGTTAGCTCATCTTGAATTTGGCATTGCAATACGTGAATGGATAGTAGAGCCTGTGTATATGACAGCATCACTACACACAAATTTGGTGCTGTGCAAGAATGTTTTTTTTTTTTTTTTAAGACGAAAAGCACATTGAGGCTATTATCGCCTCCTTGAATGTAAGTGTAAGTGTAAAGTGTTATAGTCATAAGTGTAGTGTTGCTTGTGTAAGTGTTTGTTAGATTCGGGTACCACGAGGGACATCTAAATCCTCTCATTAGGTGCAGCTAGTCTACACCCCCTTGCGGGACGCTGTGCAAGAGAGAGAGAGAGAGAGAGAAAGAATGAATAAGTCGGCCTAACAACAAACAAAAGAATAAAAGAAGAAAGGAAATTATTTTATGAAAAATCAAAAAGCCACCTCGGTAGTCTAGTTGATAGTGTACTGGGTTTTCACCCCGAGGTCCCGGGTTCGATTCCTGGCCAGGGCTAGGTATTTTCATACGCTATAACCATCGTCTGCATTAGCCCAAGTGTGCACAATAGTTGGACGTTAAAAAAAAAAAAAAAAAAATTAAAAATCAAAAATTAACTAGCATAATCAATTTTATTAACAGATTTATTTGTAAATCCATTATAAAGTTAATTTCGTAGAATTAAAAGGCCATGACATCAGTTAATAGCTATGCTTTGACATCCTTTTATGCGATTTACAGAAATCTTTAAAATTAACTAATTTTATCATGTTTTTCTATATGTACAGTATTATATTTAAATTTATTATGTTAAATTTCTTTAATTATTTTATTTAGAAAGTACAATCAGTTTTTGTTTCACTATCTTTTTTAAATAATTTTTCTGTATTTTGCCAACTTTTTTGTTGACATATTTTTGAATTATGTTTTGTTGAACAGGGCGCTGCGCTACTATATTTATTCACTGCATTGAATACAGTGCCTTCTTTGAGGTTGCAACTTAGTATGAAGAATCGTAAATTTTGTCATTTTACTCTGTATTGTATTAAAAGTATAAATGTAAAATTTGTAATCATTACACAATTTTAAGTTTATATTTATATTTTGGGGGCCGCAGTTCCACATTGGTCACAGTATATAACTGTCAGCACTGCCATATACTAAAAAATTCCGTATACTTTATATTAAATGGTTCTACCTTATAGTTTTAATTATTTGTTCAACTGATCTGTTTTAGGTGACAAAGAAAGCCTGGATTTTGTTAATGGAAAAATATCCAATGCTGTTAAATCTGAAGATTTTGTAAATGAAGACTTGCAAAGACTTTTTCTACTTTTGTTTCTTAACACCAACACTACACTATATCAGGAATTAAAAAATGATTTTAAATATACTCATATTATTGGTTATATACCAATGATAAGCAGACATGTATTGGCAAAATTAATATTTGGTTTAAAATTAGAACCGTTTTTATATAATAGTATTATATTTATTGAAGGAAAACTCTGTCATCAGTTATTACGAATAGCTGAAATATATATTACAATATTAGATGAATTTGAAGCTATAAATTTTATAGAAAATGTTATAAAAGCCATTTACAAGAAACTTTCATTTTCAGAAGACAGTCAAGTAAAGCTTTCTTTTCATGTTTTTCTTAAACATTACAATGATTTATTTGAAGAACGTGATAGACCTAAAAAGTGGAAAAAGACAAAACAATTTCATTTTTCTGGATTAGTAATGTATAGTCTCTTATCTCTATTGCACGAAGCATTACATTTGTATTGTGACAATGATCAAGAACAAGTCAGTTGTCATGAAGTTTTTGAGATTTTTAAAAATGTGAGAGATAATACTAAAACAGATTATGCCAATAAAAATTCATTGTTAGAATGTTGTAATCTGTTAATATCAAAATGTTCACAACATGCAGTTACTGTAACTCTGGAAGTGTACTTGTATTGGGCTGAAGTAGATTTAGACGATGTACCTGATACAACAAATACTCTCCAAAGAAAAATTGGTGAAAAAGCGTATGTATGTATTACAGCATTGACAGAAGCAGAAAAATTGGGAATTTTCTCCTCAGATATATCTGTTTTAATAAGTTACCTTTCAAGTATTGCTTCAAAACCACACATTGAAAAAGAGAAAGAACTAGATATACCTACAATAATACAAAACATTAAAGATGCTCACAATAATCCAACTGAATGGATTAAGAAGCTTCTTGAAACAAACTTCGAGTTTGATGATGATATTGTAGAACTGCTAGTTATGAATATTTTGTTTCTGGACTTTAATGACAGAAGAAAATTATTTAAGAAATGTGTAGAATTTGCAGACAATACAACTGAGTGTTCTGAGTATATTAAACAGTTGGCTTTAAATATTATAAACCAAGAAGAAATAGATTACCAGGTTAAATTATTAGAAGATTTTGTTTGTAACTATGGGTTAAAGAAAATACTAATGTTAAAAGAATTTAAAAAACTGTGTACAGAAACATTTAACAAAGTTGTTTGTGAGTCTGATGAAACAAAACGTAATGAGGTAGGCTTTAGTATATACTTGTGTACTTACAATTAGTAAAATACTGTAATTAATTTAAATAAATTTTAAGAAAAATCCAATGATAAATATGCAAATATTATCCAAACAAAGTGGGAAAATACAGTCGACCTTGGATATAATGCGGTTAAAGGGACAAAATGTATATGAGCGCTGTTGTAAATGAGATAGCGTTGTACCCGAGTTTACAGTAAATGAGTTTGTAAATGGCGGAAATACTGTATGTAGTGAAAGAAAAGCATACTTTTTACTGTATACATAGTTAATGGCTATTTTATTACAATTTATTACACATATTGAGCCGCCTCTGTGGCCTAGTTGATAGCGTACTGGGCATTCACCCCGCTGACCCGGGTTCGATTCCCGGCCAAGGCTTGGCATTTTCAAACGCTATAAATCATCCCATCGTTTGCATTAGCCCAAGTGTGCACAATAGTCGGACGTTAAACAAAGAAAAAAAAATATTACACGTATTACATAATTTTGAAATATATTTTAGTTAAAACTAATAGAAAATAAGTACTGTACAGTCTAGTTATGTATACATGCAACACAGTGTGTACACTGTTGTGAAGGTTTGTGAGATTGAAGTTCCTCCCCCCACTAAGGTGTACAGTGTGTGTGTGTGCGTGTGTGTGCGTGCGTGTGTGTGTGTGTGTGTGTGTGTGTGTGTGTGTGTGTGTGTGTGTGTGTGTGTGTGTGTGTGTGTGTGTGTGTGTGTGTGTGTGTGAGAGAGAGAGAGAGAGAGAGAATGCTTTTATGGAAAACAACATAATTTACATTGTTTGTTTAGCCTGCAACAAAATTCTAAGAAAGGATTTGTTTCTATTCTCAACCTTTATTATAAAAATAGAACACAACTTGTATTTCAAGTGAGAGTATTTATGTTCAAGTGAGAGTATAAGTCACCAGCTTAGAAAACTGCCAAGAGGACCAGTGGGACAGAGAGAAAAAATGTGCGAGTGAGAGGTCATGTTCCCATTCTGTCACCGTAGCTCCTCCCTTTTCCTTTACTATCACTGAATAGGTAACAGTTTATAGATTCAGATTGGCAGACTCTATGTCCCTGAACTATAGGAGGGAGCTGGAGGGGAATTTTCCTCCCATGCACTAAAAATTCTCGCGTAGATCAGTTACTAAGTGGCTGGACTATAATAGTAGTGTGACAGCGTTGTATCCGAGTTCACAAAGCGCTGTGACCGACCCTAAAATACACATACACTTAATATAGAATATTGGGGATGTTATGAAAATAGCGCTATAACCGATAGCGTTATAACTGAGGACGTTATAACCAAGGTCAACTGTATTAAAAAAATAATTTTTATTTAAAGCTAATTGGAACAAGTTTTTATTTACAAACTTAAAATTTTCTGAGTCTCATAAAGGTATTTAATCTACTGGTATATTTAAATAATAATTATTTATTTAAAGGTACTTATGACATATACTAGCCATTCTCTACTAGGTCTCGACATATACTAGGTCTCTACTAGCCATTCTTCTTCTAACATGGTTTCTGACTACACAGTTATATCTTTGAGTGAATGCAATAATATTAATTCTTTCTTTTAACAAAAATTGTTAATTATTGTAATTATATATTTTGTAATTTCATTGACTCCAAAACATAAATCTGTTATTGTGTCTGTGAATAATAAAGTCTGCTCAATTTCCAATTAGTCCTTTCAAACAGAGTTACCAATGTCTGTTTGCCTCAGATTATAAATATTTTTAAATTGTTGCCTGTTAAACTAAATTTAAATTACTACCAGATTCAATGGCAATTTTTATATGTAATTATGCTGTTTGTGTTTCAGATGAACTGTAATTTTATAAGTCTAGCAATACAAGATGGTGAAACTGTTATAGTGTATGCAGTAAAAGAAGCAGTCAACTCCGAGTTGCAAGCAAAATTAATGGCAGAAATATTAAACATATTGTCACCTGTATGTTGGTGGTCTTCAAAAAAGGATGAAAATAATGAACTAAGTTTATTAATACATTCTTTGAAAAACATGTTTCAAGAAATTATTCATTTGCCAGACCACTGTAAAATATATTTTCCATGTTTCGTAAGTACTATTAATTTTAAATTTTATTCTGGTATGTAAATTTTATGTTGCCCTTAACTTTGCTTCAAGGGACTTTCTATCTTAAAAAACTTCATTTTTTTATCTGTTCAGAATAAAGTGTACATGCAAATGTATTTATTTGTGTATTTGATTGTTTAGAATGTTTCATGAGGTCTAAATCTAAACAGATATTTCAATGATTTCCAATTTACATATACCCTATACACATTTATTTATCACCTGTTTGCACATACAAAACACCTTTTTTTGTAAATTTCTCTTTTTCTGTTAGATGCCTTTTAGATACTGTGAGATACCTATACATAACTAAATAAAAGTATGCGTTCAGTACTTTAATGATTAAGGCTAAATGCTGCTAAAAGAGCACTGTCATTAGGGAACGTTCCTATTATAAAGTGCGTAAAGAAGTATTGCCGTTTCAGAAGGTTTCATATATACTTTAAAAAACTGCCCTGCTTTTGTGTTTTTAGGAGTGGTAAAATAATACAATAATATAATTCTACAAAGGAATTTTGTGGTAAGAATTATATGGTTACCAAAGTGTATAACTAGTTCTGGGAAGCACAAAACTGCGTGGCATATTACACAGTTTGGGTGTTTAAGTGTCGTCTTGACTACAGTATTTGCTTGAAAAAAAACTGCCAGTTGGTATTTTTGTCTTTTATTGAGTTGAGAATCTAGTTATCTATGTACAATGTGTCCTTAACAATACAATGCAACACCAAACAACATTCGTTGCGTCTGACAGTGCATCACTTTCCTGGACCAACAGATACTTGATGGAGAGAAGAAGAATTTTCAAAAAAATATGCTTTGTGCAAATACAAATACTTGAAAAAAAAATACAGAAAGGCAGTATTTTTTATTTGTGTGAACGTAATGTGGGGCTTTATAAATATCCTTATTTCAAAAAAAAAAAAAAAATATTGAAAAATATATTTGTATTGTTTTATGTTTATTGGTATTTTTTATTTACTTATTTCATTTTTATGAATAATAAACAAATATTTTGATTTCAAAACGTTTTGAAATTTCTCCTGTAATCCTTTTGCTACGTTTAGTGTAATAGTGGTTAGTCACTTGGACAATACACATTCAGACATATCAAAATAGTGGTACTTCTTAAAGGGTTAAGTAAATGTTTTCTAGGCAGCGAGTTGTAAAAGCTCTGTTGTAATTGTTATAAATACTATAATTCTAGAGTGCTTTTTCATAAAATTTATCAAAAACCTCTTGAATCACTATTTCTTTTTTTATATAAATTTTATGAAGACAAATATATATCATTCTTGAATTTGGTTTCAGGTTAGTGAATTATTAAAGCGAAAATTGGTAGATAAAAGTGTTCTTATGGACCTTCTTATTCAACTTTTGAGTAATATTAATATAAGAGGAAATCCTGAAGAGGTAACACTTTACTCAGTAGGTCTGGATTTGATTATGGTAAGTGTATCCATACAAGGGGAGAAACTGTGAAATTCTTATTCTTTTAATAACATAAAAATTAATATTTATTTTGTGAGTGTTTGTCATCTTATAATTCATAATAATTATTTTCACTAAATACAGAAAGTGTTCTCAAATATAGCCCTTTGACATCCAAACTCTTCAATTTCCAACCCCTGATCTAAGGATTTTTGTATCAGTAATTCTAGGTTGAAGCCAGAGAATAGTAAAATACTTTCTTAGAGCGAACATAAAGTAAGAGTAAAGTATGAATGAAATGGATTGTAGGTGAAGCAAGATGACTGCACTGTCACAGTAAACCAACGATTTATTCATAATTTGAAAATATGTGTTGTGGAAACAATATATTAGAACCAATATGACTATAGTCAAAATTCAAAAAAGGCCAGATTATCGGATCTGTTTTGCTGTATAAGTAACAAGTCAAAGCAAATACAAGAATAAATGTGTGTACTAAATTTTATTTTCATGTATGAAAATGTTATTTGAGAGTAGGTAGTGTTAGAAAATTCACTTCCATCACAACACAGAGACAGCAGTATACCAATGCGGTCATCACATTAGGGTTTAGAGACTGTTTAAACTTTACTGATTTTATTTTTGCTATTTTTAAGCTTTTTTAAAAGCCTCAGACTTCCAAGCCCAACAAAGTCACTCACTATGTCATAAAAATAAACCACAGTTTCCTGAACTATCCACCAGTCCCTTTTTACAAGACTGCAAAAAAAAATGTTATGTTTTCCGTACCTTGGTAAGTATGTATGTTTGTTCCATCATAACTTCTTAACGGCTCATCCAATTTTGATTTATCTTAACTTGTTGGATTCCTCACTTCCCCAGGAGTGTCATAGGTTACAATAACTCACTCAAACCACCCACAATGGGGTGAAATAGATAGGATGAAGTTATAACTAATTTCATATAGGATAAATAAATTGCTAGGATTAAATCATAAATTCTTAAATAACTAATGTACTCATACATTCCTAAATAACTGATGTAGAAGTGTAAAACATAATTACTAGAGACTATACAATAGGAATCATTCAGATTCAACCATGGAAATCAACAGAAAAACATGCACTTTGGAACCAATAGGCCTAGAATTACCACTCAAATTTCAGATAATTCAAAGCATTGAGCTGGGAAAATGACACCCTGAACACAAAAATTGGCTGAGCCAAATCGGTATTATGAAAATCGGAAAAAATGGTAGATAATCTAGCAATAGGCTTTGTCCAAAGGTTAGGATTGGGGACGAACTGGCTTTTCAAATTAAAGTAAATAGCAAACAATATTCAATCGTTGACATGACAAAAATTAAATAATGTGAAAATTAAAAATCACAAATAATTGATTTAAGTTGAAATACAAATTTATCAATCCCATACATGCTACTAACTCTAGTCTGTGTATGGCGTAAATGGGAACAGCACCATAAGAGGAAATACAGATCAGCGCCAGGATTTCGCAATGCTTACTTTATAGTTTTGTTCTTTTTTAAAACCACAAAAAATGACAAAGTGGCTAAAAAGGGTATTTTTAGTGGCTTAGTCACTAAAAATGACTAAATAAAAATAATTACTTAAAAAATAAAAGAGACAACTGCTAAAAACACAAAATACAAAAAAAAATATACACAAAAATTATATGTTTCATAATTTTAAAAAAATGAAAATCTGAAATAAAATTGATTTAAAAAGAGGAAAGCTAGGTATTAGAATAAATGCTGAAGAATATTTTCCGAGTATTTAGTTAATACATTATGCATTTATATGTTAAGTTCATACAATAAATGCAGTCTGGGCTGTTTAGTGCAAATACATTGAGATACAGCTCCCGACTGCATTTATTGTATGAACTTAACATATAAATGCATAATGTATTAACTAAATACTCGGAAAATATTCTTCAGCATTTATTCTAATACCTTTTTTTCATCTTTTTTAAATCAATTTTATTTCAGATTTTTATTTTTTTAAATTATGAAATATATAATTTTTATGTATATTTTTTTTGTATTTCGTGTTTTTAGCAGTCATGTTTTATTTTTTTAATAATTATTTTTATTTAAATCATTCATCACTGAACAATTTCTTATATGATTACTTTAAACTTGGAGAACGAGATAGCCCTCTGTTCTTGTTTAAACTGCACACTTAAGTCTGCAACATTGATGTCACTGAAGTATAGGTTCAGCCAGCCATACATGAGAAAGTTTGGTCAACACGCACTCATATACAGTGGTATTTCGGTGTTTTTTAATTCAGAAAGCAAAGCTCTAATTTGATACTAAACCTAAAGCTATGATTGTTATTAATCATTTTTGAAATTGTAAAGTGATTCACCAGAACTATTTTAACAATATTTCACTGTATGTAATTCAACCTTTGAAGAATATCTCTAGGAAGTTAGAAAAGATTTCTACACTGTACAGAAGGAAAATCTTGGAACATGTTCTTGAACTAGTGACTCATTTTCCTTCTGGGTGGAAATATATATTTTTTTATTGATTAATTCAAATGTCGCTTTAGAAGGATATTATAAATTGTAGCTATTAATCTGAAATTGATTGTTTACTTGTTTTAAAAATCTTTTTTTTTTCAGGAGGTAGTAAAATTAGGAACTAAAATAAATAACTCGCATATACTAGCCTTACTGGTAGATATCCTTCATGAAAATCGATGCTACATTCAGTATTGTTTCGATAAGATGATGGTTTGTGAAAAAGCTATCTCACTTATTGATCTTATTGTTAATGACTGCATTAGACATCCAGAGAATTGTAAGTTTGTAGTACAAATAATTATCTCTATATTTTTAATGTATTCATGTCGTTTATTTCACTTCTTTATTATTGTTGATATATATATATATATATATATATATATATATATATATATATATATATATATGTATGTATGTATGTATGTATATATGTATGTATACAACACACACACACACACACACAACACAATGATACCCCGGCTAATGGTCGATCTGGACAACGGTCTAATTCATGGAATGAAGAATGACCTACATAACAATTGAGGTTTCGGATAAAGAGCTGAACATTGTGATGTGCTACAGAAATTACAAGTTTCTCAACACAATCAAGGCTTTCATTGATGGGTATTTAGTTTTTGTAGGGCAATAAGTTCCACAATGTTTCTTAGTTATCTCTTCTTAGAATTCCCTCTTCCCTTGCACCAACACAAAACCAGATGTCTCAGCAAGTCATGGGACTCGGAAAGATAAGCAATCATCAAGTGAAGATCGACAAGTCCAATACAATTGAGAAGCATCAAAATGTTCTTACAATTAAAACAATTGAATAAAACATCTCGTAATCGCAGATCGCTAATCATACCTAATTTTTCATTTAGAAAAAAAATCATTTTTCACTTTGAAGAAAGTGTGTCTTCAATTCTTTTACTGCATAAATTAATTAATTTGTTAGCCTGTTAAAAAATTGAAACAGTTATAATATGATGTTATAATATCATGTTACATACTTTTGATTTTTAAATTTAATAAAACGTAAAGTGTCTTTCTGTGCGAGTTTCAAATTGTTGTTTAATTACATTTGTATAATTTTAATTAAAATAAAGTGTGACTTCTGTTCTGTGAATTTTTATCATTCTTCATCTTTGACATATTAATAGTAGGTACTCAATTATTTTTTCCATGTAACAAATTAAAATGTTTTTAATAAGTCTTTATTGTAAAGGCTGACTCGCATAGTAGTCTGCTCGGATAAACAGTCATATTTCTGGAACAAATTAAGACCGTTAACCAGTATACCACTGTGTGTGTGTGTGTGTGTGTGTGTGTGTGTGTGTGTGTGTGTGTGTGTGTGTGTGTGTGTGTGTGTGTGTGTGTGTGTGTGTGTGTGTGTGTGTGTGTGTGTGTGTGTGTGTGTGTGTGTGTGTGTGTGTGTGTGTGTGTGTGTGTGTGTGTGTGTGTGTGTGTGTGTGTGTGTGTGTGTGTGTGTGTGTGTGTGTGTGTGTGTGTGTGTGTGTGTGTGTGTGTGTGTGTGTGTGTGTGTGTGTGTGTGTGTGTGTGTGTGTGTGTGTGTGTGTGTGTGTGTGTGTGTGTGTGTGTGTGTGTGTGTGTGTGTGTGTGTGTGTGTGTGTGTGTGTGTGTGTGTGTGTGTGTGTGTGTGTGTGTGTGTGTGTGTGTGTGTGTGTGTGTGTGTGTGTGTGTGTGTGTGTGTGTGTGTGTGTGTGTGTGTGTGTGTGTGTGTGTGTGTGTGTGTGTGTGTGTGTGTGTGTGTGTGTGTGTGTGTGTGTGTGTGTGTGTGTGTGTGTGTGTGTGTGTGTGTGTGTGTGTGTGTGTGTGTGTGTGTGTGTGTGTGTGTGTGTGTGTGTGTGTGTGTGTGTGTGTGTGTGTGTGTGTGTGTGTGTGTGTGTGTGTGTGTGTGTGTGTGTGTGTGTGTGTGTGTGTGTGTGTGTGTGTGTGTGTGTGTGTGTGTGTGTGTGTGTGTGTGTGTGTGTGTGTGTGTGTGTGTGTGTGTGTGTGTGTGTGTGTGTGTGTGTGTGTGTGTGTGTGTGTGTGTGTGTGTGTGTGTGTGTGTGTGTGTGTGTGTGTGTGTGTGTGTGTGTGTGTGTGTGTGTGTGTGTGTGTGTGTGTGTGTGTGTGTGTGTGTGTGTGTGTGTGTGTGTGTGTGTGTCTTTACTATTAAATATATTAATTTAGATTGTATAAGGGGTAGGTTTTGGAAGTAATCTCTATTTTCATATACTGCAATATTATAGAGCAGCTATTTTTACGTCACCATGCTGTATAATTCAGTTCACAGTAATCTTACAGAGGCGAGTGCCACTCTATTCCTGCCAAATGCCAGGAGCATGGTCCTATAAGATTTCTTTGGTGGGTGCAGACACTGCTAAGTCTATGTAGGAGGCTGAATCAGAACTGACATTCAGCAAACTTAACATCATCAATTTCTTCAGCACTTACATACTCAGTTTTTTTTATTACAAACCTAGATTTCTTAAAACAGTTCTTAATTGTGTTGACTTGATCCTATGCTTGCGTGCACATTCTTCAGACTTCAAGAAATATCACAGGAATATCAAAGGAACATTTCTGATTGCCAGAATACCTAGTAAGAATGTTTTTAACCAACCAATATTTGAAATTTTTTATTGTTCCCGGTTTATAGGCTAAACATTGTCAATTTTTTGGTGAGGGAAAATCGTCTTTTTGTTTCTAAAATGGGATTAGCTTTTGTAAGTATTGCACATGAAGAAAACAGCCATTTTCAAGTGGATTAAGCGCTTTAAAGAAGGTCGAAAGAAGACGCCACGGATGATGCAAGAATTGGACGACCTTCAACCTCTTGTGTGCATGAAAACATTGATCGTGTGCGGCGTCTTGTCCTTACTGATCGCCGAAAAACTGTCCGAATGATAGCTGAAGAACTAAATTTAGGAAAATCAACAGTGCACACAATCTTAACCAAGCATTTGGGCTTAAGAAAGGCTTGAGAAAACTGCTGACTCCGTATCAAAAGTTGAGAAGAGTCGAATGTGTTACTGACTGGAAAAATTCCATGGAAAATGATGTTGGATTCTTAAATAGGGTTATCACTGGTAATGAATCGTGGTTTTTCGAGTATGACCCCGAATCGAAATCGCAAAGCATGGAGTGGAAAGCAACAGGTGAAGCTCGAACAAAAAAATCAAGGAAAAGCCGATCAAAAATCAAAGTCATGCTCCTGGTTTTCTTTGATATCAAAGGTGTTGTTCATCATGAATTCCTTCCTGAGAAAGAAAACGGTAAATTCTGAGTTCTACCTTAACGTTCTCAAGCGCTTGAGAAATCGAAGTGCGTCGTGGTGCGACCACATTTGACTCAAAACGATGGATGGATTCTTCATCAAGACAATGCACCAAGACATTCGGCTTTGATTGTTCGCCAGTTTCTGGCTAAAAATTCAATCACTATCCTTGATCATCCCCTTATTCACGGACCTCGCCCCCTGCGACTTTTTTTCTATTCCCTAAATGCAAAAATGTGATGAGGGGACAGCATTGGGAAGATGTGGACACAATAAAACAAGAAACGACGAGAGACTGAAAAGCCTGACTTCCGAGGACTTCCAAGGGTGCTTTGAAGAGTGGAAAAGAAGATGGGATAAGTGCATAGCAGTGAATGGAGAGTATTTTGAAGGGGACAAAATTAATGTAGATGAAATTTTGTAAAATAAAGTTTTTATGACCTTAGTTCGCGTATTTATTGGACAAACCTCGTATTAATAAAATTAATGCTGCCCATTTTGTAAGCCGAATGTTGTCAATTTCTAAAAGCTATTTTTCAAGGAGGTTATTTGTTACCCATGTTTTTTTTAATTTTTAGCCATAGTCCACCGGTTTTGATTAAGCTCAGTGGATTCGCTGATTTCCCAGTCTTCAATAACAACAGCTTTTCAATCTGTCAATGTTATTTCTAACTAACAATTTAATCCATCCTTTCATTTCACTGCACAAATTTAAATGCAATCTCATTTCCTTTTTGGTACCAACCAGCCTCTCTATTCTGGTTTTGAAGTAATATCCCAGTATAGAAACAAATTGTTTAACCTTTCTTCTTACAGAGGGCTAATCACTGGAACTTTTTGTCATCACACTTGCTGGTACATACTTCAAAACACAATTACCCGTATTAGGTTGTTTGGTCCCTTGATCTTTTCCAGTATTACTTTCACTGCTCATTTTTTTCTTTTTTCCTTTTAAATATGCTGATAAAGTGTTCAGTCCGAAATCTTTAACAACTTCCAATTTTTTAAATTTTCACCTGCAATTTTTTCAGATAATGTATACTTTGTAACAATTCATATTTCAGACAGTAGGATAAGTTATGGACAGCAGAAACATAAACAGCGCATAAAACGAGGCAACAGCTGACAAAATTCCTATGCGCTGAGGTCACAGCACATAGCTTAATGTAAATATATCTACTTTTAGAAGTAATGATTTAATTGGCAAGGACAACAAAATTAACGTACCAAATAAATATTTCAAAAACGAAAACAACATTTACACATACATCAAATATAAAAATATAAAATTAAGAAAGCATTATGCCAAAAAATGATGTCTACTCTTGCCAAGTTAAGGTGAATCTACTATAATTGTAAATTTTAGTTTCAGTTGATGAAAAAGCCTGGTTAAAGAATAAAGTGAAAAACTATAAAAAAATGAATACAGAACATCTAGCCAGATTGTTTCCTGAAGATGACCGATGTCCAGACGACCTTGCCGATAGTTTATTTCACATGATGCATAGAGACACAGAAAGATGGAGTGTCTTGGCCTTAGATGTCGAGTCTAGAAGCAACACTGCTATTGCCATGACTTCAGTAAGCATTAATCAATTTTATAAAAGATCATGACTAAATAAACTATTTCACAACAAATTAAATTAGTTATAAGTAGAGTCTTGCTTATCCAACCTTTACTAATCAAACTTTCAGTTTTATCTGACCCTGATTATAGAAGAAAAATTGTAAATTAATTAATAATTTACAATATTTAGCTGTACATAAGTTTCCAGAACCTGAGTATTATAGTTGTAAATACCAGTCTGCATGGTTATTGTTATACTGTCGCCTTGGCAGCAAAACAGTTTGCCTGAAAAATGGTCGGAAATAGTAATTTTTGAAGCCTTGCTTCTTTAGGCATGTTATAGCACTTTTTGTGCGAGTAAGTAGCATTGGTTTGCCATCACACTCAAGCTGTATATGGAATATATGTATATAGCTATATCACTTTTTGAATGGGAAAAACATTGACTTCATGCTTGAGCTGTATATGGTAAAGTATCATATTTATAGCATAACACATATACCTATTATATCCATTAACACAACTGCAAGCTGACTTTGAGGCCTGGCAGTAGTGGATATACCTATATACCCACTGTCTAATATATGTATATATTAGTGTATACATGTGAATTAAAATAATGTTGAAAATTAAGTTAGTTGAAGTCCATGTATATAAGTCCAGATTATAAAATGAAAAATCTGTAGTCAAGTCAAAATAGTATTATCTATTGAACTATTAATGTCTGCAAACTCGTAATTAGGTACTAAAAATGAATTATATTTATATATCAATAATTCCATAGTTATGAGCATATTTTACTTTCTATAATAATTAGTGTAAGCAAAGCTTCTGTTAACTAGTCCCCTGCCTGCCACATTTTTTGTCTATTAAATTGTAATAGTACACTGTACTTAAAAGTAAATACATATAGTAATTGTTTACTGTGTAGCAGTCACTGGCAACTTTTCCCATATTGATATGTTTCCTAACATTTCCATATATTTTTGCTTGCGAACAGCAAATTGATATGTTTAAAGAGTCAAGATAATGAATCAAAAGACATAAGGAGAATATTTCTTCTCACACCCAAAAAATTTAATGAACGCTACATGAAGTGCGTGGTACGTTGTCCTAGCACAGCAGCCACAAACATCACTTTTTAGGTCACCTGACTGAATGTATCATTCATTTTTGCATAATAAAAACAGATAACATGTTTAAAATGTTGGAAATAAACAAGAAAATGTGATCAACTTACTTTATTTACATGCATGCTATATTATAGTATTCCAAGATACCTGGACTTACAGCCTACATCACAGTTATTTCAGAGGCTCGACTGTGACAGCCAATCGATATCGAGCTTAGCTGTCATACCTTATTAAAAATGTATGTTTTGTCTTTTTGTGATTTTATCATGCATTGGTGATTTTATCATGCAGTTGTATCTCTCTTACTGCTTTGTAAAAAAGAGAAGAAAGTGTTTAAAAAAACAGTAAGTAATTAGGCGATAATTATCTATAAAATCAAAAGAATAATTTGGCTTAACACTATATATAATACGGTAAATCTAATGCGATAAATAGAATGTGTGTATGTAACTACTACCGTAAAATAATTAAACTAAAAAACTAAATGATTAAAGCACTAACAAAAACTTAAGTTCTTAAAATAAATTACTACTCAAATAAATACCTACTTAATAAAAGCACATTAAAGTGATTAAAAATGTATGTGATAGCAATAATAGCATGACACTTTAACAGTCTGGAGCCATCAGCTGATGTCTGCGAGCAACAAGAGTAGCTAAGCATATGCATATTTCCTTCCAAGTTTCTAATTGTAATGGCTTTACCTTCTCTAGATATCCTGGCCCTACTGTAGTAGGTTATCAAGACTAGTATAACCTAACTAAATTAACATAGATGTGTGTTGAAATAAAGTATGTTTTTTCACATTTTCTCGTATTTCCAACTTTAAACATGTCAATTATGTTATTAGCAAACAAAAATTAGCAACTCATCTCAATACGGAAAAAGTTGCTTATATCTCAGCTTTAGATCATTGTTTTCCGTCTTCAATGTAATCTTACTTTCTTGCTAATCTAATCCAGATGTGTCTCGTTTAGATCTGATAATCAAGACTGTGCTGTAATTAAATGTTAATTAACAACCTACACTATAAATATTAAGTAAAATAATAATCTCAAAATACTTGCTTTTAATCAGCTGACATTTGCAATATTAAATTGCCTTCATTAAACAGCTGAATATTTAGGACAATTATTTTTATTTTAATTTTGAACTTATATTTTTGGTTTAATTTGTAGTAGCTCTGTTAGTTTAACCTATTCTGTGCCAATGTCTGTTTTCTGGAACATCTCATATGCCTTTCCCCTCATATGTTGGACGTAGTCTGACACGGGAAATTTACATTAGTAGTAGAAAGCAACAGTGTTTGTTTAGCTTGTACCTTTCAGTCTTCTAAACATTTCTAACTTCTCTATTATGTGCTGCTTCCTAGTGGATATTGTTTTGAAACAATTCTTTACTATAAATACATGTATTTTGGAAAATGAAATCAAAAACTGTTGCGCATCAGCTGACATCATGCAAGATTATTTTCAGTCTTTGTTATTCAAAAAGATTATATTGTTCTAATGGTTTTTATTTTATTTTATTTGTAAATATGTTGGTTTATTTTCGAAAATACAAAGCCTGTCTAAAAACTATCTGACCTTGAATTTTCCTGTGCATACTAGTAATGCTATGGTCACTTTGCATAGTGCAAGGAGACAGCAGTGCACATGTTTGAACTTGTTCACCATATTTAAGTATATCATTTCCTGCCTACTGACCATCAATTTATTTGTTGTTATAAGTGTTTGTCAGATTTTTATTTCTCTCAAGATGAGTGAATGAGTTGTGCAAAATGCATTTCCATCAAATTTTGTCAAAAGCTTGATGATTCTCAAGGTAGGTGTTTTGGAGACAATACTATGGGGGTAATACAAATTAAGGAATGTTTCAACTGATCCAAAAATTGCCACACACGGTGAAAAGTAAACAGTGTTCCGGGAAGCCACAAACTGCTTGGAATGCAGATATTGTTGAGAGCTGCAATCTCTCGTACAGTCAAACGACAATCTCCCAGTATCAGATTTTCCACCTTATCAACAACAGGTGCATTCTGAGCAGTTTGTGACCTCTCAAAACACTGTTCACTTTCCACAGATATGTTTTTCTCTCTTTATTTGTTTCACCCAACTTTGGGGTACACCAAATCAATCACTTCTCAATGCTCTGTGCCTTCCTCATAGCCCAGTATTGCTTCATACGTTGTGATCTTGCTTTTCTTTCTTCGTCAGAGATTTGGATCGTTCGCTTGGATTTGACTTTGCCTTGGAACCGTTGCTTCTTGTCCTTGGTTATTGTTTTGGCTGTTCTGTCCATGAGCATAGTGTCAGTGATCTGTTTTTTGAACAGATATGTGTGTCAGATATGTTTTTATATATTAATAAAAAAACATTTTGAAACATTTTTTTAGCTGTAAACATTATAGTTATAATATTAATATTATTATAATTAATTAATATTAACTTATAGTTATAACATTAAAAATAGTTAAATGAAACATTAAAATATTTTTTTATAGATGTTGGTAAGCATGACAAGAAGTGAATGGCTGAAGATGTTTAACAAATTTGCTCCAGACAACACTCACTTCACTGAGTTATTTCTTATAGTGTCTGAAGCAATTTGTTTGGCAAAAGCTGTATTCGATTCCTGCAATTGCATAGATTCAGGTCAGGTGAACCTAGAGTATTGTATTCTTAATGCTGGCTGTATAACACATGTAAGTATAAGTGTACAAGTCTTTACAAAGTAAAAGTATATTTAATTAATATTGATAACACAGAATTAAAACTTCTAGTTTAACCATTTTTTTCTTATGCATTTTAGTAAAGTTAGACATTATCGATATAATATGTAGTTAATGTATAAAATGTTTAGCATTAAGAAAATTTGATTATAAAGATTGAATTTGAAGAATTTCAACAATAATAATAATAAAGATTGAAGAATTTGATTGAAACCAGGAAATTAGGAGACTTGTCAATGCTGCAGTGTTATTTGCATTCGTGCCTTTCACATATTGTGTGACTTGATGTAGTAATTTGTAGTAGTTGTCTATTTAGTTGTTGACTGTAAACAATTTGTGTGACAGTGAAGTGTTACTGTTTATTATTGTTTCTCTTTGTTTTTAATTTCTTCAGCCTTATTTAAAAATTTTGTGTAACTTTTACAGTGTCTAAATACAAGTGCAGCTTTTCCATGGAAAAAATTGCCTTTCCGTAGTGACATTGATGACAAAAAGCTGTGTACAATTTGCAAATCATTTTTTTTCAATTTCACATTGCGGACATTCTGATACTGTATAGACAAGAAGAAACAAGATTTTTTTCTGTATCTAATTCATGTAAGAATGAAGCACATTTTTTTATAAAGAATACAAGATGTATTAGTTGCCGAGGAGGGCACATTTGCTTATCACACAAGTTTTTCATAATCAGAGTTGTTGTTTGATGGACTGTATACCATTTTTAGTTAAAAGTTTTTTGAAAGGCCTAAGTACTGTTGTGTACACACTAAATGTGTGTCAGTTTTAGCTACTCATGCAATGAACATGATATCAGAAAAATCGAGAAATGCCAGTTATTTGTTGATTTTAATAGATGCTTCTGTTAATATTAATGGAACCAAATTGGTCCCAATCCTTGTAAGTTATTTTGACAAATTTGGTGGTGTAAAAGTCACAGTTCTGTGATATTCCTAATGGGACGTCAGATAGCCATATTGTTTACATTGAAACTATTTTAAATAAGTATAATAAATGGACGAAATAGTTGCCTTTTCTGCAGACAAAACCAGTACTAATTTTGGCAGAGTTGTGCTCAGAGGTAAAAACAATCTTCAGATCTTCACAAAATAAAACAAACAAAAAAAGCATAAGGAAAAGTTGGGTAGAAATATCACAATAATTGTCTGTGGTGCTTAAATATTGCATACCTGTCACATAATATATACATATTGTGGTGCTTACATATGTACAGTCAGTATCATATTATCTACCAAATGACATCGAGGTTATAATGTTTAAAGTTATGATTACAGTGGTTGAAAGAGTTCTGTGAATTTGAGCATACCAAAAATATTAATGCAGACACATTCTGTTGTGAAATGTGGAATAAAATATCAATTTTAGACCAATAGATACAAATATTCAAGCAGTATATGGACAGCCACTTTAAATTGGAAAATATTTCTAAAAATTATCAATTTTATTCTGTGTATGTTATGCAATTGTAAAACATTTTTTTTTTTTAATGATAGAAAAAGCCCTTTGTATTGAAATAATCAAGGCAGTGGGAACTATTAAAATACATTATATTCTATCATGTTTAGAATTTTATGACTATCTGATGTCTAAGTAAGAACACTAATGTCTTGGGAACAATATAATAAAAACAAAAGAGAGAAATAGTAATAAATACTAAGCCATATCATTCTGTATAAATTTTTTTCTATCTTATAATGAAACTTTTAGCATAACTGATTTTTTTTGCCTAAAATAAATTTTTTACATATTTTGAAATTTTCTGTTTAGATAATATATTGACCTATCAAAAAATTCTCCTGTTTTTAAAAATAAAAATCTGGTCACTCAGTGTAAAATGTGAGGGTTATAGTTTGGAAAAAATAGTTTATTGAAATGTGAAACAGTTACCAATTTCAACTTATTTGACCTGGTGAAGCGAGGTCTCATTTTCATCATTTGCTTTGTGTTTACTTGTTATGCAGTTTTGGCCAATATTGACCGATTGTTTTGAAATTTGATTCGATAGTACAAGTATCTTGGTTAACGCCCGAATGATATTGTGTATAAGATTTTTTCCATTCATTTCCGTTACAAGATGGCAGCCTTTGATTTAAAGGCTGATGAGTTACGTAGTTTTAACCAAATACATTAACAGATTGTTTTAAAATTTGGTACAAAGATACCGTTGTTTATATCCTTGCTTGAACTACTAATTTTAACTTGTTGCAGGAAATGATGACTCTTTGGGATGGTGTTGATCCAGAAAGCACTGCAAATGTGTTCTTTAAAATCTGCTTAATAATTCAAGAATTAAGTGCTATAAAGCAAGAAGAATGTAGTTTTACTTTGATGAAAACATTAATAGAACTGTTGGAAATAATTGCTAAAAATAAACCAATCGAAGGTAACACTATGAGCATTATCATGGCTGGTGTACTTAGCCTTAACGTAGTGCAGGTCAGAAGGACAGTTGCTGCTACTTTTGTAAAACTAATGAACAGTTAAAATATTCTCTAAGTTTTAGTAATAAGTTTTTATTAGTTGTTACCTTGTTAATAAGTATTTATTATCTGAGCAATCAATACTCCTTTTATTTATACTAAATATTAATATGTAATGTTTCTTTTACTATATTTTTATTTACATTCAATAAAAGTAAGTGTTCTGTGAAAGAATAATAACATATGTAAATGTGTGTTATTTTTTACATTTAGGAACAAGCGGAATGTAAAATTAATTAATTAATTACAACAAGAATCATAAATTAATTTTTATTGTTCAAAATAAGTTATTTATTTTAGACTTTTTAGTTACTAAGACTGATTATTATGTTTAATAAATAATGTCACATACTGTCTTATTTTTTCACAAACCCAGTAATCTTGTGAAGACACTTTTTTAAATTTCTTTACTTTCACCACATAATATAATCAAAAATAAGCTTCTGATTGTACAAAAAATACATTTTTTAAAAACAACATAAAACAGGACAAACTAAAACTATACTACCTCAAATTTGAATAAAATTAATAAAAAAAGAAATTCCAAAAATATATTAAAAGTATGTTTCACCCGTGTTGCTAGGATTAAGTAGCCTAAAGAAAAAATTTTCTTTTTTGTGATAACCATCAAAAGATGTATTACAAAAGTAATGATATATTAAAAGTAACTAATATAAATATACATTAATTAGTTTCCACGTACGTTATCTGTACGAAATAACCAATGTAAAATTAAACTAATTTGTAGATTGCCCCTTAATTGGGGGCAATCTAAGAGCTTCATTTTTTAATATAAATACAAATTATTGGAATCTATAAAATCTGTAGGTTTGTCTGCAACAAAAACAATTTACCCAAAGTGGTTCAGATTTTACAAGTATTTTCAAACCCAGTAAGTCTTTGGAAGAAGTTATGTGGCCCCTAAATTATTAATAGATACCATAAGAACAAGTATATTTTTTCAAAAATACTTAAACAGAATTGATAAAAAACCATGGTTTGGATAATTTTGTTTTTTGACATTGGCTGCAGTCAGTTTTCATTTATTCTTTTCAATCTAATCCCAAAATGTAAATGTAAAAAAAAAAGTTATCAATGAGCATGTCAGCTGCCATCAAAATTCATGTATTTCTTTTAATCTATTCCCAAAATTGAATTGAAACAAGAAGATTAGCAATGAAGAAAACTTCAGCTTCTACCAGAATGTCTGTATTCCTTTTAATTTACTCCCTTTTATTTCTGAATCTGTAACAGAGATGGTGGCATTGAAACTGATGTACTCGGTTTTTGGGTTTTGCAGCACCAGCTGTCTTTTCTTGACACAACTATTTTTAAAAATTACGTGTGATAACACATTAAAAAGTAATATACTTCATAAAAATTATTCCATAGTTGTTTTCAGGAAATGAATCTTTAATTTTTATAATTTCAGGTATATCTATTATTATTTTTATCTTTCTACTTAACCATTAACCATGGCAGAGAATATGTTACGGTTTTTGTAGTGATCTTATATTTATGTGAGCATTTAGTTTTGACAGTAGCATCTGAAAAACCATGAAGAATCTTGGTTACTTTGTTTCAAAAATTCTGATAAAAAAATTATCACAACTACAAAAATTGTAATAAAGAAATAGTTACCAGGGGCTGAAGATACAGACTTTTCTTACTATTGTTTGTCTTTTAGATCACATATAACTTTATTTAACAATTAACTTTGATTATACAATTGGATGAGAAAATTGTAAGTTTTACACATAAACACTCGTTTTTAAAAAAAAAAACACTACACATAAAATTTTTTTGGTCACGCAAAGCTAAAATTTTGCAAAATTATAGATTGATCTATCCTATACTTACAGAAAATTTAAAGAAATGTATCAGTAACTTAATTTAATTGTTTTTGTTAGTGTATATAAAGCAACAACATTTTCACAAGCTACTGTACCTGCCAACTATTTGCTTCCTAGAATCCTATGGTCAAAGATTATATTTATTACTTGTAAGAGATCTAAATAAATCATGCAAAAGTATTACTTGTACTTCTCAAATTTAATTATTTTTGTAACTGTCTGGTTTGGAAGTTACAAGTAAAAATAATTGTGGCACACACCTGTTTTGATGAAAGCGAATTTCCAAAAGAGTAATTTTTTATCTTAATCATTTTTTGAAATTCTGATTTACCATTGCAATCCCCATTAAATTTTCATATACTGTCATTTTAAACTTAAATTATGTTGAAAAAATACAGAAATAAAACCTGACCGCTGTCAAATTAAATTTCTTAACTTAACTGATTTTGAAAATTCAAAGTGTATTAACTTAATTGATGCAGTTTTTAAAGCTGGTTACGATGATAAAATCAAATTTTCAAAAAAAACCCAAAATTATGTATTTTTAAAAATTGCTGCAATTTTCAAACTGAACAATGAATTTTGCTTTTTAACGAACTTGTGCAAGCTATTATCTCTCTAATTGATATATCTCATTTGAAGCTAATTGAATATCTCATTTGAAAAACTAATAAACCAATTTTTAAAAAGGGGTTTTATTTATAGCTGTGTTTTGGAGGTACAATGACATTTTTTAATTAAAAACAATTATAATTTTTATAACATGTACATTAAAATGTGCAAACATTTTTTTTTTAATTATAAAATCATAATTAGTTTTGATGTAGTGTTGTTGATAGTTACTTTTCTAGACTTTTAATAATTAAAAAAGAAGAACTCATATTAATTAAGGAAGTACATTTAAAGCAAAATTTGTTATTTCTGGACTAGAGTAGTACTAGTTGATCTGTTATCAAAGGTACCATTAAATAAATTCAGATTGATGTAACAAAACATGCATTTTGTTTATGTCACTGTCAAAGCAACTACCATAAACAATACTTCAGTCAGTGTGGACCAATGGAAAGTAAACCAAAACAGTTCAAATCAAAAATAGATTTGTACAAAATTATAAATCGAATTGATGGGAAATTTTTTTTAAGAAATGTGTTTAAGAAAATATATTTAATTTGTCATAAGCTACAGTACCGTTCAGTATTATATTTCAAATTGTTTTAGTTTTTAGAATTGTATTGAATAATAAATATTGTTGCAACTAAATAACTTGTTTTTCTGAGCCCTTCAACTACTCCTATTACTTTTAAAACTGAATACTCTTTTACTTTATATATGTTAAGTGTCGTTTTTAGTATTTATTGTACTTTTAATTTTTGAATAGTTTTTAACGATGGAGGCCCCGAAACAATGTTAGTGTAAATCTACCTTTTTTCATTGTAATATAATTTACCCATATATCAGATTTATATACTACAAAGAAAACAACTTATTATTCTCCATTCACCTACATAACTACATACAGTATTTAAATGTAAATATTGGTCTACATAAAAAATTGTTTATAAGGATTGAGTAAGGCAGACTTAAATAATAAGTCAATATTTAGAATTCCAAAAAAGTACATTTTTATACTAACATTTTAAAATTTAATTTATGCAAGCTATGCTTGTTAATTATTGTATTAATTGGTCCAAATATTTATTTGATTTTTGTGTGTTAAATACAAATTAATGTTTTTAATGCCCCATTATTTTACATATTATAGCTAAAATAATGCAGAAGGCATATACAATAAAACAGTAGTGAAATTTAAATTTGTTATACTTTGAAATCTCCTGAATTTAACAAGAGTATCATTCTGGTTAACAAAGGCTCATAAAAAGTAATTGATTATTATTATTATTATTACCAATTATTTCCCTCTTTCATAAAAAATGGTATAGTCAAATATCAATTTAACATTTAAGATAATATTTTCAACAAAAAAATATAAGTTGCTGCTTTGTTAAAAAAATTAGAAGTCAATATTTTTTCTTGAGGTTGCATCACAACCTATGATTTGAACTTTTTTTAATTTCACAATAAGGATAAAATAAATTTATTATTATTATTACATTTTAAGAATATTTTTTAAATTTTATGGTGTTACGTGTTTTATCCAACTTTATAAATTAAAACATTTAAATTTTGCCTTTAGTCTGATTATTACTTGGATATAAATTCAGCTATTGAAAGAAAAAGCAGTAAATGACATTTTTTTCTAACATATATTATTTTATTAAATTTTCTCTGAAATTGTGGTTTCAGTTTTAACTATAGTTAAATTGAATCACCGTTATTAAGGATTAGAATTTGAATGTTACTTATAAAAAAAATCTAGTATTTTTGTTTAATTATAATAAAATATTTTATTGATGTGTTTTTAGAGTCGTTTCAGGTTTCTCCGCTAGGTTGTGTGAGTTGTAGTCTGCTTGTGTTACTTGTTATAACATGATGGTGGGTGCAAGAAGCAAGGTAGACCGGTATGCGCTCAGCAGCCGTACGGTCGAAAATGTGATGTCGGTTAGTGTTTTGATTTGTTAAATGGTAAGAACGTGTTTTTAAAGTGCATTATGTGTGTTTCGGAATTGTTTCTGGTGTCACATCAACATAATTAGCATCGTTTAAGTAAAGTCAGATTGATTTAGTGTTTAAAACAAATGTTCTTTGCGAAAATTCATTGTTTATATTGAAAAATGTGTTTTTTGGCTAATACGATTACTGTATTGTTCTTTATTATTTAAAATAATTACCGTAATTTACTAATTGTTTTTTTAGAGTCTTAATTAAGTGTGAATATTGTTGTTTGTAACATATTACAAAGACATATCTTTGAATAGTATTTTATTGAAATTCATACCTCAAGATTGAGGTTAGAATAAAAGAGGCTATTTTTGTTTGACTGTTGTTTACTACGATAGAGAATGTTTGCGATGCTGCCATTTTGTGCTCCGTTTAGAAAAATACAAACAAATATGATGTGATTTTATATAAAATCGTTTGAAGTATAAAAGTATATAATTTAAGACGAATGATCTAAGTAAGGTTATCCGGCCTGAAAGCGTTGCAAAGTAACCTACAAGGTGTAACGGCCGTTACCGGTTATAGTGTTTTTGTGAAAGTGTTTTGTCTAGTGATGTGAATTACTTATTACAAAAATGCCTTCGAAGAAACAATACAACCTCGTTCAAAATGACGACTACGACACGAGGATACCACTTCACTCCGAGGAAGCGTTTCAGCATGGCATCACATTCCAAGCAAAGGTAAACAATCTGTAATGTGTGTACAAATCTAACCTCCGAATTCGTAAATAATCTTAGTTACCATTATAAAGAAACAAGTGACACAGTTCGACATTTTTCATTCCCCATGTTTTGTGGATTTTTAATTTTTGAAATATCTTGCTTTTTACGTTCCAGGTAAATGGACTTAGCCTAAACCTCTTTCACATTCAGAATACTCCTACTGAATAAAATCGATTTAATCCAACTTTGACTACAATTTTTTTCGTGGAAAAATCTTTTGGTTTTTACATCAAAGGTTATTAAACGCAGTGTAAAAAAAAACATAGCCTATTCAGCATTGATAATTGCAATCGTCACTAAGCCAAAAAGTCACTAAGGGCGACTTAGTGTTTTACCCTATAGGAAGGCCTACTTGCTTATAAAAGAAAGGTTGTCAGTAATTCCTGACTTGACTAACTTTATTGCCAAAACATATCTAGTCATTACAAGTTGCAGTATACTCCAAATTGAATAAGGTGTAAAGATGTTTAGGGATATACTGTTAAATCATCAGTAAGGTCCTTTTTCTCACTTTTTACAAAAAAGTTAACACGATAGCGTGTTTACGGTATTCCATTTATTTTATTTAGCCTACTTCAAAACATTTTTTGTCTAAAATTATTGCCTTTATAACTGACAAACGATTTCAGCTGGGCTAGTCAAAATTTGATTACTGAGGGCCACAGTAAATTAGCAAGTTTAACTTTCAGTCGATCATAGTGTATCATTATGCCTGGAATAAAAATGTAGCCATTAAATTTTGTATTCAACAAAGAGCTATCACTGGCCTTGAAAAAGGCGCCAACGCCAATATTCATGCTGGGCGTGTTTGCTTAACATCCGCCGAAGGATGAATGGCATTATAAAGAACATTAAATTTCAACAGTGTTTCATTCTGTGTACCTAAATAAATCGAAATTATTGAGTAAACTTACAGGCTTTGTAAAAGTTTTTCGTTTACTGAAGAACAATCGGCGGTAGACTTACCGTATTCAAAATATGCATGTGTTTGTTTCAGTTTTAACTGGCGAATAAAATTTCTTGACCGATTAAATAATATTCACAAACTGTGTTGCGCAACTTTGCGTTTTGAAAGCATTATCATGAACTGTTAATATCGGTTTTTTTAGAATTAATAGAATAAGTGTAAAAAATATGATCATCTTACTGTATACAGTTTGAAGTATAAACTTTCCAAACCCTGCCGCAAAAAATGTGATCATCTTACTGTATATAGTTTGAAGCATAAACTTTCCAAACTCTGCCGCAAAAAATGTGATCATCTTGTATAAACTTTCCAAACTCTGCCGCAAAAAAATGTGATCATCTTACTGTATACAGTTTGAAGTATAAACTTTCCAAACCCTGCCGCAAAAAATGTGATCATCTTACTGTATACAGTTTGAAGTATAAACTTTCCAAACCCTGCCGCAAAAAATGTGATCATCTTACTGTATACAGTTTGAAGTATAAACTTTCCAAACTCTGCCGCAAAAAATGTGATCATCTTACTGTATATAGTTTGAAGTATAAACTTTCCAAACTCTGCCGCAAAAAATGTGATCATCTTACTGTATACAGTTTGAAGTATAAACTTTCCAAACCCTGCCGCAAAAAATGTGATCATCTTACTGTATATAGTTTGAAGTATAAACTTTCCAAACTCTGCCGCAAAAATGATACAGTTTGAAGTATAAACTTTCCAAACTCTCTGCTTACTGCAGTTTGAAAAATCCAAACTCTGCCATAAAATATCACTGTATACAGTTTGAAGTATAAACTTTCCAAACTCTGCCGCAAAAAAATGTGATCATCTTACTGTATACAGTTTGAAGTGTAATCTTTCCAAACTCTGCTGCAAAAAAATGATGATCACTGTATACAGTTTGAAGTATAAACTTTCCAAACTCTGCCGCAAAAAAATGTGATCATCTTACTGTATACAGTTTGAAGTGTAATCTTTCCAAACTCTGCCGCAAAAAAATGATGATCACTGTATACAGTTTGAAGTATAAACTTTCCAAACTCTGCCGCAAAAAAATGATGATCATTGTGTACAGTTTGAAGTATAAACTTTCCAAACTCAGCTGCAAAAAAATATGATAATTGCAACACGCCTGTGATTCGCTGACGTAATTGAAGCGAATGTTTTTACTTTTCTCTTTTTTTGAAATTATGATTTCACCATCACAATCAGCATTAAAAATCATCATATATTAACGTTTTAAATGAACCTACGTTAAAAATACGAAAATGAACCCTGACCGCTACACCATCAAATTCAATTTCTTAATGTTAACGGATTATGAAAATTCATAATGCTAATTTATGCAGTTTTCAAAGTTTACTGGGTGAAATCAGAATTTGGACTAAAAAAAGTTAGGTTTTTTTGAGGATCTGAAATGACCGTCATTTTGCTGTTTAACGAACTTGTCGAAGCTATTATCAAAATCGATTTGTGTGCCAAGTTTTAATAATCAATGTATACTAAAACTGTAAACATGAGTGTGCTAACACAATACACACAGGCCATATATATATATATATATATATATATATATATATATATATATATATATATATATATATATATATGGCCTCTGGAAGGTCTGGATCTGGGTCCTTACTGTGATGGCCGCTATGACTGATAAGGCCTTAATATTTATAAACTCCTTAAAGGCAGAAAGTAAAATACGCTATATTACTCATTACTTTTCATTACCTTTTAGCCCGAATTACCATTATTTAAACAATAAATTGTACTTTATAAATAAATGGCCTGTTTATCTGTCAGCATTTGGTAGCCTATCTGGGATGAATATAGATTTTCCTGTCAATTAAATATGCATGTATATACAAATCTGAAAATAAATCATGTATAAAGTATATCAGTCATTTG
Organism: Callitettix versicolor; assembly: GCA_022606455.1. NCBI lineage: Eukaryota > Metazoa > Arthropoda > Insecta > Hemiptera > Cercopidae > Callitettix > Callitettix versicolor. The sequence goes on from CM040183.1 coordinate 58,654,079, forward strand.
ATTAAATTATATTAAATAACTTTAAATGAGTTTTCTCACATTTCTTCAAAAACATCGATTTTGTTAATAGAAAAACCGAAAAATAAAACAAAGTTCTCAAAATCGATTAATTTAATTTCGGTCAATTATAAAGATATACTAAAAAAAGGGATTTTCGGTTTGAGAGTAAGTCAAAAAATAGTTTTCTTTTAGCTTTGCTTTCGAGTAGTAATTTTTTTTAATTAATCGTTAATTTAAAAATTTTTATACGCTGACTTGAGTTATGAATCTTTAAATATGACAAAAATTTGACGAACTATTTGAGTTTAAGAAATCAAGTCTATTTTTCGATTTTGTATCGATTGCTTTTGTATCTGGTTAACCAGATATTTGGTGAGAGATAGCGACTAGGCTCCGAGTTAAGTTTTGTTTTGGCACTTGTGACAATATTTGAACGAAATTTGTTCGAAATTACTAAAAATATATTTTGAAAAATTCAGTTTTTGTTAATTTTTAACACAAAAATTGCTTAAAACCTTACTAAAACTCGTTAAATGGGTAAAATACACATTTTTATGCGAAATATTGAAATCAATCTATTCGTTAGTCTTCAGTAGCATGTAACTACATACGGATAGACAAAGTAAACCCCTCCGGTTGCAGAGGAACGGGAAATATATAGCTACAGTAAATGTAACTCAGGGAATCTGAAAACGTATATTTACCAGTCAAAGTCTGTAGATCACTTTTTTACAATAGGGCGATGTAAATCTACGAGCTACGAATTCGCTTGCTTGAATGATATCATGAAAGTTGGAAATTGTTTGGTATAAAAATATAGCGTGCGTATTTTGAAAGCTGAACTCCTCGTTTGTATTCACTCCTGGTAAATCTTAGTCTGTAGACTTCTACAAGCCTTCTGACGTGTTTACTTTCTTTCCTTCAGTGCTAGAACTTCGTCAAAGAACGCGGAGTGTGAAGCCAGGATGTCTTAGTCACCCGTTTCTTGGGAATTCAGTAGAGAGAAAATTGTTGTTTGCTTTACTGTTTGCAGCTGGTTTCTGTTAAGTTGACCTAAGTAATGTTAACGTAAATACTGACGTAACGACGTTTTCTGTAGAAACCATCAACGTAACATTTAGAAATAAAAGTGACTGTGTTCACAAAATGAACTTTTCTTATTTTGTTCGATACTTTTTTATAAGTTGGCTGATTAGTGAACATTATTTTGTGAACTTAAAATATATTGCTAAATTTTATGCAACTTGGGATAGAACCCCTTCTTTACTTTGTAGGCTACTAAACAAGACTAAAGTAGCAAATTACAGATTTAAATGCAATTTTTTTGCAGACATAAGATGATGAAATTAGTTTCCAAAAAATTAAAATAAAAAGCTATCGAATTGTAAGATTGTAAATTGTCGCAATTGATCGATTTTTGCTGGGTTATCCAGGCTGTTACAAAAACGTTTTTCGTGAAGTCGGACAAATACAGCTGAAATATAAAATGTTTAATGATCTATCAAAAAGTTTGACCTACAAGTCAGAATTATCGCTCATTTCGAAGTACCTGGTGTGGATCTTAACATGTTGGTTGCTGAAATAGCTCATTTTCAAACGGAAATAACGCAAAAAACAAATTCTGCTGGTTTAATAGAGCCCCAGGCCGCTCCAGGTTTTTACTATCAACATTCTGAACTGAAATGTAAAACACATTTTCCCTGTAAAATTTCGTAGTTAATGAATAAAAACGAGTTACGTTTTCCAGTTTAATTGGAACCGTGCACAACATGTGTTGATCGATCTCACCAGAAGGAAGGAAGTTCATTAAACCGTGAAATTGTAGGGCCATAAACGTGGTTCTCAGAAGCGGTAGAGACATGCACTATCGGTGGTGACTGACCTTGAACCTGCCGTCCTCGCGGTGTGTGGCTGTGGACAAATACTGTACTGTAGTGCTGTTCGCCTTACTTGGGTGTCGATGTCGGTATCCCTTGACAGAGTTACGATCCTGTACACAGTTCTGTACTTTCACAAAGCAGTAGCAGCAGCTTTCAAGCTAAATACCATAGTTGTTTTAGTATTGAAGTTACTGTGTATCGTTATTTATGTTTATTAATTTGGCACAAAAACAGTAGTTAAGAAATAAACGTATTTTCTGTAAACTCTGAACAGTGTCTTTCAGGATGATGGTTATTAACTTTACGTAATGACTTCTGATCCTTTACACATGAAGTAAGAAGTTTGTGTTCTTTACTGTATTTTTATAATTGTCCAATTTAGTGTTTCCCTACTATACGAAGTACTGCAAAGTCCGCATGTGTTTATGTGCACGTAGATAGAGACTGTAAACAATTTAACAGATTTTGATGAAATTTTCTATGGTTTTCCCGTATGGTGGGACTATTTTGTTTTAAATCAGACAAAATTGTTTTCAAGTTCGTTTCAGTAAAAAATGTTAGTTTGACAAACATTTTATTTTTCAAATTCGGCTGAGTTAATTTGTATCATATTTCCCGTAAATAACCAAAAGAAAGGCTGTAATTCGTTATCTCCAGAAAAAATACGGTTTGAAAGTTATTGAGAAGAACCCCAAAACAAGGAAACGTTTCAAAATAATAGGTTCATCAAATTTTGCTCATTTATAAAGATTTATAATTCAAGCCTGTGTTTCAAATTTGGAAATTAAGAAATTTAAGGTTCGAGAGTTAATCGAAAAAAATGAACTGTGATCCTGGTTGACTCTCTGGATGTGTTTTTTTAATTTTTAAGTTTGTTTACTCCACTGACTTGTCTTAAAAAAATAAGATTTCTGAATTTTCAGTCCGTTGCTCTAGAATCGTATTTTTTTAGAGAAGTAGCAACACGTGAGAAAGATTGCGCGTATTTTTTCTTAATTTACAAATAACCGAATACGGAGAAGTATATATTGCGTTGTATGACTTAGAGCAAATGTAGAATAAACTTTTGATAAAATGAACAGAAAATGTATTAATATTATATTCACGAGGATTTGTTCAGTCCGTTAACTTTGTTATCATATAGGCCTACCTCTCAGGGCGTATTCACAGTAATTTGTTTACCTGTATTCCGACTTCCCAATTTACGTGCAGCTTTCAATTTCTGCGAAATATTATTTTATTCAAAGCGTTTACAAGGCACCTTGAAATTGTTATATTCGCATTTTGATTTACTACTTCAGTATATTGTACGCAAGGAAACTCGGCTTTTGTACGTATTTGTGTAACGGGAACATGAGGGCGATGTTTATATATATATATATATAAACAGTATGTATGTATTATGTTATAAGCCGAAAGGCTGTTTTCATGGATTATCGAAAATAGTATCACTTTCGTGTTTCTTGTGATATAGGCCGACTCGTAGAACGAAGGTCTAATTACCCTTCTGATTTCTAAACACTTGCCACGCAAAATCCTGAAGTCTGCTCCTTCTTGTTGCCTTTTTTAGGTTCAAAAGACGTAGGTTAACGACAAGGTTAAAAAAACATTCATTGGAAAATGAACTGTTGGAGCGGCTGTGGCAGTAAACACAAGCCCGAGCGCAGATAAAACAATTACTTTCCGATCGGTCTCTTTAAAAAAAAAACGTTGAACTTGCAATCATTTTTAAAGCTTTCTAATTTTTTTTACACACATTAAAGATAATTAAATTCCTTTTGTTTCTTGTCCATTTTTTTAATCCTTAAAGTTTACTGTACAATAATAACAGGTCTAAATACAATATACCTAAGCTAGACTTTTTTTCAGTTTTATTCGTTTTAGTAAATTGCTTACGTTCTATATTTAAGGTTGTAAATGTACAAGTTCACATACAAAGTAAAGAAAGAATATTTACTGAAATCAGAAGTGTTAATTTCTTTAGGGAAGCAAGGTTGTCACTGCACAAAGTGTTCCAAAACCGATATACCATATTATTTACATTAAGTGTTTTAAAGATATACGATTGGGACTTGCTTTTTATTAATGTGCAAATTGATGCATACAGATTTAGCCTACTTAGCCTAAACATTAACAATAATTGTACATAGCCCCTCCAACACGTACTGCTGCCATATCTAATAACATAACTGCCACGCATACATTTTGTATGTTGTAACGTTAGTTCAATGCAACTACGAGGATCTTTGGATAAGGAATAAAAAGATGTTCAAACATTTTTATTATAAGCAACTCGCGGCTATTTTTCTACCGTGTTAAATTATGCAATTGTCATATTTGTGAACGAGTTGTGAACACTCATGTCATAGAGTTCTGCCGCCTGTGAATTTACACTGTCTTCAAATTTCTTTTAGCCTATACGTAGCCTTTTAAAAATACAAAAAATGTTAAAAGTTAGTAGGAGTAAAACGGGGCTGTAAGGAGGATGGTCGTACAAAACCAATTCGAAACGGTTGAGTAGGCTTTGGGTGCTATAAGGGGGAAGGCCAGCATTGTCATGCAAAAACACGATGCCAGAACTCATCGTGCACTCTGAATTTCCATTGGAAAATGAACAGTAAACACGCGCCCGCGCGCTAGACGAACACGAGAATTACTTTCCCGATCGGTGTGTTTATGTTAAAAACTGTTGAACTCGCAGTTATTTCAAAACTTTATACCTTTCTTTTTTACGCATATTTAGTTTTGAATTAAATTCCGTTTTTGAATTTAAATTCTGTTTAGAGCTGCAGTGCAGTAAGAACAGGTGAGACAACTCGGTAGGCTAGACTTCATTTGATTTATTCATTTTCATAAGTTGTTGATGTTTTATTTATAAACACTACTTTTCCTGCAGTTTATTGATAGAGCATAGAAACGTTTTTGTTACAACTCGGCGTTTTGCGTTTGGTTTGTGCGGTATTAACGCAGTTTCGACCAAACGCATTGACAGATTGTTTTGATTTTTTGTACAAAGGTACCTTGTATAAAGCCCGAACGATGTATGTGTAAGGTTTTCGCCATTTACTTCCATTCCAAAGTAGCGGTCTCTGATAACTGTGAATTTGCTGGCTGAATGGTCAGATCTATGATAACTTTGACCGTTCCGTAAAGAAAGAGCATTCTAATAAAGCTGGTCCAGTAAACTTTTACGGTTATCAGTTGAATTGGCGGGAAAAAGTTACGAGCGCTGTCGTGGAGCGTTGACCAGTCAATTAAGACTATATATACTGCGAGGTATAACGTTCTTAGTATTACTAGTTTGGTAGAACGTAAAAAATAGCCTAAATATCAAACACACAAACAACAGACTTCCTTCGTGAGCAACACAAAGGAAGGAGTATGTTTTGAAGTATTACCATTAAAAAAAGAAAATGATTATACAACTAAATATGCAAGTAGGCCTACTATTAATTATAAGAACACAAACAACGTATAGCATATGTAATTATAAATTTAATTATTTACATCAAAACCATTTATCCTTGGTAGAAATCCATTATATTAGTGAAATAATAAGTTTATGTATTTCCACATTTTTTAAAATTTAAGTGAAACCTTGGTTGGCAAGACTCAAATAAAAAATGTTGTGAAAATATGCAAACGTGTTATTGTTTCATTAATTTAAATTTAATTACAATGACCGCGATATTCGACGCGTTACAAGCACCGGGTATTGTAAACTTGTATTGTAATTTTTACGTTGTTCTGCTTTAAAATGGTTTCAAAATATTATTGCTTCAATACCACTGAACAACGAGTGTAGTGTTTGTAAATATTGTGTTTTCATTTCAACGTGGAGTGTGATGTCTAGTAGTCAGCTATAATATTGTGTAGGGTTATTTAGATAGATCCGTTTTTTGTTTGAGTTTTAAATTTATGTTGTGTGTTATCAGTGTAATATTTTGTAAAATAAATTTAATATTTGTAAACTTAAACAAATATTTAAGTTGTGCAATACAATAGTACTAAATATTATTGAATTTTGTTATTTTGTTACGTATGTCGTATTAGCCCACTTGATTTGTGGGTATTTATCTTGTTTTTGATAAGCTGATTCGTGTATTAATATTATTTTTGTAACAAAAATATTTTTTTCTCAAGTACTTTCATTTGCATATTATTTTTATATGTAGGCCTATGTTTAAAGACCTTTATTTTGAACTGTTTTAAGTGTAAATTTGAATTCTTAACTACCGAGAATTTGTTTTTAAGTATATGATTAAAAAAAAAAGAAGACTGTTTAGTATTTTGGCTGGTCGCCATTTTGAAACGATTAATTATTTTTTGGGCTATACAACTTGTCTGAGCCATTACCAAAATATATTTGTGCTAAGTTTTAACTTTGACTTTTCAAAACGTGCTCTAGAGGCAGGAATGATGCTCATCTCGTGGTCCCAGGTCTATGAATAACTAATTTTGTAAGTAGACTACCCTACTTGCAGACTGTAAGAGCCGAGCGTTTGTCGATCGTGTGATCTCTCATGCGGTGCTAAGGTTACATTACTTTTCACTTCTCAGACAAAAGAAATGTCTTTAGTAGTGTTCTGAGAAGTCAATCCTGTTGGCACACTGTAGGATCCTTATCTAAGGATTTAAAACTATTCCTTCTTCACTTTCTTCTGTTGACTGTAAGTCTATCAGAACCATGTTTCAAGTTTCGTGGTTTTGCATTTACAGTTTATCGATGTACGTAAAATTAACTTGTAAAAACAAACAATTTCTAACAACAAATCTGTGTATTTATATATTTTTAATTAGAAAAATATACAGTATTTAAAATATTTACTAGTTCTTTGTGTGTAGCCAGTGAAAGCTTTTATTATTTTATGTGTTTAAAGAAATCACATTGGAGTAAAGTGCAATGGGGTAAAATTCGGAATAACAAAGTGTATAATGAATCAACACAGTTAGATACAAGAATTGAACAAATTATCCAATGAAGTTTACTTAATTAAGTACGTGCCTATCTTACACCATGACGTAACATTTACACCGATCTTTACTGAAAGTTGTAGCCTTACATTACCGTTCTGAATCTATAATCAAGAAACTGAGTGTTTTTTATTATGGGACTTATCACTTGTCACTATCTATACAGAGAAAGTACTGAGATTGTCTCAAGAAATTCAAATAAATTTTAACTTATCATAACGTGTATCATGACTGGAAAAACTAACGTGTATCATAGTGTGGATATGTTATTCGTCCTGGAGTAAAAAAAAACTACTACTCGATATGGTTCAAACTTTAAAACTAGCATAGATCCCTCCGAAGAGGTACTAGTTAAATAGCTTCAAAATTAATCATAGCTGCTGTAATAGAATAGCCTAAATTAAGAACTGCTTCAACGATTATGATCAAAATTTATTTTAATGTAGCTCTTGCAGAGCAAAAGTAATGGTTGCCAACCTCCAGAAATTCCGATTTGAAAGCCATCCACAACAATTACAAAATCGGCAGTGGTGAAAATTGAAGATCCGTTTTTTTTTTGATTATTTGCAATTGGTTTATAAAAATTATGAACCGGAAGTTGTGGGAATAACTTGGATGTCGCATGATTTTGGATTTGTGTAAAAATTGGTTTTCTGCGGTTTACAGTGACATTTATCTCGCAGCTTTATTGTGGTGGAAACAATTTTACACAAATGAACATTTTGGAATGTTACAATTAACTAAAATGTTAAAAATATTAAAATGAATTGAATATTAAATAGAAAATGTAATATATTTAATTGCTTCATATATAAGAAAATCGAATTCCGAAAAGTGTCGCGCGTACTGAAGCGAAGCCCATAACTCCTGGATAAAGCCATTGTAGCAGATCCCGAAACACGACGTTAATAAAAGCCTTTATTACCAATAAAATGAATGATTTGTGTTGGAACAATTCAAAGTCGATATACATACTGTTTTATACTTTGTAAAAACAGTTTCCATACTTTTGTTTCATATAAATAAATTCAATAACTTCATGCACTTTTATTCAAAAAATATTGTGCAATTAAGTGAAAAATATGGTAGAAAAATATCTACAGTATGTTATATATATAACTATAAATAAATATTATATTTTATAAACATACAAAATAAATTGTATTTGTTAAATAATTTTAGGAAGGCTAATAGTGAATTACCTAAAATAATTTCATAACATTTTTTATTCTTTAGGCTACTTTTTTTGGAAATCAGATTCACCGACATAATCAGCGTTAAAATCTGCATAAATTAGCATTATACAAGTTTTTAATTACATTGAAAATAAACCCTGCCGTCGTCAGATTAATCTTCGTATTTTCGGATGGAAACAAAAGTTAAAATGCTTAAATGCTAATTCTTGCGGATTTTAACGTTGATTATGTCGGTGAATTTAGATTTTCAAAAACGTGTACGGTAAAAAGTTAGCCGCATGCCTTTTAAAATTTAGAATAGCCTCATTTTGCTGGGTAACGAACGAGGACTAATTGCCATAAGACCTAATCGATTTTTGTGTTAGTTTGAATCAGAGTGGAAAAAATGTGTGATATCCAGTGTGATAATTTAATATGTATAATCCGATTTATATTTAAATTAAAATAAATTATATTTATTATTTTTTTAATTTTTGTGGTGTTTAACGTCCGACTATTGTGCACACTTGGGCTAATGCAGACTGTGGGATGATTTATAGCGTATGAAAATGCCAAGCCCTCGCCGGGAATCGAACCCGGAACCTCGGAGTGAAAGCCTAGTACGCTATCAACTAGGCTACCGAGGCGGCTTTATATTTAATTATTTTGGAATAAAAACATGGCTAAGCCAATTACTTAGTAGACTTATTTACAATGAAAGTTCGTTTACAATTCGGTGAAAAATTAAAAGTTTTAGTAACTACAATGAAACAGTATTAGTTTTGTTCCAAAAGCATGTTATTGACTGCAACGTTAGCAATAGCAATAATTTTGTGCACCCTGTAGTGGCCTATATACAAACATTAGCTTTATTTTTAAGTTAATATATTGATTTCAAATATATTTTGGAAATTGTAGCTTAAAGTAGGCCTATTCGTTGTTTCCTAAATATTACCAAGAAAATGTTGATTTTATAAATACTGTAAATTTACATGTAACAGTTCGATTCATGCACTGCTGTAAATTCAGTACACCAAGTGCTCAGTTGAATTTGTGAAGACGCATTAAGAAAATGACGTCGCAGATTAATTTCCGATTAAATGAATTCACCGAGCTTGAAGATCGTTGAATGTGATGAATATGCGATTAATTCACGCTAAATTCACCGACGAGATCACAGCCGCGGTGACAAGTTAATTAAAATATTCCGTGGCTTTTTATAACGCTGGCGATGATTTTATTCAATCGATTGATTTTTTTAACCTGTCTTCAGCCGAATACCACCTATTGTTTTCATTTGTTAATTTAAAAGCTTATAAATGTAATGATGATTTGACACAATTTTAGACTGTTATCTTTGAATTACAATCCTTTCGATTAATATCAAATAATTAAAAAGTTTTATACGTGAAAATATATTTATATCATTTTTAAAATGTAATGACTGTTTTTTAAACCTTCGGCTCAACAAGTAGTGCTGTCTCCAGTTTCCCGTGTTCCTTTCTGCTTCGTCTGGTTTTTTTTGTTGAGCTTGCAGCCTCTATAGGAGTCCAAAACAAAGTTTAGCAGTAGTTCAAAGAACAGCCGACCTCGCATTATATTCTTAATTAATTCTAGTGTAAACGATAGCGCTCTGACGCGCCGGTAACCGTATTATTTACGGAAAATGTTACCGAATCTACTTTATTCGGTGGTCTTGCTCCATGTAGCGGTCAAAACTGTGGCAGGTCTTCTGTTAAGGCAGTATTTCAGGGAATAGCCAGCAACTACACTACCATATCAGAGACCGCCATCCCGAAACGGCAAAAATCTAGCACATACATTGTTTAGGCTTTGTACAGGGTACTTCATACCAAATTTCAAATAATCGGTCATTGCATTTGGCCAAAATTGCCCAATTCGTCATCGGTAAATGTGTTAGTAAATATTTTAAAACTAAACAAAGTACCCTTTTGTTTTCTGTTCAAAATGGTGCTACAATTCAAAACAATTATATAGTCGATACTGTACGTAATTTTACAAAAGTAAAATTACAAAAAACAAAAAAAAATAGGCAAAAAATTTACTAAACACAGAGGTTTGTTTTGTCATCGTTATTATTGGAAATCAATCTTTACAGTGTTCCCAATAAGCAAATATCATAACATCTTTATGAAGTACTAATATATACAATATACACACATACGTATATTCTAATAGCGCCTAACCCTATTTAACTGGATATATATATATATATATATATATATATATATATATATATACACACATACATATATATATATATATATATATATATATATATATATATATACACACACACACACATAGCTAGCGCCTAACCCTATTTAACTGGAGCTATTTTATATTTTACGCAAATGATTTCATTGCAAATAATTCTGATTAAATTTCATAAAATTAATATCTTTATTAAAATGAACAATAAAGGATTAGGCTATAAATTTTTATATTCTTCATGCTGATATTGTGAAAAGTTTTCAAATTTTAAGTTGATATTCTTCATTAATATTTCATAACGCTAAAATGATTCTACTGGAGTTATTTTAAGAATATTGATGCAGTAAATTTGTCATAATTTTTTACTTGTAATTACGGTTCCATTCATTTGTAATATTCCTGATAATTTATAAGAGTGATAGGCCCTATAGGAATATTGATAATGTTTTAGAACTAATGCTTTGAAAGTGTGCTTATTGATAATTGTTAAGAAATTGTAAATATCATGTTATTGGTCTGTATTTTACGTTTAGTGGTAACTTATTCACACGTTTACACTGACAGTAGTCAAGTATGTGGCAAAATGCACTAGAAATGAAACGTGGCCTACACGCCTTTGTCTTCCAGTTTGAAGGAACACAAAGTGGTGTGCGCGCGCGTGCGTGTAAACGCAAAGAGGCTGCTCGCATGATTGCCACAGAAACGCTTGCAGCTGCTAAGGCTACATAACGTTACAGTACAATTAATGCATAACATTGTTGTTTGCTCAGGTCAGTTATGCAGTTTCTCCTTTCGCTACTCCCTATATACCTACCTTGGGTCGTTGTAATTTCACTTTTTAGCCTGTGTTAATCTATTTCAATCTGCGATAATGCAAGTCATAAAATTATTTTCAGTAAAAAAGTCTTTGTGGCTGATGAGGAAAAGAAACAGAGTGATTAACTGCAGTTACAAGGTTATGCGAGATATTAAATAATTTTATTGCCCATAAGTTATAAAAGGAAAATAAACTGTATATTTATAAAACAAAAAATGTTTAAATTTGTTTTCAAAGTGTCCAGTGTTTGAACGACATAAGGTAATCACGTGACATCAAACTGAGCCTGAAAATGTAAAAATTTCTAATCGGAAAAAATGCTGTTTGCCTCTCTGTTTATGTTTTCATAAAAACTAAGCATTTTATCTATTACCTACACAACTAAATATATCTCGTAATATATTTTTTATATTTATATGTCTTATAAGTCAAACGATAACATGCAGATCTATAATGTGTCGGTAAAAAACAAATGTTTGTGTTCGTTTGTTACTCAGGAGGTCGCGGATTTTGTAATATGTTATACAAAATAATTGTCAAGAATTTGCGAATGTTTTTATTTTATTTTACTTTTGTTAACATAAACGTTATGATAAGTGGTATAGAATTACAATTTTTCTTCTTCTTTTTTAATGTCCTGACAATAAATGAAAATTTGAACTTCTACTTTTAAGTGTCTGAATAACGGTAACTTGATGATTATAAATTAATTACTTGAAAAACGTTATTAGCAGATTTGTAATTGAGATAAAACAACGTAAAACAAAACAAAGTTTTTATTCTAAGTGCAATAATAACTTAGAGGTCGGTAAGTTTAATATTAAATTTAATTCGTAAATTTGTATCACCTGTCGAAGTTACTAAGCTAGGGGCAATGAATATAAACACATTAAAAGTACAGCCATCGTTATAAAAAGCGTGTTCCATATTAGCGGCTAAAGTCCAAGTATTTACACTATTTCCTGCTACGAACGATGCAATTTACAAGGACAGGGGTGTGAGAAAATATACAGTATCTGTTTAACTGTAGTTGAAAACTCTGCCGCAAGATTCCACTAGCAGCGAGCGCTCGCATATCTTTCATAAGGGTTATAATTCTAGTACGTTTACGTTTAGCGTTGAGGGGCTAGCTAACATTGAGTATGAACGGAATGAGTTTTGGTGACTTTTTTTGTTTTGGTAATTCGAGACCCTAGTGAGCTTGAAAAAACGTCATCGCTTCCGGGGGTAATGGATAATTTTTGGGCGGGAGTGCAAAGACGTGATAAACGCCACTCAGAGAATCCATGATATCTTGCTTAATAAGTGTTGTACTTAATTTAAAAAAAAATATGGCAATGGAATAGTTTATAATAAGCGTTAACTTCGATCTTTTTTAGTTTTTTATTTAAAAAAAATGTTAATTGTTTTACAAAAATACAATTTTTGAATGAGAAATGGACAATATTACTATCCAGTAAAAAGTAATTTGACTGAAGTACAGCCTGCTAAATTTGTACAACCAGGAAAGTCTTGTTAAATGTTGACAAAAAAATACTCGAAGTTGTTATGTGACATCAGATTACTCGTGCCTCGGTGAAGGGGTTATTGTAGTCAGCCATCTATCCACAAATCTCCCTAAAAAGTTATCATGAGAAATACAAAATTTATACACAAATATTTTATGTTAATAAATTTATTATTGTTCTAATTAATGATAAATTAAGTTTTGTAGAAATCACTGGATAAAATCAGTGGTAAAAAAAATAAAGTACACTGATAAAAATTTGTAATTCACCCGCGATCTGACTGGTATTGCTAACGTGCCGAGAGGGAGCCGTGAAGGAGCCGAGAGCGACTGAATACAAATGTGCCTAGCTCAGCGTTACTTTTGTCACTGGAAATTTTTCATAACCTCTCTTACCATTCTTCTTTATTAGGTGTCCTTCTGTAAATGATGTTATTTTATCACAGTTCTTTTTGAACCAACGATATTTTAAATTATAAAACATCTAGAAAGTTACTAAGCTATGCGTTACAGTATGTTATATTTCAAATAGCATGCGAAGTAAAATTAAGGTTAATTAACGTGAATTTGAAGGATCTTTTGTAGTCTGAAAAACGGGACAGAATTTTTAAAAAAATTAAAAGTGGTTTTTAATTGGATGTCGGTCCGTCTGTGCCTATCGCTGCAGAATAAACTAATTGGCTGTTTTTATGATTTTAATTTCTCGCATTATGTAGACATATACATTATGCTTTCTCTCAGAACTATTTTTTAAAATTGTTTAAAATAAATTTTGTTATATCAGATATTCCTTTTTTCTGTTAAAAAGCTGATTTTTTCCAAAATTAGCTCTAACGATTGTCTGTAAGTAACCTAACAAAACGTATTGGTTGATATATCTCCAGAAATTAGCTTCGGAAGTTATAAACAAAACTGGGAAACGGGGATACCATCTCAAAATCGGTTCGTCAGAATTTGCTCAAATTATGATTATATTTTTTTTTTGTTTTTTGTTATTTTAAGGCGAAAAGCACATTAAGGCTATTATCGCCTCCCTAATTGTAAGTGTGAATATAAAGTGTTAACGTCGCAAGTGTAGTGTTGTAAGTGTAAGTGTGTGTTTAACTCGGGTACGTCTAAATCCTCTCAATAGGTGCAGCTAGTCTGCACCCCCGTCGGGGTTTTGATTATATGTGAAGATACATACCAGTATAGTAAATTTGAATTAAACGGAATTTTATTTCAAATTTTGTTACATGATGGTTCTTGATTTGTGATAAGAATTTTAGCAAAATCTGATGTTCCGGTATTCAAAAATTTGACAGGCTTTTTTATTTTTTAATACAGAAAAGGAGTTTTTCCCAATAGTTTTTTGGGATATGAGAAAGTTCCTGATGTAGGTTTGACACTACTTATTAACTATTGTAAATTTAAATTCGTTTGCTATAGTTCATCTTTTAATGTCTGTTGGTAACATGAAGGGCTCATATTTTCCGTGAATGCCATAAACGCCCCTATATTGCCTGCACGGTTATTCGGAAATATTTGAAACTTGGTATTTTGGTTCGTTTTTAGTCCAAGCTTAAGAAAAGTGTAACAATTTTTAAAATAGAAAATTAAAAGTGAAAGTCAAAAATAAATTTCCTTAAAGTAGTCCATGGCTTGTTCAGTATCGCATTAAAAGGGACAGATTACTGATTACAACGTATTCTTTTTACTGCAAAACAAATGAATGACAGCATTTGAAGGCGACAAAGTTGATAAAGTAATTTGATAATAAGAGATTGCAAATTTTAATTTAATTCTCATCTGCAATTTGTACAAACATTAAAAACAGTTTAAAAGTGCTTTTCTAATAACTCAAATAGGTTTGAATTTGTACATTTTTGAAAATTAAAAACATGACGATATAAAATAATATTTTAAAAGAAATATCTTGAGTGTTATGAAATAAAGATATTTATTAAAAGTACAAAATCCTAGTTGTGTATAAAACTCAAATTGTATAACCGTTACAACTATTTCTTTGTTTGCAAGTGCACGAGGGCCTACGAATCAATTTTATTATTGGAAAGCACTGGTGATTCAAACACTACTCCATAAATACAACGGACCTTTGATATCTGGTTAAGCACACTTTTGACATAATTGTATCGAAATTTGTAATAATTATAATTAGAAAATAAGGAGATTAATAATTTATTATAATATCATTATTTTCATTAAACACAATTTTTTATTAGGTTTATTTCCAATTAAGTTATTGACGTGAAATGTATAGGCTATCCTACAATTCCGCAATTGTTAAGTTACACTACAGGACAAAGTATTAGGCTACATTTCCTAATTGGTTGATTTGCAGGTAATTAATTTTTTTAAACAAAATATCCGTCTCAGAGTAAGGTTTGATGAAATTTAAAAACTTGCTTATGGTTATATTCTTTGTTAATTAACGACTTCTTATTTTCGTAAATATCACTAAATATTTTTTATAGAATTTTTATTCTTATTTTTGTTCAAACTGCAAATATTTAAATCGTTTTTTATAGAGTGTTATGTTGCTTTCGTGTTGTTATTATTATATATTATGGATTGGTTAAGGAATGGTTTAATATTATTAATAATAATTAAAGTTACAGTTCCTATTTGTTCCTAAGAAGCGACAATTCGTTATGTTATTATTAGTTTATTTGGTCATTTGGCATCACTTGTATGTATAAAACAATACACATAATTTCAAAAGTGTTTAGTTCTCAAGTGTCTGACTTAATAAGTTAACTCAAATTTTAAGTTAGACACTTCGAAACGTCGTGTATTGTTTTACATACACAAATGATGCCAAATGTCCGCCTTAACAATTTAAAAAGTATATAATTTTGTTATGTTTTAAACGTTTTTACAAAATTAATGTTGTCTGACTTTGTCGAGCCCGAGAAAATCTGTTTTCCTTTAATTTTAATTTCACCGTGCAAAGTGATTATAGATTTAAAACATCAAATACAGTAAATTAGGTAATTAAATTTGAAGAAGAAACAACGATGATTTCAGAATTGTTTAATAATGGCGTCGTTAGACAGCCCTTTGTTAAATTTTAATTAAAACATTTCGTTTTAATTCATACTCTTTATGAAAGTAATGAAGTGTTTGAAGCGAGTCTTCTGAAGGACGGTTTGTCGCAAGAAATGTTACAATCTTAATTAAAATGTTTATTGTGGAGAGGTCATTCTTACACATGGTGTTACAGATTTAATAGTCCTTTTATTAATTATTTTTGTTTTTTTATTTTATTATTACTTAAAGTCTTTTTTATTGTTTTTTTGGTTTTTTGTTTTGTTGTTTATTGTTTTGTTGTTTTATTGTTTTGTTGTTTTATTGTTTGTTGTACTTTAGCCTATTGTGCTAATTTAGTCTTGGGTTTGTGGCTTGAAATATGAATATATGCCTAACATAGACTGTAGTGCTGTTAACATTTGAGTTAAAAATGACATTTTTATCTTCTACAACGGTTTATATTAGAAAACTCTTTACGGAACTTTATAAATTTTTTTTAATGTTAAAAAAACTTAAGGTCTATTTTATATTATTTATTGTTGTTAGTACACAATATTATTGATTCAATCCACAACGTTTTTAACTGAATCCAGGGTTTTTGTCACATATAGCACTTAAAAAGTCAAAGCATCTTTGTACTATTAATATTTAAAATGTCAAGCTTTTTTAATAAACTAATTAATGGTCCTGTAATATTTCATGTAGACCTTGCGTTGTATTAGGCTTGCTGCTACTAAAAGTATTAAAAAAATATTTGTTTATCAATAATTTGTACTAAAAATAAAATAAAAATAATTACAGTTCCCAATAACGCATTGTGCTTAAAAATACAAACTTGATTTCTGTAATATTTACAAAACCGTTTAATTATTTTATGTTTATCATATATTTAAATTTTGAGTTATAAAATTGGAAATTCTACCAAATAATTAGAGTTAATAAAATTTTGAAAACAATCGGTAGAGCGTAGACGAGTATAAAGGGAAAAGCAACAGACACAAAACCCCGTTTTCTTATGAAAAATTTGAGAGCTTAAAAATAAGTATATCCTGTATTGGATTATCGTATATGTTGAATAAATCGCCGTTTATGACTTCTATAAAAATCAGTGTCGTTGCCTATAGGTAGAACGAAAGAAAATAGAAAATTATTTTAAAACAAATTTGATAAGTGATTAATTGAAAATTGAGACGGCTTTTTATGTTTTTTTAAATATTCAGTATATTTTTTAAATTATTAATTTTGTTTCAGTTCAAAACTGTTTGTGCAAAAAATGAATGGGGACAAAAAATATGTTTGTGGTTTCAAATTACATAGTTTTGCAAGCAACTTGGCAGACAACATCCAGATTTGGCGAAAACCTTGGAATCATTATATAATAGGCATAGTAACTGATATTTTTAGCGCGTTAATCATACTCCTCTGTTACTAGTTGAATAAGTTCAAGAATAAACAAAGTTAAATTAAACAATATAGCTAGTGTTTTATA
The DNA here is from genome assembly GCA_022606455.1 of Callitettix versicolor. Taxonomy (NCBI): domain Eukaryota; kingdom Metazoa; phylum Arthropoda; class Insecta; order Hemiptera; family Cercopidae; genus Callitettix; species Callitettix versicolor. Next base: position 58,671,186 of record CM040183.1, read on the forward strand.
AATAATATTCTTACTATCGTATTCTGACGGGTTTTTGTTATAGGGTATTAAGAATATAATTCACGGATATTTTACTTGTTTTAAACCTGTTCATTGAGTAGTAGTTTAACAGTCTTAAATTACGTGTATATTACAGAGTTGCATCACGATAATTGAACAAAAGTAGAGCCTAATAACTACAAACTGTAATTATTGTGTAATTTGGTGTAACATATTGTAGAAACTTCAAGTAAATGAATATGTTGTAGTCTACTGATATATTATATGCAAACCGGTTAATATTATTCGGTGTCTCTTGTTTCCTAATGTAAAAACCAAAACAAAGTGAGATGTTAAGTTAAATAGAACGAAAAGTAAAGGTCAAAGTTGCCGCTCGGGCGACAGGGTGCTGAGTCAAAATAAAAAATCTTCCCTGGCGCCGGTTCAAAGCAGTTTTACAATAGATTGTTTTAGTCCAACTTAATGTCAGATTTAGATTTAGTCATTTATCCGTGACTATACGCACGTTAGTCTAGTATCCATCCACATGTATATTTAGTACTTTTAAATCGTTTTTTGTTATTTTAAGGATCGTTTTGTAACAGCGTTATAAACTGATGCGTCGTATAACTTAATTCTGTGAATTAATATATTATATTTATAAACTTATCGAAATCGGAAATTTAAGTCTATATTTTTTGTGCTGTAAACGCATTCTTTTCTCTCGATCTCATATAATAGGCTGTTTCCTTGTAATTGTTGAATGTAACGCCTTCCCGAATGCGCGAAACCCAGTACATTATTTTACAATGTAATTTCAGATAATATTTTTAGCAGATGAATACTACAGCGACATCTCGCGGACGGATGTATAAATAGTCCAATCAACTACTTTTTATTACGTCAGTTTGCTAAATGGAGTTATCTGATCGGTTCAAAACAACAACTTAAATACTTTAATAAAATCAGCTGACGTTTTAAATTATGACATATGATACTTTATTTATCCCTAAACAAACTAAAATTAATCTTATTGAAAAAAGTATTTAACTTCCTTTTTTTAAGCAATCTTGGTAAATATTCATTCTAAAACTTCCAAAATGAGACCTCGTCCATAATAATAATAATGGAAATATCTTTGAGAGATTCTAATTACATAAATTCTGTTCTACTACTAAATATGGTACATAGATAACTAGTATTTATTTATTTAAATTACAGCTTTGTTAATTGTTTTACCAAAAATCGGACGAATTAAAATATTAAATAAATCCTTTGTGAGTGTTCCAAAACTACATAACAAGCGCCTGAAGGTTAAATTTAACCTATAGACAAATTTAAATTGAAGTACAAGTAATTCAAACTCCAAACCTGTAAATACCTAGTAATTACAGTACTGTAGATGGTAATCAACAGAACCATATAAAACAGTGTAATTTGATTCAGCGTTTAGTTTTCAGAAATTCGCAATTTGAAAATAACAATATTAAAAACAAGTTAAATTTCTTTTCTCAATTTTCTATAAATTACATATGAGTATTTTATATCCTTTGCTAAGTATCGCTTGGTATTGAATTGGAATGAGAGACCTTTGACGCCGGCATATGGCAAACCGTAATTTGTTAATTTTCGGTTACAGCCAAAGTATTTGTCTGAATATCTCGTACTGTGTTTATTACAGCAGTTAATAAAAGGCGAAGACTACAAAGTTATAATATTTCAGGAGGTGACAAAATGTAAAAAAAATCTTCGGATGCCAAATTTAGTAAAATTAACACTTGCACGAACTGTTTAATTCAGTTAGGCTGGCTGTAACGTCCAGTGGCCGCGAAGCGCTTAAAACTTTGTTAAAGCAACTTGGGTCTGTGTTGTCCCCTTTTTAAATTGAATGCAAATACATATAAGTAAAATCCTATACCTATAAGCGAGTAGTATTTGTGAGTGTATTTTTTCCTCAATAGTATTTATAGCCTGCATTCAATTTCTTTCAAAAACGGTTTGTGGAATCAATTCGAGTGTTAGAATCTATCAGAGGTAAGGAAGCCATTGTAAAGGTTTCATACCAGAGAAAATAAATTAACAATTCACAATGGTAATTTTTAATAATATGTCAAAATTTACGTATTATTATAGTAATTAGGATTATGGCCTATTGTTCCCGTCAGTGGTCTATCTAATCACCTCGTAAAGGCTACCGCGGTTTCGAAACGCTATTGTTCCATCTTCGGGCCGTAATACAAAATGTTAAATCCCACTGTCGAGATCGTCACAAAGTTAAACAAAACATTAAAAACATACGTCACAAACACTGAACACAATTACACGATTAAAATACACACGATAAAATTTGGTTTGGCCAAACGATACGTGCGACTCGTATGTCGTTACATTCTAGACTGCCTATATGATAAAAGATATTATTATATAGAATTTTTTATCATTTTTAATCTTGACGTTTGTATTTTATGCCATTAGACGAGTAAGAGTATGACTTAATGAACTTGTAGGGTTACTATTGCACTGCGACCTTTGTAGATCTATTGTCCCCTTTCTGTATTGGTGAGATGGTCACTTCTCCAGTCGTTGTCTCATCATAACGTCTAGGATTTGATGATTCAAGGTGGGTAGTTCCATCTCCTTCTTCTAATTGGTGACTTTTATTGAGTCAGTTTTTTATTGAAGTGCTTGCAGATGCTTGCTTTAACAGTTCCCTTCCCATTTTTTTCTTTCTCTTGATCCTTATTGTAGAAGTTGTGCCCCATTTGGCCGAATTTTTTGTTGTACGGTCAGATCCCGCTTATTCTGTTTTACATGTTTACTGATAGGAACATTAAGAGTCGCAAAGGAAATGATGTCGCCCATACAGAGCCCCTTATGCTTGTACACTGGGATGTCGCCAGGGCTCCATTTGATGCACAATTTGGCCGATGTCATTCACTAAATCAGTACCGGACGCTTTACACTTGAGAGTTAGCCAAGCTACGTAGAGTAATGAATGTATGTGTGTCTTGAGTAGTATGAGCTACGTACGGTGGGATTGTTAAACCCATCAGCTGTTCTCTTCAGGAAACGGAAAGGACACCGGAACAACAACTTTGAAGTCCTCAGTTCAAAGACGCAGCAGACTGATCTTTGCCTTAGTCACATCGACCACTCTATATACGAAATAAATAAGGACGTTGTTTTCGGTTACATTGTTGGACTCATTCGTTTATTGGGTTTAATAATAGGCTGATTTTACTATGCTCAACTTTATTTATTTATTTGCATTGGAATCGAATATTTCTGTGTTTTGTGTATAGCAAATACTCTTAATGAAATAGGGTGTAAACATATGTTTATAAGCAAAGAATTTCAGTGATGTACGGTCTCCTGGTTCTAATTATATATTAGCCGAAAATAAATAGCTAAACACAGTATATATATATATATAAACACGTATCTGTCGTTAAAACGGGTTCGAATATAGTTTTTAAACATCCAAAATAAGTTGATACGTCTTAAGTACCGACAAAATACCAAACAATAGGTTTTTAAAGACTAAGCATTACAAAAATATAATATTGTTGTTATTTTAGTAGATGCATTCATATCGGTTCTAGAGCGTAGGAGTATTTGCGGACTATACATACTTGTCAAATTGTATCGTGCTGCGTTCAAAGTAGTTATTTTTTGCGTTAAATTCATTTCTTTTAAATACATTAATTTTCAATAACTACAGGTTTTATTATTTGAAAACTTCTTAATGAAGATTTTATGTTTCTTACTAGTCTTGTCCTTCCACCTGGCGAAAAACATAGTTCGTCCTAAATTTGCATATTAAGTTTTCTAATTTATAATTGATATTGGTACTAATTTTATAAAATATTATAAATAAACGTATTTTTCATCTGTTGCTGCTCATGAAGATTAACAAGGTCTCCTCGGAATCTTGATATTCTGCTATCACTTCACCTCTCATCTCTCCAGCAGTTGCGATCCTTGGCTAAATAAGCAATTATTCTCTCCCAATCCTTGTAATATTAATTAGGCATTAGATTTAAACTAATTACATTTTTAAAGGAATTAAAGTTAATTTAAAGGTAAACAATAGTTCAAGATATATCCTCTGTTTTAATATGTTCCTAAAACACCTTGTATTGTTTACATTTTACATATTTTATACGAAACTAATACAGTTCGTATATCACAGTATCGTTATTCAATTTGAAAACTGCACTTAAACTTAGTTTTGTTGCAATGAATGACCACCGATTCACAAAGCAGAAGTATTTTTTAAACTTACATCCACTATTTAAAAAGTCTCAAAACCTAACGTAGGCTATATGTTTTAAATAAAGTAATTCGTTTCTATACTTAATACAATAATTTGGCGCGAGTCCCAATGAGCATCTAAGCAAGTGGCATTCAGACCTTGACTACTTCGCGTCCTTGCAATACGTAGCAGTAGCTCGGATATGTTCAACAGATTGCGTTGCAGTGAAGCGATATTTGTTTAGGTTTGATCTAGGTTATACTGACTCCCGTATTCGAAGTAAAACTGCTTAGTGCAGTGATTTCTAAGAATGCCTAACTAGAAATTGGAATTGTGGTTTGTAAAGAAACTTGACGTGTTATTTTTTCGCATATATCTTAGCATATTGATAAGAAATTATTATGTCCAGAACTGAATCAAAAATTGAATAATCTAACAAAGCAATAGAGTGTTTGTTGCAACATTTTACAAAAAGGATAATTTAAGTTCTTACGTTGTTACAGTTCCCGTGAATGCAACCCACTTTCCATTCGTCATCGAAATGACGTTTCGGTTAAGTCAGTTCTCGTACCAGGTAGCAGTTGAATCACAGCTGTTTAGTTCAGTCACAGCTGCTAGGAAATATACGAAAGACCACGTGGTACTGCAGAATCTGCGGCCTTCGCGTTCCTTGCAATTGCATTTACGTTGCTCTGTGTTAGCAAGAAGTTAAATTACGCAATAGTAATTGCCACTGACTAATAATTTGAAGGTTGCTTAGCATCTAAGCGTATTACTTTCTCCTTTTACCTTTTTTGAATGTTGACGCTTTTGAAATACGGTAAATAAAGCGGAGGCATGTTATATTTAACAAAGTTAAACACTAACAGTTTATTTGGTTATGAGTGGTTAGCGAAAGTTATTCCGTAAACTAATAATACGTAAAGTTTCCCAAGTTTACCAGTTATTTGTTTGAAATACTCTGATTAGTAAGAACTGTAGCATTTAAAATACTTCAGCAACTGGCTCACTAAAGATTTAACTCGACGAAATATAATTTGTTTCTTTGCTTGAGGCTTTTTATTGATCACATTGTCTTCAAATTTTGTAGGTTTGTAGGGTTTACTAGTTATCCCTATTAATTTTCAAGTAAATCTGATCAAAAATGAAAATACGGAGTTAAGACAGCGAACAAAGTTAAACGCTCTAGTCTCAAGGCTTCGAGATTTTCATATCAGTGAAGATCAATATATTTGGAAAGATTTACTTGGTATATGAATATATTTTAATTTGTATTTTTTTACATTTATACTAATTGTAATTGTAATTTTATTGTATAGTTTTATAAATACCAGTTCGATACCTATTTACAAAGTATTGATTTTTTATCCTTATTCCTCAAATTCAGTTTATCAGATTTTGCTCAAATTTTGTTCGTACATTAAGACACACAACTCATATTAGTGTACCAAATTTTAAATATAACAAATGTACCGTTAGAGTACAAATGTATGATTAAATAATAACTCAGAAAAACAAAACTGATGTCGGTCAGGGTTTATTTCTGCTTTTTCGATTTACTCTAGTACAGTAGGCTATTTTTTTTTAATTTGTTCCTCTGACTAGAGTTTATTTCACAATAGAATTGTAATGTATAACTGAAGAGTAATACATTTTAGCAAATTATAGTCAACCAATTTTGAAAAGTTAGACCGATTTTTCTTTTTTTCCGATAGTTTTCAAAGTGAAAAGTCCGATGTTATCAGTTCTATGGGCAAACCACATTTGCTTGCCAAATTACATTAGTTAGTTTAGTCTCCAATAGTGTGCACAATGGTTAGACACTTTTTTTAAAAAAAAGGATTTGAAAACAAGTACAACCATAAAAACCTTAAAATCGATTTTTTCATGATCATTATAATTTCTTTACACTTCTTAACAGTGAGAAGTGAAAAATGTACATACATACTTGTAGGCTTATATATATATATATATATATATATATATATATATATATATATATATATATATATATATATATATACACACACACGAGGTGTGTTCAGAAAGTAACGAGAATTTTAATTTTTTGAACAAAATATGTATTTATTCTTCTACATTGATGTTGTCGCCTTCAAAATAGTCCCCATTGGAGATTATGCACTTGTGCCAGCGCTTCTTCCAATTCTCGAAACACTTCTCAAACTCGATCTTTGAGATAGCCTTTAGTTCTTTCAGCTATGCGCTTTTAATGTCATCTACGGCTGTTAAAACGACGGCCCTTTAAGGTTCTCTTTATTTTTGGAAATAGGAAAAAGTCACACAGAGCCATGTCTGGCGAATATGGAGGCTGGGGAATCGTTACAGTACTGTTTTTTGCCAAAAATTCACGAACAAGCAATGAAGTGTGAGCAATTTTGAAACAAATTTTGCTGCCACGCGTTTCATTGGAATGTCATGACATGATCCAATCGATATACCAACATCACCAGCGACCTCTCTAATTGTGATTCGGCGATTGTTCATAACCATTTCTTTCACTTTTCCACGTTTTTATCGGTTGTTGATGTGCTGGGGCGTCCAGGGCGTTCGTCATCTTCAACGATTTCACGGCCTTCTTGGAAACGCTTATACCACTCGTAAACTCTTGCTTTACTCAATGCAGACTCACCATAGGCCTTTGTTAACATTTCCCACACTTTGTTACACAAAATTTGATACAAATTCTTTGATCCATTTCTTTTAACAAACGAAAATCGCCGAGCTCATAAAAACACGGCTAACCTTAGTGGCTGTCACAGACAAAGTCAACAATGAAAACAGCTGAAAGTTTTATCATACTTCATGGGCATGAATACCAACATAATAAAAAAAATGTTTGACAATAGGACTCTCCAAGCCCGCGATATTAAAAAATTCTCGTTACTTTTTGAACACACCTCGTGTGTGTGTGTGTGTGTGTGTGTGTGTGTGTGTGTGTGTGTGTGTGTGTGTGTATATATATATATATATATATATATATATATATATATATATATATATAGAGAGAGAGAGAGAGAGAGAGAGAGAGAGAGTTGTATCATAAATTGTAAAAGTGTAAAATGTAGATTGAAAGCTGTATGTAATGTAAGCAAGCTGTATAAAATCATTTACACTTTATATTCGCTCGATACTTATATATAATTTATATATAAAACTCGAACGACCTCTTTAACTCAGGAAGTCTTACTAGTTAAATGTTTAGTTAATTGTTCCAATACAAAGTTTCTTGTTAACTTAAGTTATGGTCAACTTAAGCTTTTTTTTAATTACTACAATCAGAAATACATGAAAAAATTAAATCAATTAAATTACACATTGTTGGTAACTAATCACACTCTTATTATACACTAGTAAAATTACAAAATATTTGTGTATTTAAATAGGAGCTAATTATTGAAATTTATGATTGCAAGAATTAGTTTGTAATGAGAACTTCTTTAGAGACATTTAATTAATGTTCCATTGTATTACTTATACGTCCCATCAAGTAAAAAATTGTTCGGAGCTAATACAGTTAAATATGCATGGCATATTGATTATAAATAAGTTAATAAGTATTAAAGGTATTAATAAACTTCATTGTACTGAATGTGTATCCCAGACATCACAATTATTGCTGCATTAACAGCTGGGGATATATTGTACAGAACTGATGTTTTATATTTGTATACCTGTGTTTTAGATAAGTATCAATTTACTTTAATATGAGTTGTGGAATACCAGTTTAGCCATAAGATCAGTAATACAATTTGACCAATACATACCGACAATGATCACTGATCACTGATTACGTCAGTGTCGATCAGTCTCGTGACTGCCACATTTTTTTAACAGTAATTTATTATACACAATCTTTTAAGCCATTTTCATTAAACAAGTCTAAGTCGGTAGATCTTAAACTCTGGGAATTTATTTTGTTTAGAAAAATCTCAGGTTACATAGTTAAAATAACGGTGTTGGAAAAACTTTCAAGAAAACTGTTTAATAATTTAAGCGGACACGAGAACTGAGAGCTCGTTGACTGCAGGGTGGTGACTTCAACAGCTTGAATAGTTTTTGCATAAGACATGATGTGTCTCATCAAGTATTGACAAATACAGTACATACGCAGCGTAAATCTGACATAACTTCTTGCAATTCTTGACGTCTGTTAATTAAAAGTGTTATATTTTGTAACAGGAGTAATTTTACAAAAATTACAAAAAACAAAAGAAACAATCGAGAGAAAATAGTCGTTTCCTTCTTTGTTGTAAGAAATAAACGAAACGATCAAAATGTTACTTGAATGAAGTGTCTGAACAGCGACTACTATGATCGCTAGCATGCTGGAGAGATCCGAAGACGAAGAAGATTGAGGTGATATTTATGCGCAAGATTATGAAAATAAACCCTCGGTTTTTAAATTAGGTCGTGACAGATTTATGGGGAAATCACCGTAAATTTGCGTTCTTTGTGTTTTGTTTTGTGTTTTACACTTCATATTAAAAAAAGATATAACTTAATGAAGGTAATCTTTAAAATGTATTTATTTGTTACTCCACTTTTTAAGATATTTGAGTTTAACCACAAAAACCTACTTACATTTTTGCGCTAGGCGTATCCGTCAGTGGGTTGGCCCAACCTAAGTCTAACCTAAAATCATTTTAAAAAAACTTTTTTGGATTAATAGAATAGATTGCTGATTATTTTTTTAGTTTTGAATTAAATTTAATGTTTTATGTGTCTTAATGATCGAAATGATTTTATGCTTTTAAGTGATTAAGTTAATGCATTTATAAATATTTTAAAACTGAACAGTTTTAGAGGTTGAATTTTTATTAAAAACAAAATCTTAATGGTGTGAAAGTAAATCTATACTCACTTACAAGAAGTAATCTGTTTTTGGAAAAAAATTAAAAAATATGATTGGTATGTTTCGATAATTTTTTAATTATTTTTCCGTGTTTATTGCTCTAATTCAAACCAATCTGTTGTATAGTCTTTATTAATGTGAATACTTATTAACTTAATACTCTTTTTTGATTAACTTTCAAAACATATGTTATTTCTTATCAGCGGTACTAATCACAAACAATACATAATTTTTCTGTTTACCTACTTTTTTAGCGCTTACTGTTATGACGCTAGGAGTACGTAACTGGCAATCGTACATACATAATATGTAGTTGCTTGCGCGAAGAACAGTTGAAAATTACCAACTTAAATATCGTAATTAATTCTGAAATTTCCATTGGAAATGGAGATATTGATATTACAGATCCCGGTTTGAATCAAATTTGGCATAAAAACTGGTTTTTGTAATTGTGCGTTGTTGAAAAAGTTCGTTACCCATTAAAATGAACTCTCCCCCGCATGGGGGTGCAAACTAGCTGTCCGTCGCGGTAACCGAGTCTAACACACACTTACACTTACAATACTACACTTACGACTTTAACACTTCACACTCACACTTACATTTATGGTGGCGATAATAGCCTCAATGTGCTTTTCGCCTTAAAATAATAATAAATAAATAAATAAAATGATCTCTACAGTCAAAGTCATAATTATTTTAATTTACAGTTGTTTAAAAACCTGATTTCACCATTTTTGGGTGTTTTTACGTCTTGAACCTTTGAGATGCGCAGACCGAACGTAACCACATCGACTACTGAATTTATCGGCACTTTTCACAATGTTTTCAGTGATAAAATCCGCATAAAATGACCTTTCGAATTTTCAGATTGCATTGAAAATATGAACTTTTTACTCTCACATTTTGAATGTGTTTTGGAAATTAAAGTATAGCCTAGTATGTGTGGATTTTAACGCTTATTACCCTGGTATAATTAAATCTGGTTTTTTGCAAGTTAAAAAAAAGTTATTAATTGATGACAATCAGGGCAATAATGTACTTTTATTGTACAATACAATAAATAAATGTTCGCATATTGAGAAGTTAGCTTCATGTTCGTTAATTTTGTTGCTTTGTAAAACGCGCTTCCATCACATCACCGAAGAAGTTATTGCTTTTTTGTATAAAGTATATTTTATTGTGTTAAACAAAATCTAAAAATAACAGAAAGTAACGAATAAACGTTATTATTGCCAATAAGAATGAGATGAAGATGGGATGTGTATTCGACTGATACTGCAGTGCGCATATTGCACGCTGACAGTCTTCATTCGTTCTATAGCCTATACACGAATTCTCTGCAAATTTTCAGCAGCGATAGAACTTTCATAAGACATTATCGACGGCAGATTAGGTTCGGTAAGCCGGGCTCGGAGCAGACCGTAATTTCATTTCCCTTTTCACCCTATTCCCGGCTTATCTTCATTTATTTATAACGTTCAGGAATAAAGAAAAAAAAATATCTAAAAACGAATTTCTCGAATCGCATGCTTTTTAATCAACGCATGAAAGGTTAATTCCTTACCGAGTTTATGGGTGGATGTATCTCTTATTTTCTTCCTTTAAGCTGGACCGAATGTAGCAACTAATTTAATTTATGTGAGAAAAAGTAATTTTCTTCAACTCCGGTAATCTTGATTTACGTCATTTTTTTCTTTAAAACTCGTAAAGTTTCATCCTTGAAGATGTTTTAACGCATACAGTTCTTTTAAATTACTCGTGGATGTCTTTTTTATGTTTTTATAATAAACTAAACTCCTTTTTTTGTTAAAATCGCGTTTAATAACTATGCAAATTTGCGTATATTTATCTATAACTAAACAATAATTTGAAGAATTATAAAATACGGCAGTATTGTTAATTGTCCGAGAATAGACAGGTATAGTCTAACTGTTTCTGTTACAAAATTTATTTTCTTCTCAAATGGATTGGTAAAAAGAAAAATACTAATGTAATTTTAAAAATTATGTTTTATACATTGTTGTAAACACTAGCTTCACGGATTTGCTACACACAGGTAGATAATTAGATTAAATTAACAATAGATTTTCTCGAAAATTTAAAATCACGTAAATATGTAAGCCTATTTCTAAAAATTCCGGAACGAAGCTATCGACAAGGGAATTTTTAAAATTGGCAATAAGTTGTGAAATTTATAAATAAAATTTTGAGATAACAAGATTTTGCCCAAGGCCGAGCGGACTTATACGCATTCAAAATCTAACCTGTTGTTTTTAACGTAAGCGTTTAGCCTTGGCCTGTTCGGTTTTGAAACTGACCGCCACCATATTGACCACGCCTCCAAACTTACTATTTTTCGTTCTATGACGTTACTTAGGTTACGATTATTAAACATAGTTGTTTCCTAGAATCCGTTATAGTAAGCCTAAATATTTAGATTTAAAAAATACAAACGCATTTTTTAAACTGACTGAACACCGATTCTGGTTACCGATACCTTTCGCTCAGCCTTTGGCGGCCATCCGGCGTAACTCAAGGCAATGTAAACAAAATTAAATGAAAGCCACTTACTTTTTAAAATTCTAAGTTGTTTTTTAAATATGATAACTTAAAAAAAAAATTAAAACAAAAAAGTGCAAAAGAAAACAATTACTGACAACAAATATTGCATGAGGATCCAGTTCTTTTATATATAAAAACAGAAAACGCCCAATTTTAGCGAAATTTGAAATTATAACTAACAATGAAAATGGTCCAAAAGCGCATCTATTCCAAAATGATGGATCCACATGGCTTAAGTAATTATCAACTTTATAATAAATATAAGGATTTCTCACAATAATAGAGCATACGATATTTAATTAATTATTTCGGAGAAATTAGTGTGGGGGAAAAATTTTGGAAGGACGTTTAAATTCACCTTGTGTATTGCAAAGCCTATTTAATTTGTAAATGGCTCCTTACCTCAAACCCGTTCTTACAACCCTTCGCCCTTACACGAAACTTGACCTTTTCCAGATTCTTGTCATCCATTACTAATTCAATCCTCCTTAAAAATAGAATAGAAGGAGCAATTGTAACAATCTCTTTGTTAAAATGTCCAAGTTCAAAATTCAATTCAAGTAAAAGCGTGGCCGCCCTGTTATGAAGTAGTGAGTACTTTAGATAACCAGAACATGTAAACAGATAACGTAACTAAGAATTCCGTTATATCTCTGTTTCTCGGAAGGCGTGCGGGCGCAGGGGAAGCAAACTACATATGTGTGCATGACTAAATACGCATATTGCTTAACTAATGTCACAGAAAGTTGTAGAACATTTGGGCTAGACGTATAAACAAACCCTTGTCTTTTTAGCGCGGGGTTTAAGTCTCGATTAGGTTTTCAATTCCTCCGGGTTTTCCCAGTACAGTCCGGGATGTTGCCCTGTGTTTTTTTAATAAAAATCCCACTGCTGTGGGTTACTTGTGTGAACCAATTAATTTAAAATTTGATACCTATTTGGGAATCTAAAGCAGGCAGTTGTGTTTGCCCCCTGTTGAACATTATTCCTAATACTATAAATAAAAATATAACCTATTTTTAACACTATTCCTGTTAACACTATTTCGATAAAGGAATAGAAAGGTGGCAAGAAATTTTCAGTGCTTTTTGAAAAAAAAACTGATACTTCTTATAAGGAAGTTTTCAGATTATTAGAGTTGTGTATGTGTGTGTGTGTGTGTGTGTGTGTGTGTGTGTGTGTGTGTGTGTGTGTGTGTGTGTGTGTGTGTGTGTGTGTGTGTGTGTGTGTGTGTGTGTGTGTGTGTGTGTGTGTGTGTGTGTGTGTGTGTGTGTGTGTGTGTGTGTGTGTGTGTGTGTGTGTGTGTGTGTGTGTGTGTGTGTGTGTGTGTGTGTGTGTGTGTGTGTGTGTGTGTGTGTGTGTGTGTGTGTGTGTGTGTGTGTGTGTGTGTGTGTGTGTGTGTGTGTGTGTGTGTGTGTGTGTGTGTGTGTGTGTGTGTGTGTGTGTGTGTGTGCTGTGTGTGTGTGTGTGTGTGTGTGTACCTGCTGCAACTTGTGTGCACCAGTGGATAGGGTATTTTCAGTCATGAATAATATCTGGTCAAGAGACAGAGTTAGTTAAAATGTTAATAATGTTAGAAGTTTAATTTTTGACAGAAAATCTATAGTAGTGAAAAATATAAATGCTCTCCAAGAAAGAGGACCTCACCTAACACTGGCTGATCCGGGAGGGGAGAGCGGCGCAGCCCTCTTTGGAATTTGAATTAATTCGAAGAAGTATGGATTTATTAGTTACCTGAATAAATTAATCGAATAAAATAAAACGGGAATTCTGTGAATCCTGCTTGTACAGGTACAGCAGGACAGGTTAAAGTTTAACTTATCCTGGAAGAGAAAGGGGGGAAGAAGGAATAAGTACGCGGTTACTTCAGTCAGGAGGGGATGCGTGGGCACAATGGATGTGAGTGAACAGAGAAATAGCAGACAAAATCGATCCAAACAAAATTGTTGATGAATTCGCGAAGTTGAAAAAAAAGTTAGACTTCGTTATCTGAAGGGAATTATAAAATTAAAACCATGAATTAGTAAAAAAATGTATGTTTATGTATTCAATGTGACAGGGACTCTCCAACATAAACCTATGTATACTACAAAAAATAATAATTTGTTTATGTGTTATCATAAAGATTTAATTGATTACCTAGAAGTAGCTCTATGTATGTAGCCCATAGGGATCTATGGAATTATTGCATATGTGCAGGAAACTATTGGAAATTGTAATATTTTATGAGTTATCGGGTTTATACTTGAGTCAGCCCCCTCTCCTTTAAACTGGCTGTATCCGCCCATGCCTCACCACCACCTAAATCACCTCAAAAAAGCTCCCGACCGTCTAGCCTTTTTATCAGGGCTCAACAATACAACGCTAAATTAAACATGCTAAAAGTTTGTATTGATAAGTACATTGTCTGCAGACACTTGACTCTTAATAACTGTGACCAGTGTTATTGATATTTCTTTACAGTGCAGATGTACGTGTTCGATTTCGTTGTTTACGAAACGTAGGCTAGGATAGGCTTACAGCAACAGTAGCGTATATCAACACAGAGTGTTAGTTGAAGAGGTATAGTGACGTCAGCAGATACGTTATCCAAAGTTAAGTATTCGAGGAACACAGATTTGTGATAGAACAGTAAAAGCAGAAATGTTACAAGTCTATGTGGACCGCTGCCAATATGTTAAGCTGCTGAACCTGTTAATAACCCGCGCGATAAGCGGCGGGGGTGTGTGTGGCTGTACGCGGTATTAAATAAATCTGGAAATGTTTAAACAAGCGTTGCAGTAAGAAAGGTCATCCACACACGCCCTGGTGGCGGATTTTGAAAGTCATTGCCCCTTGTTTGATGGCATCGCTCAAATTCTTTCGTCCCAAGCGGAAGAGGCAGTGAAACCTAGACATTCCTGATCGTCGGCAACATTATGCCTACAAAAACACAACGGACAATGCGTTTTACCTTTAAATATAAAGTAAATATAGAGCAACGACCGCTGAACTTTAGTAATCTCGTTAAAAATTAATGGTGTACAAATTCCTCATACAAAATTTGAATTATTTTAACAGGGTTCAAATGTAGTACTTAGCATCCAAACAGAACATACGCTAAGGTCGCTATCTTTTTTAAAAAATATCCATTTGAGATCTATCAAGAAAAAAACTGTAAAGCTTAAAATAATCTGAACAAGTTATTTTGCACAAATTTGATCATTTACATAAAAAAATTCCTTCTTGTATGTTTTACTTTGTCCATTGATTTTATCTAAAAACTTGAATTCTTAGTTTCGTATTTCGTACATTGCGTTGAGTTTATTAATCTTCTTATGATGTATAAAATCTATGAAAACTATTTTGATTAATTTGGTGTTTAGATTTTTACTAATTTTAAGTGTGAGACAGTTCATGCAGTTTTTTTGTTACATTTGTAACTATTACTTTTTAAGATGTAAAACTGCTAAACCGTTATCACAGGCTCGCAGCAGGATTGAACCTGTGACCTCGTACAGTAGAGTCTCGCTTATCCGACCTGGCCTCAAAGAACAATATCACAAGCAATTTAACAGATTTGTAGTGAACCCGAAGGTACCACTTTGGTGTCAGGCCTTTATGCCCATGTGTCACTTACGCGCCCAGCCGATGACCTATATTCTCTTCAAAAGAAAGAAAGGGGTCGACCACCCTTATACCTGCTCTGTTCGTTCATTTCCGTCTTTTTGTATCAATTCGGATTCGTGGAAGAGTTGACGTTTGGAGTGCATTCTGCTTGTGCGTTTTTCGTAACTTTTCACATATTTTTTTTATTCGCTGTTTTCTAAAAGGTAAAAGATATTTTACTTCTCATGAGATTGTGAGATATAGTGGTAAGGAAACGTCAAACAGTTGGCAGGCAAAAAACAATTACAAACTTTTCCGTCATTGTTGATGATTTGACGTACTGTAGTGAGATTCTGTGTGCTGTTTTATGTTTTAGTACAATACATGTAATATTAATATACGTAATTTAAAGTTTTGCAATGTAATTAATTCATTTCAATACTTTTAAAAGTTTGTTTATGGTTGTCCTTGTAATCCGACTGTCCCGCTAATCGGTTTAGGTCTGATTAACGAAACTCTACTGTACTTACCAACAAAGTAGTTAGTTAAGAACTAGTGAAGGGAAGGTAATGCGGACGTTTCGCCAAATAACAGTTCAGAAAATGTTGAACGCATCGTATTTATTATGTAATGTAATTTTAATTACTTTAACATAAAAGCCTTCTAATATTATTAACAACCCCTCTAATCCTTCTTCGTCTTTCTGTTCATTAATAATTTGGTAATTAGAGAAGTGGTGTATCTTCTCCTAGCATCACCACACCACGACGTAATGTAGTCTGCACAGGTGTGCTTCTTTATATAATCGGATTGCAAGTTTTGGTTGTTAAAAAAAGGCTCGTTAAATGGAATGTTGATAAATTAATGTTGCAAAGACATGCACAAACTTTCTCGCATTCAGTTACTTCCCTAAGACATTCCAGTTTTGAAAACTACCGATGAAAAAATCTGAAAACTATTTAAGTAGATATTAAAGGAAAAAACATTTTTAAAATTTGTTTTCAATCTGAGATGTACGTGAAAATCTCAGAATAGTTTTGTTTACTATCACCACACTGTGTTTTCTGTATAGTCTACTTGTGTCGTACATTGCGAGAGTACATGAACTGTGCTAAGCTAAAATATTGCACAGACATTTTCTTATTTAATTATTTCTGCTAAATGTTCATTTTAAAAAGTTGTGAAAGTGTTTTTGTCACTCTCGGCATCCACCTTCATATACTAGAATATTTAGGCTTAAAGAAGGATAATACGAACAATATTATTCATCGAATCATTTTTCGTATTTTTCTTTGTTACAACGCGTTTCGGAGCCGTAATTCCATCTTCAGGTAATGTTTTGATGTATTAGAGGTCGTTATGTAAACATAAAAACACGTTAAGCACTAAATACACAAGAAAACACAAATCGTTGAACCACATGGATAGGCTTACACGAAACTCACCGTGGCTTGGTCTACGAGGCACATTTGTTGTATCGTTAGCCAATTGTGTTCAGAGACTGTAAGTAATTGAATTAAAGCACAATTTGAAATAATAAAAATGTTAATGGAGCATGTTACTTACAAGCCACTCTGTGTAGACTAATGTTGCAGTGAAGCCAACTGTCGTGCTGTTACACTGTTAAGTTTTTAGAAGCGAACAAATTGTCACACTGTCTCACATTAAGACTCTCCGCGTCCAGATTGTTGCATCCAAAATCGTTTTGTATCTAGCACGTTGTTATTGTGTAAAGTTTATTGGTATTGCATTTTATAATTCTGTATTTTACAAATTGATATTATTTATAATCCCTGCAATTCCACTACTTGGTTTATGCAAATAATAAAAATATTTTTGCATTTTTTTCATACTGTGGCCGTTTTAGTGAATATAGATTTTTGTTTGTTATTAAAAGAAATATAAAATTTTGCAACCTAACTAAAACCAAATAACTAAAATCAATAAAATGTAGACCTACTTATACAACCCCGTCAGTAAAAAGTTGTTGAGTAATCCTGAGAAAAAATACATGATGTTAGTTTAATGCTGAAATAGACAATTTGAACTTTAAATTTCGAAATTCCCCATTCTTACACAAAGATTTTGAACATTCTACCAGCTGGAAAAGAAATTATACCAGAGGCTCGGACGATGTCTCGTAGACTTCTAGATGCAGAATTATATTAGATAGCAAAAGAACTTAACCGATTTTGGTTGGAGTATAGCTTATTGTGCCAATTGAAATTGATGTACTCCTAACCTCTCCCCGGTCATTAGCAATGAAATGTATAAAATCCTTATATTTTGATTAATTACGTTTCTTAATTATATTTATTAGTTAGGGCCTTTTTTGCGAACCTAACGAGCGGGACCTTATTGAAATTTCCTTTAGTGAAATTATGAAACTGTTAAACAGTGTTTACTTTGTTGAGAAGTAATTTAAAGTATTGCTATGTTTGGAAGAATAATTAGTCATTAAAATTATGTAATTAATCGAAATTAAAACTTATTGTCGCTAAAAACTCTTTTTAATAAACAAAGCTGCTACATTACAGTATTTTTACTTCTTGTATCCTTAAAGTAACTTAAAGTAAAGGCCACTTTTCTTTAAATTACTTGCAATACTTTTAGCGAAACAACGATCAGGTTACTAAATAACAGATTGTTGCGTGTAGTAAACGAAGATCAGCTGTAGTTGGATTGTGGGAGAAAGGATCGCTCGTGATGAAGGTCACTCCTGCAGAATGCACTAATCACTACAATGTAGCCGCTGACATACACTGCCTGCAGAGGCTAGTGGGCCTTGAATAATGCATCATTTAATTATAACTTACTGAATGAAACAAGAGGTCGTGTAAACCTGATGAAACACCCTGTTCTTAGAAATGTGATTAATTCAACTTCAGTATTTTATGTATTTTGATATAATTATGTATAAATAGCAGTTCATATAGCTTTTACATAAACAAAAACGAAAGAATGTACTCGTAGTTTACGAACAAATTCTTTGTTCAAGTATATGTAACTTAATTATACATTTTTACCTGGCTCATGTTACAGCTTAAGTTCAGTGACTCATTTTTACTAATTAAGGATCAGTCGGATGATAGTAGCTATGATTATTTATTACTTTTTGTCATTTTTTCTATAACTGTTTTGTAAATAGTAAAATGTATTGTTACTTAACTGTATTATTTTTAAAGTATTTAGTCGATCGTCATTTATGCCAGTAAATGACAAGTGGTGTATATATTTTGTTGTTGTTGTGTGTTTAACGTCCGACTATTGTGCACATTTGGGCTAATGCAGACGATGGGATGATTTATATCGTATGAAAATACCAAGCCCTGGCCGGGAATCGAACCCGGGTACTCGGGGTGAAAGCCTAGTATGCTATCAACTAGGCCACCGAGGCGGCCAAGTGGTGTATATATATATATATATATATATATATATATATATATATATATACAGTAATGGTGTATAACTTGCAGTTCAGTCACTGAAAATTTATAAATGAACCAAGCGTTGATTTGTATAAACTTACTTTTTATGTCATAAAAAAGTAGGCTACCTAAAATCGAAAATATTAAAAATTAAAGTATAAGTATCTGATGTAGAATTTATAAAAAGAATGTTAAGTGGGTAACTGATTTTCTGTAGTATCACTCTATGCGTAGGCCTATGTATCTGTGTATGACTCATGGAATTTAGAGTACAGATTCAAAACGTGTTGTACTAGGACCAGCTGGCAGTGTTGAATTAATTGTCAGCCTTGACGTACGCGTCTAGCTGTTTTTAATAATTCGATTTTGTTAATTAAAAAAAATTGCTTATTTGTAGTTATTTTTATTAGTATCCGTGTAGCCTACTGTGTCGGCGAAAAAAAAATTAAAACAAACTGCGAGTTTCAGATTATGTCAAACAGTAAAAGTAAAAAAGATATGTGCTTTTTATTCCTTGTTCGCAATGCAGAAGTACCCAGGGTATGGTGCCGCCAGGTTCGGTAATTTGTGGTATTGTAAATATCGATATTTTTTTAGCTTCACCTTGCAGAAGTAAAAGTCGTAAAGCAAAAAGGAAACGTAAATATTTTTAGAAGACTTCAAAATGAGATAAAAATATGGTGTACTGTCAAGTTCAGTCACTCACAGTCTAGTTTTAAAATAAATAATTAACAAAATTGTACTCGTCAAGCAGGTTTGCCATTCATGCATGTAAGGTGGAATAACTGCACTACGTAGTTGCTGTAATATAACGAGCTATTTTACAACTTTGTACGCCGTGCCAAGCCAATTCATTACAGTAGCCTGCGATAGTTCAGTGACCAGGATCGATCGAAGGAATAGTCACTTTATAGCTTGTATAACAATACATATTTGTACGTAGGGATGCATCATTCGGAGTCAAATAGACTAATGAAAAATATCAATTAGGCCTAGTCAAGTTGACTTCAAATATCATTTTCTTAAAGAAGTTTTCATTGATTATTTATTTGGAAATACGTATAGAGTTAACAAAGACAATCTATTCTTAATTTTTATAGGAAATTTAATTATAAATACTGTAAACTGGCTTAGTAAACATTATATTTCGTTTTATTTTGTTTAGTTTTAAAAATTGTCAATTAATGATAGACTATTTGTGGTATTTCTTTTTAAACATTTGTCATTATTTGTGAAAGTTTCGAGAATATAAATCAACACTTCGTTCTCAAGCGCCAAACATAAAACACAAAACTTAAAAAAAAAGTAGAACATTAGTTTAGATGTCTAAAACCTATGTTGGATTAATATACTCGTGGAATCAGAAACAAACGCTCATGGTATATCCTGATGGGTGTTCATTTTAGGTATATATACCGGTATAAAACTGAAATTTTAAAAAAACTGTTAATCATGTCACACAGCTGTCCCAGTTATACTCATACCTAATCGATACGATACTTTGTATCGATACACTATCGGAAAAAATATCGATACTCCGATAATATCGGATGAAAAGTATCGATATTCGTGATGTTGAATAACTTTTTTCTCTTTCAGTAAAATATTTACACTAACAATAATTTAGCATGTTATTATTTATAATGTCAGTCGATATCCGCGAAGTTTTATAAGGAAAATAATTGTTAACTAATATGTTTAGAAGTTGTAACTTAAAATTAGTGAAAATTACATTTTATCAGTGTGAAAGTTCATACTTTATTTAATATTTTAAAAAGGTAAAAATGAAACAAATTCTCTATATTAAAAAGCAATATGTACTACAAACTGTAATAATAATCATTATTAATTAAACATCTGAAATGATTAGAAGTACCTATTGTAAACCTAATTCTTGAAAAATTTTACTTTACTAATGACAAAAAAACTAAATACACACGCAATTAATACAATACTGTACAGATACAACAAATTATTGAATAAAAAATATAGGCTACGATAGCGTGAACCTAATTCGTAAAAAAGTTACATTTACAACTAAGAAAAAACTAAGTACGCGCTTTATCATTACTGTAATGTACATTTTCCCCGTAACGTTAGTACTGTATGCCAGTTAGACTAATGTGAACAAGGCATCAGCGTTAACGGTAAGAAAAAAGCAACTGCGGCTCGAACTAAGAACATTAACACAGTTTTGACCGATGTCACCGTGCTGCTATCGATACCTCGGTATTACCGAAACACCAATATAGAAACCGATACTGCCAATATCGATAGCAATTAGTATGGGAACATCCCTACGCCTAATTCTAGGTTAATCTGAAAAGTAATTTTTGTCTGATGTAATTTCTACCTCAGGTTTTATAACAGTTTAGATTCTTCTTGACTGAGGTCGAATCGTAAGCCAGAGATTGGGTTACATTGATTAGATGTTTCAGAGAGTAAAAACCGAGATAAGACAAACAGTTTACCTACTTGGCACG
The DNA here is from genome assembly GCA_022606455.1 of Callitettix versicolor. Classification (NCBI taxonomy): domain Eukaryota; kingdom Metazoa; phylum Arthropoda; class Insecta; order Hemiptera; family Cercopidae; genus Callitettix; species Callitettix versicolor. The sequence goes on from CM040183.1 coordinate 58,692,357, forward strand.
CGGATCTATTGTTATCAGAAGCCTACGTGTTAACTGGACAAAACAGCTGACAGCCGTGGCCTTGAACATTACTAAGCCAGACAGATGTACAATTATCCCAAACAGGAAGTCCTTAAACAACTTCCGATGAATCATGCAGATTACTGTACTGCACAGAGTCCTGCCTGATTGCATGTAATGCAGTCGACAGCTGATTAATAATGCAGCGGTGACTGATGCAATCTCAAGTGAGATATTGTATTTGTTCACACACAGCTTCTACTCTATTGTTTTTACTTCTGTTGCCCAATAAATGCAGAGACTTGTCGTAGTAAAATGAAATACACTGCCAATGAATGAACAAGTTGCTTCCTCTAGTCTTTATAGTGAGTTGGGTCGCTTAACGTTTTGTAAATGTGCTACAAAAGTGAACATAATCGTCAGTTGTTCAAAATTCGAATTATTTGAGAAAATATATACAACCTACTTTATGTTATTTTATGCTACTTTATGACTTTAAATACGGTAAACGAAAGCTTCAGTACATGTATACAATGTACACTTGTATTACATCAAAATTAGTACAGTATTAAAAAAATACCTTTTGAATTAATAATAATAATTATAATTCAGCTTAAACAGTATTTATTTAAAATTATTAAAGTAACATAATAATTCTAAATATACACTGATCATTCACCAGTAATGGACGGTAAAGAAACAATACAGATATTGTAACCGCGACACAGTATAGAAGTGAATATCCAAAAGTAATAAAATTTAATAACATTACAAAACAAACGTTTTTCCCTTGAACAATGTATAACCCCTTGAAAAATGTATAACTCTTTTTTACAAAATTAGATATTATCATTGTAATTAGTGTATAAAATAATTTATGCAGATTTTAACACTGATTATTGCGGTGAAATCTAGAAATCTATTTAAGAAGCTCGATAATTTTTACTTTACAATCATTTAAAAAAAGTTACATATTTTGCAAAATCAAGGTTCATGTATTTTCTTTTTAAATATAAAAATATTTCCATATTAAAATCTGCGTTTATGGGACCTTTTGTAATGTTATTCAATTTTGTTATTTTTTTAAAATGGTTTTTTTTATCCCCCGACACTACCAATTTGTAACGATTAAGCTAACCTTTAGATTGGACCGCTACTCGACCCCTACTGAAAAAATACAAATTAATTATAAATTTAATACTCAGAAAATTAGAACTTAAGATATTTGCGTTTGTAGAAATGTTAAGAGACGAACTACAAATGTTCCTAGAGTCCTGAAATCAGTTTTAACGTTTGAAAATATTTTTCTCGACTTAAGAAATGATCACACAAATTCTGTGTATAACCTCTCTGTTGCTATGGAACTATTCGTGAAATTAGCAGTTAAAACAGAAAATTAACTTACATTCTCAGTTGCTACGGAACTATTCGTGAAATTAATAGTTAAAACAGAAAATTAACTTACATTCTCAGTTGCTACGGAACTATTCGCGAAATTAGTAGTTAAAACAGAAAATTAACTCACATTCTCAGTTGCTATGGAACTACTCGTGAAATTAGTAGTTAAAACAAAAAATTAACTTACATTCTCAGTTGCTACGGAACTATTCGTGAAATTAGTAGTTAAAACAGAAAATTAACTCACATTCTCAGTTGCTATGGAACTATTCGTGAAATTAGTAGTTAAAACAGAAAATTAACTCACATTCTCAGTTGCTATGGAACTATTCGTGAAATTAGTAGTTAAAACAGAAAATTAACTCACATTCTCAGTTGCTATGGAACTATTCGTGAAATTAGTAGTTAAAACAGAAAATTAACTCACATTCTCAGTTGCTATGGAACTATTCGTGAAATTAGTAGTTAAAACAGAAAATTAACTCACATGTTTACTTTCTGCGCTCCGTCGACAACGTTTTAGTTTTTCGGAAAGGTCGAATACATTTTCAACAACACAACTTCAATTTCTTCAGCATATTTTTCACCCATATTTTTGTACTGTCGTACTTTAAAAATAAAATCGAAATTGCAATGTTTTGCAAATTTCTTACCGTTTTGGCACTAGAGCTGCGTTTTTGACGGACAGACTCTCGAAAAGTATAATAATACATTTGTAATACTTGTAAACATGAATAAATTATACAAGGTAGGCCTATAGATTTTGAAAAACATAGGCCCATATTATTAATTATAAATAACTAATACTCATTTAAAACTTTCTTTTTGAAAATAGTACACTACGCTACATTATTACAATCTGTATTCTGTCCATCAAGAACAACTTGATAAAATCTGTTTATGACAGTTAATATTGCGTAACCTCACTATATTATTTATCTCTCACTGTGTTGTTCAGTTTCAATTGGCAAGAGTTGTTTGAACCGAAGCCTTTGAAACGTTGGCTTTCCCAGTCAGCCAGCCTGGTGGGACTGAAGGACGTGTAATCAGCTTTTGTTAAGCCTGATTTGCGTGCTGTAATACGATAGATGTGATGTGACTACAAACTCTGTCCTTTTGATGCGGAAACTAAAATAAAATAAATGCCTGTAACAATAGTTTGTTTGAATGACGCAAGTCGGTCATTCATTAATTGGGTCTCGCTCTTGTTACACGATGGTATCAAATAGAGTACAGTAGTCAGATTACATTACAATTAAAGCTGCTGACTGGACTGTAATTTATAGAACTTAGTGAGAGGCGTTGAACTGTCCATAGAAATTAATGTAGATTGTAGAAACGGAGTAGATTTGCAGGAATGCCTTCAACTGGACACGACTGGAAAACGGAACAAGTGTATGACTCCAAAACTGTTTACTTTAACTTTAGAAAACTACCTGTTATGGTACGGCAATGGGTGGTTCCGCTACAAGTGGTTTTATCGTTGGCTTAATCCCCCTCTGCCTTCACGTTCCTACTTCCTAACGATGTTCGCGCGAAAGGCTATGTACAGTATACCTGTATAAAACCGTAGGCCTAATTGCAAGCATGCGCATAAAACAAAAGGAACTAAATCTTTTATTTAGTAGGTAACCTAATCTTACTAAACCTTATCAACAGTTTAATGATAAATCGAATAGTACTTATTAATATTAAGCTACACCAAGTATTGTTTTGGTGAAATGATGAACATTTATGGGTTTTTAATCAATTTTCTTTGCAAATACGAAGAAGAAAGTTCCTAAAAGTTTGTTACACTAATTTTACACCAATTTACATATAAGGTCATTTTAATATGAAAAGAACAATTCAAATTACTCTACACATTTAATTAAAAAAGACCATTTATCAGGGGAAATGGAAAATTCAATTAAAATATTAATTTTTTCTAAAAAAGGATAGCGGTTTAATATTTTAGAAAATTTGGAAGTATATAAGTTTAAATTAAAGAGAGAAAATATCATAAACGAACTAGTAAAATTCACAGGCAGGCATTACTATTCGAAATTTGAAAATATTTACTGATAAGGAGAATTAAGCCTATCGTTAAAGGAAAATTTGGGGTAACCAATCAGAAGCAAACAATTGTTTAATAAACAGCTGAGAAGAGCTAAGTGGGGAGTGGGTTAAGTAGTATAAAAGAACGAACCCATATCTGGAGTATATCTGTAACTTTTGATGATGGAGGTAGTCAGAAACGCTTCAACAAATAAATAGTTTATAAAGCTAGAAATAGTTTATAAACACACACAAAAATAAATGAAAATAAATAAATAAATAAAATTTGTAGAAAAATAAATAAGATTATATTAATATTTACACCAAATTTGTTTTGTTTTAATTTCGTTTCACTCGAACTACTCCAGTTCTACCAGCTTCTCGAACTGACCAGAAATTACCTCCCCAGCAGTCACTCGAACTGACCAGAAATTGCCTCCCCAGCAGTCACTCGAACTGACCAGAAATTGCCTCCCCAGCAGTCACTCGAACTGAGCGACAGTTTGTTAGGTATGACGATTGACCCACTCATTTCCAGGAATTTTAACAGACGCTGAAAACTTTTGCCAAAGTAAACTCTGTATTGGGTAAAGTTAGGTTGTGGCACCGATGAATGTCCACCTCTGACAGCCCTTCCCGGAGTTGCAAGTAGTGTTTGCCAGTGAAGCAATTCTTGTGTGGGGTGTAACGAGGCACTTCACGACTCAGTTCGGGTAGGTACTCAGCCCTCAAATTACGAGAAGAGACTTCGTACGACAAACATTCTTAAAACTTGGCGAAACCGATCGATCCTATTCGCCAATCGCTTTCACTTTTATTGATATAAAACTGTTAATATTTTATATGTCTATAGTTAATGTTATGTATGTTTTTACGTTCCAGGTGAGCTGACAATACGATTTAAGGCTTCAGTGAGATTGTTAAAAATACCCTGGAATTTGAGTGATTCAAATAAGATGCGCTTCAAATCTTCAAAAACATGGTATTTTTTTACTAAACATAATGTCTCAATAGCTTTATAAATTTTATGATAAGAAATATATGGCAATTAAATTAAAAACTAACGAGTATAATACTGTTAGTATTAATTTAAAAGAATTTAGGAATGTTTTAAATTTTTAACGATATTTTGGAGATAGAATTGGCAAAATGTAATACATTGCCTATTGATAGAAATAGATTGATAATTTGGTAGATTATAGCTAAAACTTGAATAGTAGAACAAATTAAATAGTATTAGTGAAAAAAATCGTCAGCAGTTCATTCATAAGAATGAAGCAGTTACATTTTCTTCTTCATAATGCGTCTGAAATGTTCCCTGAGTTCATTTCCAGGCCGAAAAAATAGACATTCAAAATTTGGAAAAAACCTGCTTTAATTATTGTCGAAATAAAAAACGTTAATACTTATGACCTTTTTAGGGGGTAAGAACCAGCTGCAATTATTGTGGTTAAAGATGTAAGCTTCACGTAATTTTTATGTTTTTTTTGTTGTTAGTTTTGAAGGAAAAGTTTGGGTATAGTGGATATAAAGGAAGTAATTTTTTAAATCAAATTGTATGAATAATGAAAAAGTATACTTTTTCCGGATAGATGTAATCGGAACCCAAAACGAATGCGATGGCATTTTCCATTGGAAAAAATATAGGTCGAATTTCTGAAATCGGCGTAACACATTTTGATTAAATGTCGCGTTTGAAAGTCAGTAACAAGAGAATAGGAGTTCAGTTAAGCATGGGATCTATTAAACTGATCATTGAGATGATTACAGAACACGGCCACTTCCTGAATTGTCTTCTTAAGGTAAAACTTCTTTCTGGCCTAACCCCTGTTAACTACCGTCTCTGTGGACACTGTCACAGATACTCTTCGACTGCGTTGTTTTACAAGAGAAAGATAATCTTTGGAGCTCCGCAAACAGTTTAATACTCCGAACAAAATTCTGGAGCTCGTTAAAGTGTTAAATTTAGACAGCGAACAATAAATAATGGCTGACGTACCGGAACCTAAAAAGCCTCTGAACATAGATCCTCTAGATTAATAGTCAAGTTAATATACCGGATTTTCTTTAAAAGAAACTATGTTTGGGAGTTGAACGCGAGAAGGCAAGGGGAACACTGACCGCCAAGAGCTACTTAGAAGTTCCATAATGTAAATTAGAAATGAGAAAATTAGCTGTGTAAACAGAACGGACATGATTATGTTTTTTATTTTAGACATTGCTGTGTGTATGTAACATGCCATTGTTTTACTAAACACAGTGTGATGCATACGACATCTGGTGACAGTGTTTGAAGTTAATGTAGCTGCATGCTAATTAGTGACGTGCAGAGCAGGATAACAAACAGGCTACGGCGAGACTGCCTCACTAATGTCGGCAAGTGGACTTAGAAAGGATTAAACGTTCTGCAGGGTTTCACAATTCTCGGTTTACCTAAATTAAATTAACTCTCCGCAACCATAACAATCCTTTGCTTTGTTACGATATTTCTTTGTTGAAACGTTTTACAAGGATTATTCGCAGAACGCCGTTTTTAACGTTTCTTGTTATATTTGCAGTTGTTGTTTGCCTTAGAAAAACTATGGCTTTGTTAGTTTAACCTTAGAAAGCAGGATCTCGCAAGCGCCAAAGTAGGCTTACTTGCAAATCTGCGTTTTTTTATAACGTCAACTTTCTGCATTTTACATTTAATGATAAATGTATTTTTACATTTAAATAAATTTTAGTTTCTCTCTACAACTTATTCTAGGTTTGGACAAATTTACCATATGTATAAGAAATAGTTTTATACAGCTGTCTCTTTATTTTTGCTTGCTTCAGTCAACAATATCTTGGGTCAAATATTATAAAATGGTAAAATTATTCGAACTTGGCAGTCAAATTATTTCTATTTTAAACGACTGTGGTTGAATTTATCTGTTAAACAATACCATTAAAATTAGATACCATTAAAATTACGATTAGTTTTTCAACATTTAGTTGCCTTACAAGAAACACATGAAGTAGTGTAACTTTAACTTGCACGATAAAAAATAGTTTTTACACTTAAAATTTTTGAAATCTTCTAATTTTGCCCTTTTTGAAGTTGTAAACCTTCCCTTTGTACTTTCTTTTAACAAATAAGATGGTATTATGACGACAATCGAAGTTATATGACAGATTTTATTTTATTTGAATAATGTTTGACCCGTCTTTAAGAAGTATTTTATTTATGATCCAATTTCCGTATTGTGAAAAATGAGCGATTTACATTCATTGCTTCTTGGGTTTGAACGGGGACCACTTTATAAAATATTCTCACGTCTCATTCTGTAAAACGTAACGTATTCAGTTTAACGAGAATAAAAATAGTCCGGGATTAAGTGAAACACTGACAGATTAAAGTCAGTTTAGGTTTAACGTGAACAATTAAAACTATTTATCTTTAAAACCAAAAGTTAAATTTAGTTTTCCAATCGCTTCGATTTGCTTCTTTGCGATATGGTCCTTAGTATAGAAGCAGTGTGACAAGACTGACCAATAGCATGTACGTGGGCGGCCCTTATTTTTTAAAATAACTTAGAAAAAATTGGTTTTCGAATCATGCCGGTTCTCTAGTCTGGAGATGATGGACCGATTATGATCAAATTTTGAATGCCGATATATTTTTGGTAGGTAAGCCTTTAGATCAAGTAGTTTTTAATTGGGTTGGGTAGTTTAAAAAAAATAAAAACTTAAATATACATTTTTTGTTGAAAGTAAATCATTTTCGTTACACTAACTTCAGGTACACATTTTTCATTAAAACACAAAATTTGTAGACTTGTTGATTGAAAAACTTTGTATATTTCACAATATTTGCTGGTAGCTCTTGAAGTGAAATGTTTGAACACACGTTCTGTTAGAGCGTTTAAGTGGTTAAAGATTACATTTCATTATTTTTTGAATTATGAAGATTAAATTATAAAAGTGTGTGCAGTTTGTTGTACCGCATATATTGGCTGTTAAAAAAAAACAGTTTATTTCATACCGTCAGACACAATTGTGTAGGCCTACATATACACGCTACATCTGAGTTATGGATAAAATTGCTTTTTTCTTAAGTTTTATAGACAGTCAATGAGACGATCAATGAAAGTTTCTCTTAAAAAAATAAAATACCTAATTCTTCTCTTTTAAGTCTTTTTATAAATCTTATGGTTTTGGTGATATTAAATGTTTAGTAGTTACGTAACCTAAACTTAAAAAACGTACACGTGTGGAAACCAGGGAGTTAACGACAGAAGCGAAAATTTTGTTAATGATATCTTTGCTGAATGTAAACTTAGTTTGAAAATATATTTACAAATATCTTGTTTTGTTTAAATAAATAAATACTTGAACCTAGTTTAGATATTATTTACTGTAGTTATAGTAAAAGATCAGTTGTTTTATATTAATTCGTAACTGTCAGTTGATTTCATTGAACAGCTGATAGGCTATAATAAGTTTTAGTTTATGTTGCTAAAAACTAGCAATATTAAGAAAAGTTCGTTTATATTAATTTTAAATGTATTATAAACGGTTCCAACGTCCACGTATTCTTAAATTAATGAAAAATACCGAAACCAAAGCAACTTAACGTTTTCATATAATACGCGTTTACTGTTATCGAAAAGGAGAAAGAAAAAGAAAGAGACTTTTCTCTTTCTTTTATTTAAAAAAATAGAGACGAAATTTGTTTGCTCGTTTCCGTTACATATTTCCGTTTCATTAAAAAGGTTCGGTACATTTTTTGTATTCACTCCTCTCGTCAAAGCTAACATTAAAAGCTTCGCTTCAATATAATATACTATTTAGAGTTTGAATGAGTAACTATTAACATGTATCATGTTTTAGGGCTATTTGTGAGGTTGGATTTTTCCTGATGCGAGTGCACAAATTTATATTGATAATATTTATAATAGTAATTTATAATAGTAATTTATAATAGTAATTTATAATAGTAATTTATAATAGTAATTTATAATAGTATATTTTACGCGTCGCAAGTCTCATATTAAGTTTATTATAATTAAAATTTCCTGTGTTTCCGTCCGGGATTAAACCGGAGACCTAGCAAGTGATAGGCGCATGTGATAACCACTTCACCACGGAAATTACGAAGAAGTTTGACCGATGTAAATATATAAAATAAATCGTTAATTTAATTTTAATAAATATGTAATAGTAAAGTATCAGTTATTTTATATTAATTCATAACGATCAGCTATTTTCATTTAACACCTGATTGGCTACCTAAGAATAAGTTTAAGGTTACGATGTTAAAAACTAGCTATGTTAATTGCCGTATTTTCGAACAAATTATCGTAATTAAAATAAAAAGGAAACCATGATACATAACTTTTATTTTTGGTTTAATAACAGAAATGTTTTACAGCATGATCTTCATGTTATCTATAAAGAATGCAACCAAGTACATTTTTTTTAAGGCGAGTAACACATTGAGGCGATTATTGACTCTCTAAATGTAAATGTGAGTGTAAAGTGTTAAAGTCGTAAGTGTAGTGTTGCAAGTGTAAGTGTGTGTTGGACTCGGGTACCGCTTGGGACGTCTAAATCCTCCAAATACGTGCAACTAGTCTGCACCCCTGCTGGGACAAACACTTTGTGTTTTCCAAATCAAAAACATATTTTCCAGTAGGTGATTGATTTTAATTCTTACTTCATTAAATTCAATACGAATTAACTGACATTAAAATCCGAACTTGATAAAAAGGTATTTTGAATTAGTAAAGAAAACCTGATGTTCAATTTTTATAAAATTGGTAAAATATTTTCTCAAATTATTATATAATGTAACATACCAAATTCCAACCTCATATGATATTTAAAGTTATTCGAAAGATATTTAAGATAATCTTTTGTTAAGAACACAAAATGGCACATGCATTATAAGGTATATGACTGATAAATCTTCTACAGTGTATGATTTTAATGTGAGAAAAGATCATTGAAATTCTATTTCTTTTTTTGAAACAACTGATTTTTTTAAAAGAGTGAGACTTTCTAATTAAGAAATTTCGCTACAAATGCAAATCTTGTGAGCGAATTAAAATTGAAAAATCCAATTTTTTTAGTTTATTACAATTCCATTCGAATAGGCTAATCTAAATTCCCGAGTCACTGTTACTTCATTTTCGATTCCGATAATTTCATGCTTTATGGTATCGGGAATCAAATTGCTTTTGATTTTAGTTTTTTATTGATTTTAAAGGTCTTATTAAAAAATGCGAAACTGTTCCGATCCTTACGTAACTGTTACGAATCCTGTTACGATTTCTGTTACAGAAAAATGTATCCATAAACACGTACTGGGAAGTGAACAACAAATTATCAACATCTATTCGACTGAAACACTTCTCAACGCGGATGTAACAGTAGGGAAACATGGCGGAAGTAGAAGCGGAGGGTTCCTCCACATGGAAATAAAAGCGTTAACAGTCGATTGTGATTAGCACCCGCTGTGCCATTGTGGCGATCGTGTTTAGAAGAAAGCAGGAAAACAGATAGATAAAAACAAACTAATTCGGTCAATTATCAGTAGTACGGGCCTCACTAATCATAATTCCACCCTTTCACCTGTAATAGTAGGCCTACTTGTCTTTCGTTGTGGTAGCTTGAGTGAACTTATTGAATTAACTCCACGTGATTGACATTAGTTTTGTTATTTAAGTGTTTTTCTCCTCTAATAGCACTTTTCTTTCGGTCTTCTAGTAATACTGTATAGACTATGTAACAGCAACGATAAAGATGAGGACGAGCTTTGTAGAAGCCTTGGATTTAGATTTGTTAATACATTTGGTGTAATTAAAGAATGTATTATTTATTTAACAAACCGTAATGATAAGCAAACTCTGCATACTTCTGTTTGTTTTTTTTGTTATTAATCAAATAACATGTCCGTTACTCGTAGACAACATAACGTTTGTAAGGATAAAATGACGTGTTACTCAATCACACAAATTAACACTAATAGTGAAATATTTGGATGCTGCATTATATTGTCATTAACCTGTATGACTTCTCTTATATTGTACAAAAATAACACTTATTTTTCGTTATTAACATATATAATGTTTTAGGACTGATTGTGATGTTGGATTTTGCATATCGCGTGATGCAAGCTGACAAATTTATATTGATAGTTATAGTAAAAGATCAGTTATTTTGTATTTATTGGTAACTATTAGCTTATTTCATTGAACAGCTGACAGGCTATAATAAGTTTTAGGTTATGTTTTTAGAAACTAGCTATGGTAATTTGTAGTGTTTACGAACAAATTATCGTAATTAAAATAAAAAGGAAAAGAAAACATGATACATGATTTTTATTTTTGGTTCAGTAATAGAATGTTTTTAGAAAATTCGATTTAAAAATTGCTAAATATCATTAAAAATATACAAAACATAATATCAGAGTTTACCGAAACTTCATCATTGGAATATTTTTGAACTAATTTTAACTTTAAAATTGCTTAAGTTATCGTGCGAAAAAATAATGGTTCTTTTAAAACGTACATTGAAGTTTTTCTTTACTTTTACTAGCAGGTTATGTCCTCAAATTTTTTGCAATTCTTGAGCGATTATATATTGATGTCACTTTTTTTAGGAGAATGGTTTCCACCATTAGGGTTATTGCATTAGTAATTTAGAATATAATGGTGAAGAATGTTATTTTTCACCACTGTTTGGACACTTAACGCTTGCCGCTCAGTCGAACGGACCGTGTCCTCTTATTTCTCGGATAAGCGCTGTGACCACTGCCCCAACCGGAAACAACGTACATATTCAAGCAACAATATAAATGTGCCAATCATGTTATTGCTATTTGTAACAGGCATTTGCCATCATTTTTGTGTATAATTAGACGAAGTATCGAAATTGTAAATCAACTTCCGTAACCTACTCAAGTGCCAAACCTATAACATTTATCAGGCCAGCCACTCGAGAACCAGAGTTGATTTATACTCTTGAAACGTCGTGTATTCTTCTGTATACAAAAATGATGGCAAATGTCCTATTGTAAACAATAATAATAATAATAAGAAGAACAATAACAATAATACTCTATAATTACATTAAGAAAAATTAAAATAAGAATATTTAATTATATTCAAAAATATTTACGGTTTATAAGTTTGTCAAAAGTTGTACACTCAAACTTTATAACATTGTAATAAATATTTTGTATGTTGTTAACTCCGTTATTGTTTTAAAATGATTTAGTAAAGAAATCAAGCAACTTCCGACTGTTTACATTGTTGCAAAAAAAAGAACGCCGACTGCACTAAAACATAACCTTACATTCATCACAATAGTTCTCGTATTTTCATCGATGAAACACCACGGTCAAAGAATACAAGGCCACTAGGGGAAGTAGACATAGTTCTTGTGTAACTAGGTTCGTCTTTCGAGATCTGCATCTTGGCCGTGTTACAAATTCGTTTCTGCTATTCGTCGACATTTTGACAATACTCTCGAGAGTATTATGGCGACGGCGACGGCAACTGCCCTCTTGATCTATTTTCAAACGAAACTTCTCCCCTCTTCTTCTCTCACAGTAATCCAACGTTTCTGCCTGTCTCTTCTCGTTTCGCACCTATTTTATTTCATGTCTTTTCTAATAAAAGTTGCAATTATTATTCCTCATGTTGTTTCTGGTTCGTTTAACTGCCAGAGGAATAAATATAACTTTTTATAGTGTATTAGTTTATGTTTGTATGGTACTTAAACTGTAGATTTTTAAGTAAACGAGTATGATTGCATTATAATTGAATATTTTTAAATTACAGTCATTATTATTAAATTAGCTTTACTGGGTTAAGTCAGTCAATCAATAGATAACTTCTGGTAACTCTACTGATACAGGTTAAATGCACAAATTAAATTAAAATCGATAATTTAGTTTCATATTTTAATTAAGTATTTTTGTTTCATTTTACAAAAAAGTTAACATTACGAAGAAACAACAGCTTTCCAGTATCAGTTACTTAGTAAAGATAAAATAATAATAATTTTTTTTTGTTATTATAAATCTGTTCCTCTATTCTGAGATTTATATTGATGAAATAAGTTTTAATTAACGAGTTAAATAATAGTAATTTATTTGCGGTAAAACAGACTTCAGCTACTGATTCAAACTATGCACACACCATAGTTGCAACACTTGTCCATGGGTCTGCTCTGGATATTAAGCAACGACAACCATATTAATTATAGAGAACAGTGCAGTGATTGCATTAGATAAATTTGGCTATTCTGTGCATCGCAATGCATTACAGTATTAGCAAACAAAAGCTGTGTTGTGGATGATTGACGTTGCGAGTGTCAGCGTTTATCTGTGTTGAGCTTCAGACCACAGTCTCGGCGAGTAGAACATTCATCATTGATCTCATTAGCTTAAATAATTATTTACATCCACCTCAACATTCCACAGCCATGTGTTAATGCGTTCACAATCTTTAAACTTTAATCTTCAGTCTTTAAACTACAAATTTACTTTTAGTCTTTGTAACAAAATAACTTGTTAACTAAATATACATTGTTTTTGTAATCGTCACTGAATTTATTTGTTATAAGTAAAAAATAGTTAGCCATTCATATTTTAAATTTTTTGTGGTCTTTAATTAGTCTGCATTTTTTATAAATAAATATTTTTTATATACGGAAATATTTAAACAAGAGAATGAACAGAAATTATCGATAAATGAATTGTCAATTTTTAAAATATGTATTATTTAACTGAATATAATATAATGAAAGAAGTTCGGTAATTTTAAAATTCCCACATAAATCTGTTTCAAAACACATTGCCACCATGCTTCTCAGACCAACCAAATCCTTATCAGTTTGTGGTCTAAATCTTTACTCGACTTGTTACGTTTGCAGCTGCACATTTGTGACGCAAATCAACATTGAAACTATAATAAACATAAAGAGAACCAGCTCTTATTCAAAAGAAATTGGTGGTAAATAATAAAAAATTTATCAGCTGATTGACTAGTCAAAAGAGTATTTATATAAACTGTTCATTTGACTTCATCAGCAAATGTCTAAATAAATCTATGTTATAAAACAAGTATTCCAGCTGAATTCTTACGAAATGTCCAATTAATATTTTCAGTATTTTTGTGGCTAAAAACTCTTAATTAAGTTTTTAAGATGTATGATAATAAGTTACTAGATCTTTTTATAATGATTTATCTTATTCAAAGTAATTGTTATTTGAGCGTTTCAATTGTTAAAATAGTTAATGTTTCGTCTACTTACAAAATCTGTGAATATTTCAGTGACTTTGTTGTTCTAGGCTGCATTGTTGGAAACGTTTACTTCCTCTCTCGCTGCTCTGATATTACATCCACCACACGTAACTAGTTTACAATGCAAATGCTTGGCTTATAGAATTTAAAATGTAAACCACTTTGAAAGGCGTAGGAGGGTGTACTAGAGATAGAGAATGCGCAATGAGCTTTGTTCGCAATTAGTATTTACATAGCAAGTAACCTGCCGACTGCCTGCAGTGACAAAGATTTATTTAAGGGTAGTAACATACAAGGCACGTATCTGAAAACTGTGGGCGGTGGTTATTTTGAAGACTGCAGTTTTTTCTTTTGTTGTTCTATTTTATTTTTAGCGTTTCAAAAAAAAACATGACATAATATGCCGATTTCAAAGGCACTTACAAAATTTCAGTGTTAATCATTTCGCTAGTCTCAATGTCAGAAAAACGTGAAGGGCTAAAAAAAAATCAGTTGTCACTGCGATAATTACTTCTACTTGTGTTGGCCATTTACCCACCCATTACAAATCCATAGTTCCGTTTTGAGGATACCATAATAAACAACAACATAACAACACGTGCAAACATGGCATTCATTGTTTAAATTGTTAACAATGTTTCATGTTTCGTCTGCTTACAAAATCTGGGAATATTTCAGTGACTTTGTTGTTCTAGGCTGTATTGTTGCAAACGTTTACTTCCTCGCACACTGCTCTGATATTACACCCACCACACCTCACTAGCTTACAGTGCAAATGCTTGGCTTATAAGGGTTTCCTAGACAATGCGCTTTGTTCGCATGCATTAAAGTTACGTTAAATTAAGTAACATTTTTGTCAAATTGATTCAAGGGAAAAAAGTTTAAGTATTACCAGCGAGTGTCCCTAATGGCTGATGAGCCGATACAAAATGTATCAAGCTGTTTATGAAAAAAAACTAAAGTGACGTTTGTTAACAAAGTTTGCATATTTATCACTTTGTAAGTCATTAAAGCAGCTTAAAACTGTATAGGAAACTATACTGTAGTCATTAAAGTTTTGTTAAAGTAAGAGAATGTAGTTTCGTCATGACTTGTGTGGTATTGAGTGTCTGCAAATTTTTTAAATTAATTCTTTTCTTTTAAGGGCTTGTAATGCCAAGAAAAATTTCGTAAAATTGACTTATTCTAGATCGGTTAAACGGATTTACTGTTTCATTTTAACATATTTCTCAGTTTGACAGTCCCTTTAGAATGGCTGGAGGCTCCAAGGGGATTTCAGCACTCATACTGGTATCCCGAAACTTTTACCCAATTCTGCGTAAAAAACTTGTAGTGGATGACACTTGATGATAATACGTTTTTTTGTCAAATATTAATATCACATATTTGTACATATGCGATATTAATATATATTAAATACGATAGGATTTCCTTAGGTAATTCCTACTATTATTCATCCACTCAAGTTCAAATAAATTTTTGTAACCTTGTAGTGGATGACACTTGATGTTAATACAGTTTTTTTGTCAAATATTAATATCGCATATTTGTACAGACTATACGATAGGATTTCCTTAGGTAATTCCTACTATTATTCAGCCACTCAAGTTCAAATAATTTTTTTAAAACTTGTAGGGGATGGCACTTGATGTTAATGCAGTTTTTTGTCAAATATTAATATCGCATATTTGTACAGACTATACGATAGGATTTCCTTAGGTAATTCCTACTGTTATTCAGCCACTCAAGTTCAAATAATTTTTTTAAACTTGTAGTGGATGACACTTGATGTCAATACAGTTTTTTGTCAAATATTAATATCGCATATTTGTACAGACTATACGATAGGATTTGATTTAAATAACACATTTCTATCCTTTGTTGGTTTTATGAATCGCAGCACGCAGCTGTCTCGTTGAATTTAGTAGGAATTGACTTAAAAAAAAATTACTTGTTAATGAAACACTTTGATTTAAAATCAGAACATCCCATAATATTTGTGTGTAAAGCAGTGTTTGTTGTGTGCAACATCCAGCCAGCGTTGTGACTCATGGCGCGTGTTTAGAGACCGCATGCGGAAGTCTTCGCATGTGGTGAACCATCTGTTCATTGTACAATTGAGTAAGTGGGCCTACGTCCAGAAACAATTGTTTCAGTACATTTGTACATAGGTGGCTTATCTGGCTTTCAATGTTTCAGCAAGCTGTAAACATATTGTTTTTAGGATTAATAGCTGCAAGAAATATACCTTTTCGCAAACAAGCTAAGATGCCGTGCCTGTTCGTAGAACTAAGGGGTCTAGACATTTTTTAAGTGTAAGAAAAACAGTATTTTGGTGCCCCCACCTCAGTGATAAAAATAGTGCAGAAATCGTAATGGACAGAAATTTTGTAAATAATTTTTACGACCCTTCCAGCTATTCGCAGTTATTAAGAAAAAGAAATGAGTAGTTGGTAGGTAGTTGCTAATTATATTGATGTGGAAATTTACCTATGAAATATGTGGCCATCATAACTTTTCTTATTGGTACATGAACGAAAAGTAAAAGAGGTCAAGACACCCTTTTTTATGAAATCGCTATCCATATAATTGAACGCAAAAAGGATGACGTCTGTAAATAAAATAATTCAAGTAACACCATTGGCTGATTTGATTATAATAACTATAGTAATTAATTAGATAGATTAACCAGATATAGTAATTAATACTATTATATTATAATACACTAATTTTTGTATTCAGGATTTGTATTTTAAGATTACTGTACTGTTTAAGATATCTTCCTAAGTAAAATCGTTGCAAAACCAGATAAGCCTATTATTTCTTGTCAATAGGAACCCAGTTAAAATAGACGTTATAGTTATTTTTATACTCGTATTACATGGTAATACCATTCATTGTATTTAGGTTATTTAATACAGTAGGCCTTACGTTGTTCTACTTTCGTATTTAAAACTATAGGCATACCTATAAAATGAATGACTGAATTTTAACATTGTACCTTATTGAAATATTTACAAATGACACCTACTATAATTGTATTTTACATTAAATACCTAAATTAGGCTACAGTATTTATTGTTTACTAAAAGCAGAGTCTTTTATTTAATAACATTTACATGTTAGAAGTGGCGGAGATTATCTTACCCGATTCTACTTTCAGAACTGATTCGGTCAATTAATATTACAGTAATAATTTAAATATTACTTTCAACAATATTTTTTCTAGCTGTTAGCTATTTTGTCATGCCTGCACTGTGCTGCACTCTCATGAGGACACTACTGGAATTTTGTTTACAGACCTTTTATCGGTTTTAATTCAGTTTTATTTAATTGTAAGGCCTCAAAATGGAAAAGTATGAGGCGTGGTTGCTTGGTCCTTATTTGTAGTGTAAAACCGATCGGATTGCTTAGCGTCATAGTAAGTGTAAGATAATATCCTTCAAAATCCCAAAGAATATCAACAACCAAGGGCCTATAACTATGGATGAATATTGAAGGAAGTTAAAATTCCATAATTATTTGTACACTTTTTGTTATGTATTTTGGTAAGTACAGAAACCATACGGCATGCCACGCCAGTTCATGGAAAAGACCATTTTAATGGGTTGGCAAATAAATCCATTTAAGTGGGGTTTGGAGCTGTTTGTTCAGTATAGCTTTCGACCTTACTCTACGTTTGCAGTTGGCGGGGGGGGGGGAGTCACAGTTCTTGTTTGACATGCAAGAGATTGGGGTTCCGATTTTGCGGAGGGCGGGCAAGTAACTACATTAAAATTAAGTTTTTTTTCGTTTTAACAATAAATAGGCCTTCTAAATCATTAAAAATTATGATGAATATTAAACACCAGAACAGTGTTTATTGTTACAAGTTATCTAAATAACTACTGTCTGGTTTTAGTCAGTAAAAGCTAAAAATAGCCTTAACCAACACTTTCTCAGCAGTTTGTCTACTTTATATTGACGTCTGTAAAAAACCATCGTGTTTTCAGAAACCTGTTGTAAACATCCTCATTATTATGGCTTCTAGACATTTTAGCAAAAAGTAACCAAGTATTCGGCGATCCAAAAATATTACTCGGCGTTTTTGAACGATATTTTAGGTCTTGTAGGCGATCGTTGTTTTAACCGTTATTCTTTTCCCGTCTGTACAAAATCGAAAAGGCTGTGTGGAACTGTACCATAAGAACCAAGGAACGTTTAATATGAAACAATATTGAGTTTTAAATAAATGACATTTCAGAACATCTTGCATGTTCTCTAAACCATTTTTCGTTTACATTTTTGAGTTATTTAACTTTATCTTACCTAACTCCGTCGCACACATTAAAAGTAGGCCTACGTTTTTAGCTTAAAATGGCTGAAAATGAAATACTATTGAAGGTTGTTGGTGACGAGGCAATCAGTTTATAATACCGTACTTGACACTGGTTGTGTGTTATCCTTTCTGTCTGGTGATGAGGCAATCAGTTTATAATACCGAACTTGACACTGGTTGTATGTTTCCCTTTCTGTTTGGTGACGAGGCTAACAGTTTATAAAACCGTACTTGACACTGGTTGTATGTTTCGCTTTCTGTCTGGTGATGAGGCAATCAGTTTGTAATACCGTACTTGACACTGGTTGTGTGTTACCCTTTCTGTCTGGTGACAAGGCAATCAGTTTATAAAACCGTACTTGACACTGGTTGTGTGTTACCCTTTCTGTCTGGTGACAAGGCAATCAGTTTGTAATACCGTACTTGACACTGGTTGTGTGTTACCCTTTCTGTCTGGTGACGAGGCAATCAGTTTATAATACCGTACTTGACACTGGTTGTGTGTTATCCTTTCTGTCTGGTGACGAGGCTAACAGTTTATAATACCGTACTTGACACTGGTTGTGTGTTACCCTTTCTGTTTGGTGACGAGGCTAACAGTTTATAAAACCGTACTTGACACTGGTTGTATGTTTCGCTTTCTGTCTGGTGATGAGGCAATCAGTTTGTAATACCGTACTTGACACTGGTTGTGTGTTACCCTTTCTGTCTGGTGACGAGGCAATCAGTTTATAAAACCGTACTTGACACTGGTTGTATGTTTCGCTTTCTGTCTGGTGACGAGGCAATCAGTTTAAAAAACCGTACTTTACACTGGTTGTATGTTTCCCTTTCTGTCTGGTGACGAGGCAATCAGTTTATAAAACCGTACTTGACACTGGTTGTGTGTTACCCTTTCTGTCTGGTGACGAGGCAATCAGTTTATAAAACCGTACTTGACACTGGTTGTATGTTTCCCTTTCTGTCTGGTGATGAGGCAATCAGTTTGTAATACCGTACTTGACACTGGTTGTGTGTTACCCTTTCTGTCTGGTGACGAGGCAATCAGTTTAAAAAACCGTACTTGACACTGGTTGTATGTTTCGCTTTCTGTCTGGTGACGAGGCAATCAGTTTATAAAACCGTACTTGACACTGGTTGTGTGTTACCCTTTCTGTCTGGTGACGAGGCAATCAGTTTAAAAAACTGTACTTGACACTGGTTGTATGTTTCGCTTTCTGTCTGGTGATGAGGCAATCAGTTTGTAATACCGTACTTGACACTGGTTGTGTGTTACCCTTTCTGTCTGGTGACGAGGCAATCAGTTTAAAAAACCGTACTTGACACTGGTTGTATGTTTCCCTTTCTGTCTGGTGACGAGGCAATCAGTTAAAAAACCGTACTTGACACTGGTTGTGTGTTACCCTTTCTGTCTGGTGACGAGGCAATCAGTTTATAAAACCGTACTTGACACTGGTTGTATGTTTCCCTTTCTGTCTGGTGACGAGGCAATCAGTTTATAAAACCGTACTTGACACTGGTTGTGTGTTTCCCTTTTGTCTGGTGACGAGGCAATCAGTTTATAAAACCGTATTTGACACTGGTTGTGTGTTACCCTTTCTGTCTGGTGACGAGGCAATCAGTTTATAAAACCGTACTTGACACTGGTTATATGTTTCCCTTTCTGTCTGGTGACGAGGCAATCAGTTTATAATACCGTACTTGACACTAGTTGTATGTTTCCCTTTCTGTCTGGTGACGAGGCAATCAGTTTATAAAACCGTACTTGACACTGGTTGTGTGTTTCCCTTTCTGTCTGGTGACGAGGCAATCAGTTTATAAAACCGTACTTGACACTGGTTGTATGTTTCCCTTTCTGTCTGGTGACAAGGCAATCAGTTTATAAAACCGTACTTGACACTGGTTGTGTGTTACCCTTTCTGTCTGGTGACAAGGCAATCTGTTTATAAAACCGTAGTTGACACTGGTTGTGTGTTTACCTTTCTGTCTGGTGACAAGGCAATCAGTTTATAAAACCGTATTTGACACTGGTTGTGTGTTCCCCTTTCTGTCTGGTGACGAGGCAATCAGTTTATAAAACCGTACTTGATACTGGTTGTGTGTTACCCTTTCTGTCTGGTGACAAGGCAATCAGTTTATAAAACCGCACTTGACACTGGTTGTATGTTTCCCTTTCTGTCTGCTGACAAGGCAATCAGTTTATAAAACCGTACTTGACACTAGTTGTGTGTTCCCCTTTCTGTCTGGTGACGAGGCTAACAGTTTATAAAACCGTACTTGACACTGGTTGTATGTTTCGCTTTCTCTCTGGTGACAAGGCAATCAGTTTATAAAACCGTACTTGACACTGGTTGTGTGTTCCCCTTTCTGTCTGGTGACGAGGCAATCAGTTTATAAAACCGTACTTGACACTGGTTGTATGTTTCGCTTTCTCTCTGGTGACAAGGCAATCAGTTTATAAAACCGTACTTGACACTGGTTGTGTGTTCCCCTTTCTGTCTGGTGACGAGGCAATCAGTTTATAAAACCGTACTTGACACTGGTTGTATGTTTCGCTTTCTCTCTGGTGACAAGGCAATCAGTTTATAAAACCGTACTTGACACTGGTTGTGTGTTCCCCTTTCTCTCTGGTGACAAGGCAATCAGTTTATAAAACCGTACTTGACACTGGTTGTGTGTTCCCCTTTCTGTCTGGTGACGAGGCTAACAGTTTATAAAACCGTACTTGACACTGGTTGTGTGTTACCCTTTCTGTCTGGTGACAAGGCAATCAGTTTATAAAACCGTACTTGACACTGGTTGTGTGTTACCTTTTCTGTCTGGTGACAAGGCAATCAGTTAATAAAACCGTACTTGACACTGGTTGTGTGTTCCCCTTTCTGTCTGGTGACGAGGCAATCAGTTTATAAAACCGTACTTGACACTGGTTGTGTGTTACCCTTTCTGTCTGGTGACAAGGCAATCAGTTTATAAAACCGTACTTGACACTGGTTGTGTGTTCCTCTTTCTGTCTGGTGACGAGGCAATCAGTTTATAAAACCGTATTTGACACTGGTTGTGTGTTACCCTTTCTGTCTGGTGACAAGGCGATCAGTTTATAAAACCGTACTTGACACTGGTTGTGTGTTACCCTTTCTGTCTGGTGACGAGGCTAACAGTTTATAATACCGTACTTGACACTGGTTGTGTGTTCCCCTTTCTCTCTGGTGACGAGGCTAACAGTTTATAAAACCGTACTTGACACTGGTTGTGTGTTCCCCTTTCTGTCTGGTGACGAGGCTAACAGTTTATAATACCGTACTTGACACTGGTTGTGTGTTCCCCTTTCTGTCTGGTGACGAGGCTAACAGTTTATAAAACCGTACTTGACACTGGTTGTATGTTCCCCTTTCTCTCTGGTGACGAGGCTAACAGTTTATAAAACCGTACTTGACACTGGTTGTGTGTTCCCCTTTCTGTCTGGTGACGAGGCTAACAGTTTATAAAACCATACTTGACACTGGTTGTGTGTTCCCCTTTCTGTCTGGTGACGAGGCTAACAGTTTATAATACCGTACTTGACACTGGTTGTGTGTTCCCCTTTCTGTCTGGTGACGAGGCTAACAGTTTATAAAACCGTACTTGACACTGGTTGTATGTTCCCCTTTCTCTCTTGTGACGAGGCTAACAGTTTATAAAACCGTACTTGACACTGGTTGTGTGTTCCCCTTTCTGTCTGGTGACGAGGCTAACAGTTTATAAAACCGTACTTGACACTGGTTGTATGTTCCCCTTTCTCTCTGGTGACGAGGCTAACAGTTTATAAAACCGTACTTGACACTGGTTGTATGTTTCCCTTTCTGTCTGGTGACGAGGCTAACAGTTTATAAAACCGTACTTGACACTGGTTGTGTGTTACCCTTTCTGTCTGGTGACAAGGCAATCAGTTTATAAAACCGTACTTGACACTGGTTGTGTGTTACCTTTTCTGTCTGGTGACAAGGCAATCAGTTTATAAAACCGTACTTGACACTGGTTGTGTGTTACCCTTTCTGTCTGGTGACAAGGCAATCAGTTTATAAAACCGTACTTGACACTGGTTGTGTGTTCCCCTTTCTGTCTGGTGACAAGGCAATCAGTTTATAAAACCGTACTTGACACTGGTTGTGTGTTCCTCTTTCTGTCTGGTGACGAGGCAATCAGTTTATAAAACCGTAATTGACACTGGTTGTGTGTTACCCTTTCTGTCTGGTGACAAGGCAATCAGTTTATAAAACCGTAATTGACACTGGTTGTGTGTTACCCTTTCTGTCTGGTGACAAGGCAATCAGTTTATAAAACCGTACTTGACACTGGTTGTATGTTTCCCTTTCTGTCTGGTGACGAGGCTAACAGTTTATAAAACCGTACTTGACACTGGTTGTATGTTTCCCTTTCTGTCTGGTGACAAGGCAATCAGTTTATAAAACCGTAATTGACACTGGTTGTGTGTTACCCTTTCTGTCTGGTGACAAGGCAATCAGTTTATAAAACCGTACTTGACACTGGTTGTATGTTTCCCTTTCTGTCTGGTGACGAGGCTAACAGTTTATAAAACCGTACTTGACACTGGTTGTATGTTTCCCTTTCTGTCTGGTGACGAGGTTAACAGTTTATAAAACCGTAATTGACACTGGTTGTGTGTTACCCTTTCTGTCTGGTGACAAGGCAATCAGTTTATAAAACCGTACTTGACACTGGTTGTATGTTTCCCTTTCTGTCTGGTGACGAGGCTAACAGTTTATAAAACCGTACTTGACACTGGTTGTATGTTTCGCTTTCTCTCTGGTGACGAGGCTAACAGTTTATAAAACCGTACTTGACACTGGTTGTGTGTTCCCCTTTCTGTCTGGTGACGAGGCTAACAGTTTATAAAACCGTACTTGACACTGGTTGTATGTTTCGCTTTCTCTCTGGTGATGAGGCTAACAGTTTATAAAACCGTACTTGACACTGGTTGTATGTTTCGCTTTCTCTCTGGTGACGAGGCAATCAGTTTATAATACCGTACTTGACACTGGTTGTGTGTTCCCCTTTCTGTCTGGTGACGAGGCTAACAGTTTATAAAACCGTACTTGACACTGGTTGTGTGTTCCCCTTTCTGTCTGGTGACGAGGCTAACAGTTTATAAAACCGTACTTGACACTGGTTGTATGTTTCCCTTTCTGTCAGAATTTTCCTCTTTTCCGGTTAGGTGTTACAATTTGAACACGGTTCTGGTTTTACTTTTCGGCGTTACGAACATCATACACCTGATTGGTAGAACAGTAACGCAGCATTTACTGTCAAACCCATGTCAAAATTGACAATCCGTAATGGAGCAAGAATCCAACACGAAACTTCCGTAAATCCTGGAACTCTCTTTGCGGAAACCTTTGTAATCAATACGTGACAAATCGAAAGAGTTTACAAAATAATATAATGGAATTAAAGAGGAAACATTACCCCAACAAATTTGTCTCCTCCTTTTTCATTTTAATTACGGTCACGTTCATTTTTGCGTTATATTTTTCTTCTGTAAAAATTCTTTTTTAAAATTTTGAATAATTCGTTTTATTATAATTATTAATTTAATATGAGACTTAAGAAGCGCAAAATATACTATTATATATCAATATAAGTTTGCGCATTGGTATCACACGACGCGGAAAATCGAACATCACAACCAACCCTAAAACGTAATACATGTTAGCCTAATAAATACATATAAAATAAATAAATAAACATTGCGATAATAAATAAATAAACAGCTATGTGAAAGTCAGCTGTTCTGTCGTAATAAGTAAGTTCGAGTATTACATATCAACAGGTTAAGTGAAAACAGTGTTTGTAGTTCATATGACTGAAATAATTTTTAAAAGAAAATTGTTGCAGTTGTGATTTAAAATTGATTTTAAAATATTTGTATTTGTTTAAAATTAATAACATGCTCTTTTAATTTGTCATTTTGTTGTACATGCAATAGTCGAAACGATGAAACTTATTGTTACCTGTCTTCGTCAAAATATGTTATTTTTGTATAACAGATTTGAACTAGCCTAGTCATACAATTATGCTTTACATTTAATAAATGTTAATGATGTAATGATCTTTTCATCTGAGTTATCTCGAAGTCTTGACAAAATTGTAAGTGAAGTTTTACTTGTAATAAAAAGGAACTTTACTAAACATTAAACGTTGCTAAAACAATGTTCTGACATTAGTTCGTCCCAGTGGATTTTCTGTGTCAACCTTGTTCTAGATTGCACTAACGTACTGAAGGTGGCTAATTGAGAATCATTGTACCGTGGGGTTAGTTAGTTCACAGATAAATCGACCTTGAACAAACACGTTTAGTGTTTCCAGTGACCTCTAATAACCACAGTGTTCTTCATTCACGAAAAATATTTAATAGAATAATTAACAATACGAATTAAGCATTGATAATAAAATGATTATAATTCGTAGACATTATTATAATTGTTGATGAAAAATTTGTTTAGGAACTTTAGCAAACGATAACTCTGTTAATTCCTTTTAAAGCCTAGTGACCAAAAACCAGCTTTCCGTATTTGCTCAGGTACTTTGCGGTCTTAGTCGGGAAACAAATATGTGTTGTATTTTAAATGTACGCGAGAATTGAAAATATTTAATTGTTAATAGCCCAAAAATTTGACTTTTATTCGGGTAGGGGTAAAAATTTACGTATTTATAATTTTTTTGTTTTTACCGCTTACAAGTTTACTAGCAGCCTTCTTTCTTATGGTTATCAAAAGTAAAATTGAACGAAGGTATAAGCTATTTTATAGAGCCGAACATATAGGCATCTGTTGTGTGGACTCGCGAGTATGCTAAAAGCTTAGGAAATTGTCTGCTTATAGCGTGACTTACGGTGGTTGGAACTTGAGGAATAAATAAGAACCACCTTCCACCTAGGAAAATATGCGAGACACCGTTGAAGAACACTTCTAAGGAAATCACTGATGCATGGTATAATAGATGCAATGAAGGCGACGTATATCTATGTAAGAAGGGAACGCAGTGTTAACAAGTTAAAAGTACAATGATGTAATTCATTACAGAAGTAATGCACAAACATTATATAATGGAAGAGAACAGCTGGTAGATTAGCCAACATCAGTCTGATTAGATGCAATTTAAGAAAATTAAACGCTTGGGTTTCCACGAACATTTATTTTAATTGTTCGTAGCACGCACGTTTAATTAAGAATAATTAATGTGGTAAAATAAAAGTGAAACAAGAATGCAGACTATCTTAATTTATTGCTTACGGGACTGTGGGTGTTTAACTTAATATGTCTCCTGTTTACAAAAGTTGCATTAATTGATTGTCATTGTGAGCCAACTGAAGTAGGCTAAAGTTAAGTTTTCGTTATTAGCTTGACAGAATTTAAAATTCCATCTTAAGAACTAAAAGGGTAAATTTCACAAATAAGTCAACAAAGCCAAGCCATTACGCATATTGAAGCCACATATCTGGAATTAGTGGGAAGCGACTGTAAACAAAAAAGTTGTATCGAATCTATAACTTAATATCTTAATCAGTAATCTATTATAGGCTACAGTGAATGTTGAATTCGCGATCAGCGATAATCGTTTGCAGTGATAATGAGATTATCGCCTACAAAGATATATATGGCGTACAACTGGGAGTCTTCCCGTAATATAATTTGATATTTTGTTATTACCGAAATTTCATTGTAAAATGTAGCAGCCATCATGGTAAGACCCAGGATCTTGAAATGAGCACCGATCTTAACCTTTAGATCAGTTTTTTGAGGGATCGTTAACAATTTGATATAACCTCTCTCCAAAAAATGTACTCCTAAAATTCCGACTTATTTTTTCCCCAATTTTAGGAATTATTTTCGAAAATTTGTACTATTACGGATTTATTTTACTTTTACATGAACTTTCACTTTATAACAAGAAGTACAAAGAAACTGTGATTCTGAAAATGGTTCTTTATGTTTTTATAGGTCCATTATTTTCGAACCCCTGAGTCCAAAAGTGTTTTTCTTTAATAAGTAGCTTATGTCTTTCTTTGAATCTGTCAATGCACATCGTTGGAAGCTAAACTAGTTGACCAATTTTGATGAGACTTTGAAATATAGATTAGTTTTGAAGATTGTCTAAAATCAGAATTCAACGATTTTGATAAAATTTGCTAAAATATGGTTCAAGAGCTATCGGAAAAAAATTAAGTCCGCCTATTTTTTTCAAATTTATTTCGTCAGATTTTTCAAAATTTGTTAATATGGAGGTATCTGAAGTAAAGTTAATTTTAAATACAAAATTTAACTGACTGCTGCCGATTGTTTTTGATTTACTCCGATTTCTTTTGCTTCAAATTTGGACACTGACTTGAATTATGATTCTTCATATGTGACCGAAATCTGATGAATCAATTTAGAAATTATGCCGATTTTCCGTTGAGAAGGGTATACATACATACAACCATGGGGATTTAGAAGACGAGGTGGGATAATGTCTTTAAGAGGGACCTCCCAGGAAAAAATATTTGAAAAATGGATTTAAGTATTGGTAAAGCACTTTTAGAGTAGAATTTATGTATTTGATTTTTTTTTATTTCTTTAGAACGTGATTTTTAGGTAGCGACGTTACGAGTACTTTGTGATAGTTCTTTTTATATTAATAACAAATAATAAAATGTTTCATTGCTTTTTGTGATATATTTTTTTAATTATTCATAATTTATAATAACTAATATTAATCTGACTAAGATAAATATCATTAATCACATATTCTGTGTAATAATTAAAAATTGTAAAACGCAATGAAAAAGTGTTATTATTAGAAAAACAACTATCATAAATTACTCATTACGTCGTTCTGTTCCTGTTACTTGAAAGTCACGTTTTGCAACAATATTAATATTTGCCCGTTACAGCAATATTAATATTTGAATACAACGTAACAACCATTTTCATTGTTGTGATTCACATTAGTTTTAAGTAACTGTAAATGATGAAAACAAATATTTAAATTAAAAAAAAAATATTCTTTACAATGGAGGAGGCAGTGCTTCCAATGTCTCTCCCTAACTGAACTGTTGCAACTATGCCTCAGATTTAAAGATTAGGTCATCCCGCGGTGATACACCTAGCTAGCCTACTGCCAGACACAGCCTACCTTGGGCGTAGTCTAGCAGTGTGTATGAGACAACAGAAATAGCTACCGCCACGCTCTGGCGGGTTAAGTGTTATCGATTATTTCTTAAATTTAAACGCCTTTTAAATGTTGAAGAAAAACCGTCAGCAATAGGCTTTAGCCATATTTAGATACTACGCAGCGGTCTAATTAATTTTATTTTTAATTTCTGGGTATTTTTAAAAGTATGATTTAGGTTAAATTTAGCTCAAATGTAGCTACACACGAGTCCTATGGGGAGCGGTATTTCCAAATGAAACCGATTTTGGAGCTATCGACAACAAACTAGTTTTCAGATTTTGCTCAAATTTTGGTCATACGAATATTAAAAATTCAGTGTACAGCATTTTTTCTTGGCTTATTTTGGCATTGGTTTTTTTAAAAATTAAAATAAAAAATAAATACGATTAATCCGGTTGTATAAGATTTGCATTGTGAATACTGTATTTTTGCTTTGTTTTTTTTATGGAAGGAACGAGACGACAGTAACTGCGGCTTGAACTAATCAACCTTGAGGTGCGCAGTTCAGAGACACAGTAAACTCGATTCGAACTTAAAATAAAAATCTGTTTGTAACTGTTATGTTCAGTTTCATACCAAAATCAAAGGATTTTGGCTGGATTACATAATTGGCTGGATTATGGTTTTCATGTTAGGGATGCGTTGTTCGGCAGACATAAGATTTTTTTGGGTTAATATACGTCATCCACAGTTTTTAATAAACTATTTGTAATTAAAAAAGTCTGAATATGAATTGTACAGGAAAAAAATAATGAACAGGAAATATAAAAAGTACCCAGCATGGATCTGGTTTTGTATTAACAAAAGTTGTATTATAATGCGTATTTCCCCTAGATTCGTTACGTGTGGGTTGCACACTAGCCTAGTTACCTGACATATAACACGATGGTTGTAGGATTACGTTCCCTCACTGCACGTATTCAGGCCCTTGCCTTTATTACCTCCTTGTTGCCATAGGGATCATCCCCCTGTTCTGTAAGCCCTTCTTTGCTTTAAGTTTCGTAAGACGGTCTTCAGGATCATAAAAGTTTTGACCCAACGGCAGTTGCAGACATAACACAGATACATACGTAAAATGATTTATTTATTTTAATAAAAGTTGTGAGATTTCTACAACTTCTACATAAAAGTCAAGATTCTATGTATTTATTTTTTTTTTACTTTAAGGCGATAAGCACATTGAAGCTATTATCGCCTCCCTAAATGTAAGTGTAAATGTAAAGTGTTAAAGTCGCAAGTGTAGTGTTGTAAGTGTAAGTGTGTGTTAGACTCGGGTACCGCGAGGGACATCTAAATCCTCTCAATAGATGCAGCTGGTCTGCACCCCTGCGGGCGATTCTATTCATTTGTTATTACTTATACTGACGGTATTCTTTACTTTTACTGGAAATACAAAATATTAAACGTATTTTCAATATATATAGTGTACACTTATCTAGGTAAATATTTTACACCTGTTATCGTTACTCTTTAGAAATTTGTTTCCAATACGTTTGCCAGACATCGTTTATTTTATTTCAACATTTCTCAAATCTCCGTGCCTTGAGATATAATTTGATTATATTTGGCACAGAAGGTCTATAGAAATATTTTGGAAATGTAAATAACCCCACATTTCAATCTATTAAGGATTCTATTTTATTTTACCAACCATTAGCAATTTTATGAATCATATTTTTTTTAGAATTTAGTATTATACTGAAATTTGTACTTTGGTTTCTTTAACAACTGAATTAAAACCTTGCTTTTAACGGTAAAAACGAGCATTGCAGCACGTGAATTTGAAAGTATGTTCCCGAATATTCCTAATGCGACAACTGTATTTAATACATAGGTATTTCTAAAGTCATTTTGAGCAAATTGTAGAAGCCGCATGTCGATTTTCCCTTAAGTAACCAAACACACGATAGTTTATAACCCAAATTACTGAACCTATTAAAATTCAACATACAATTTCCTCTTTTGGGATACCGTAGATGCCTTTACGGATAAATACATAAAACCAGTTTATTTACAGTTAGTTCACTTCTCGTGATATATTAACACACGTACAGTACAAGCATATTGATAGGTTAATAAAAAATACTCAGGGGTCGGTGGACTACCTCAGGTGAAGTTTTACATAAACAATTATTAATGAGCAGTGTATTTTATGGTTGTATTGCACGTGAAGTCTGCAGACAGATTAATTAATTTTAGTCGCGTAATTAGAAACGTTACAGTGCAGTTCATCTAATAATATTGTCGGACTGATAATAGTACTCACAACGAATCTGTAAACCACGTCGAGGCTGCATAAGCACATAAATACTATGCAACAGTCGTGTTTTTAGTTGCCTTGTAGCGGACATGTATGCTTTGTGCGTTAACATAGGATAGGTTATAATAATAGGAGCACGTTAATATGTTTTGATAATGGAGAAAATTCTAAACACGCAAACAAGTGTCAAAATTGACAAAGCTTGGAGAGGTAAAAATGTATTTAAAATACAGATACAGTAAAATCTCTCTATTACGGATCTCTTTATAACGAAAACCTCTACATGACAGCAAAATGTGTTAATCCCTTCTCACGCCTATACTAAAAATATGTACTGTAACTTTATGTCCAGGAATCTCTGTATAGCGGCGAAACACGTGCACATTTCCTGCTCTTATAGTCTATTTCCCAGTAAAACACGTCAGTCCAGTGCGTAGTGCGTCAACTGAATCGAGTGTTTTGTGACTTTACAAGTAGAGCATATTTTTTATGCTTATACAATACAGTGTAATGGCGTCTAAACGGACAATTTTATCGTTAAATGTAAAGGTTATAATTTTGCGTGAGTT
Source organism: Callitettix versicolor (assembly GCA_022606455.1). Lineage (NCBI taxonomy): Eukaryota > Metazoa > Arthropoda > Insecta > Hemiptera > Cercopidae > Callitettix > Callitettix versicolor. Next base: position 58,722,429 of record CM040183.1, read on the forward strand.
AAGCAAGTGTTTGCAGAAATTTGTATTTAGCTAGTTCTTCTGTTGGTAAGATATTGAAAAATAAAAATACAATAATGAAAGCATAGTTCCAAGAAAATTTGAAAGCAAGAATTGAAGGAATTGATGAAGCTGTTCTGTGGTAGTTTCGACAAAAGATTGCATTTTTTCACAGTTACATTGTTTTATTAAACATTATTACTTAACAAATACTGGTTTTAAAGACTGTATGTCATATAGTTTTATTTCAATAAACTTTGCACTCAATAATTCAATATAAAAATAGTTTATAACACGTTTTACAATTTATGCACTTTTTGGTTGCGCTCTTTCTATTGCGGAAATCTCTTTATAGCGGCGAAAAGAGATGTTTCCCGTCATTGCCGCTAGAGAGGTCATTTACTGTACCTACATCCTAAAATATTTGTATTCAAAAGTACTTAACGACCTTTTTAGTATTTTAAATTACTTAGTATAGTGATACGCATTGTTTCTCATTATTTTATGTACCTCTCGATCAAGATCGCTAATGTTTATAAATCTGTCCTTCTTATTAAAAAATATACTGGTGGTTTTATGCAGGATATATTTTTAGGTTACAAAATATATTAGACTTTACTTTGATTATCCAAATGAAATTTGAATTACAGACGATTTTAAAATTTTGTTAACGTTTACAAATCTTTCATGCGCCTTACTAAATATATAGTGCTGTTATACAGGACATATTGTTTGTGCAAAGTTACATTCGATTTTCCTTCTATTTATCGAAATAAAACTCGAGTCATAGACAATTTTTTACATGTTGTATATGAGAAGGCCAAAATACTGACAGAAACTTTTGAATTATTCACAATTTTGAATTAAAAAATTTCGAATTTTTCAAGTTTGCCTGTAGGCCTGTAATATTTTATCATTTATTATCTAATTTGGAATGGGGCACACGTAATTTACCTACTTTCTCAAGATATGTTTCCGACTTATTATTGTTTTTAGTCAAAATACTAAACTGTATTTAGTAGTAATAAGTAGGGTATCTTGTTTAATAGGGTATCAGACAATCAATACATTTGGAAAATTTATTTTTATCACTCGTTTATTACTCTCCCATTTTGAAAATAAAATGTTTACGAACCGCTGAATAGCTTGTAGGCTCAGGTTTGATGACAAAACAAATTTACCAAGTTTCATTGTTTTCCGACTTACATTTGGGTGGTAGAGGGGACAGACTCTCTTGAGAATACATAGGAGCCGTTAGTGTTTATCTAAACTTGAACTACATTTTTTATTTTTATCTCAATTCGTTTATGTACTTATGACTGCACAACTATGGTAATAACTTATTTATGTAACTTATTTTGTACACTTATAGGATATAGTATACATTCAAATTTGTCTTTGCTAATAAATTGGACTTCTTTGCTATTCAAGCCATTAGTTTTATTAATAGCCTTTGTCCTGAGTAATTTATAGAATATTCAATACTGTATCTTCTTTTCAGTAACTTTATTTGAGCATGATTTCCCAGAATTGATTAAGGAAACCTCTCAGCCTCAACGGTTCTAAGAGACTGACGGATTCGGCTGGGTGCAACACTCCCTTTGATATTCTCCTGAGGGCTTCCTTTGATGGCAAGTCGGTTAACTGTATTCACTACGTATCTGTATTGCAGCAGACAGCAAGATTACACTCGCTACACAAACATTAATTAAACGTATTTAAGAGAGAACAGTACTTTCGGGACGTATTACCTTTGTGTAAACCGCCAACTGCCTCCCTCTAACACGTAAATTGCATACCCTACATTGTTCTCCAGAGAGAAATATTACTGCTTTGTTTTTGTTCGGTGAAGCGTATTTTAATTTTAAATGTTTTCCCCGTATTTGTTTTTATGAATAATTAATTGATTCATCATATTTCAGGTAGTGTCTAATGCCGAAATAAATTTATCTTCCAAAGAAATATGAATGGTTTTAAGTTAGTTCTGCGGTTTTCAGTCCTCTATGTTTTAATCTACAACTCAGTTTTAACAAGTTAATTTCAGCCCACACATTGGATTTCTATCAGTGAATTTATAACAATAAATCTGTCTCATTGTAGATTGGAATATAAAATTTTGATTGCTTTATGTAAGTAACCATTTATATTTCTGGGTTTTAAGTAAATTGTGTAAGAATATTGTTATCGACATCACTCATAATAAATTTCCAGACAAAAAAATATATATAAAGAACATCTTTTGTAAAATATAAAGAACATTTATGGAAACTTCTTTTAATTATGTGCTCACAACGTATCTATGCATCCCATTTCTGTCGAGTTGTAACTGGTGGAAACAAATTTAAAATAATAGGTCTTGCACTCGAACTCTAAAAGACTCCAAATTCATAACTATCCGACTTAACGTTTAAACGCTAAAAGATGTATCTTCGCATACATGTTGAGGAAAAAATATGGTTAGGTAATTGTTTACATCTTTGTGTGTAAAGAAAACAGAGCTGAGCATTTGGAATTACTAACAGCTTAGAATAATAACTATCACAGTTGCTAATATGCCACCATTAAATCTTAAATTATTGTTTGACGTCAGAACTAGATCAAACAATCGCTACAAAAGACTACTAATCGTGCTTGAAAGAAGAAATTTAGTGGCGTGGAAACGATCCACAGAGCTGTCGAATTTTGTAAAAAACCATGACAAGCGAAACCAGCTGTTTTATGTTTTCTAATTACAGCAAGAAACCGCTCCAAGCCCCACTCCCAACTTCACGGCTGCTATTTTTAGAGCTATTTTTTAATATTAAAATTTACGGCTGCTGATCGTTTACTTTCTGCTCAATGTACGAAGGAGTCCAAACTGTTTTTACTTGGGTGTGTAGCTGTGCGCGTCACTGTTGGCTAAACAATTTATTCGATTTGTACGAAACTTTGCTGTGATATCAAAACATTTTTAATTTAAAATTGTACCGCTTTTTTGGACAAAAAATTAATTTTAATAATTAAACTCTCAAAATCGTTTGTTACAATTTTGATAAAAATTTCATTAGTAACAAAACTTGTGAGTTTGAATAAAAGAAAGAAAGATAATTTATATACATAAATTCAAAAAATAAAAATGATTCTTAAAGCGCAGACCGTCGTTGTTTGTTTTACTTTTCCGATTTACCCTGGAAACGTAAATTTATTTTACTTACATTTTCTTGCAACGATTTTAAATCTCTATGTATGATCGCAATTTACGCAAAATATATTTACCGTTTTTGAAAAACCAAAAGACTTTCTGGTTTGTTTGTCGATATTCCTGAAAATTGTTTTGAGTATTGAGTTTTTTCCATTTATTAAATTTAATTTGTAATGAAAATTTTAATAACGTTTTTGTAAATGTTTAGGCTATGTAGTTTTCATTTATATCTCATTTAAATATCTTTATATTTTAAATGCTGTTCACCATAATATTGTTTAATATAAACATTCAAGTATATAGCCTACATACCGGTAATATTAAAAGACGCGAGGCTCATTTTGTTTTTCGATTTTTGTGTAAACCTTAAGTAAATTTCAAGTGATTTTGACTGATTTCAGTTATAGCCTAATATAAGTTCTAATATTGAACAAAAGCAATGAAGCCTATTTTGATTTTAGACTCTTAAATTTTGCAGATATCTCCCGAAGAAGAATTTTTGTTGAAATATCGACAGTATATGTAAATAATTTATGTCGTTTAAACAAATCGTGGTAGTTTTTTTTTTTTTTGCTGTAAAACGAATATCATACAAAACGACATTAACGTAGCCTGGAAACATATTTTGTGACATTTAGGATTCATGTAACGTAAGGATTTGTTTAAAATGACATTTTCATTGTTGACAATTTTTGGAAGGATTCTTTGATTAAAATTTGAGTAAAATTAGGCAACTTCCATTCATCCAATAAGTAGACTATTTACTAGACACTATTACCTAACTTCCAGCTAGAATGCCACATTAATAATCAATCATTTCTAAGTTACTCCTCTCTTTCAGAGGCATGAACTTCTCCAGCAAGAATGGGTAGATTTGCTTTGTATTGTTCACATTACGGACAGCAGCGGAGTCGTTAGTAACTGAGAAATCGATTAACTTGTGGCCGGGTCCTCTGGGTTTTGTTTGTTCTTAACTCATTGTTTACTTTCAAAGTGTTGTATTGTGGTCTATCTGGAAGGAAGATGTTGTATACCTCAACAATGTCACGCTCTTAATTTCGGTTCACACAAACATAGCCTATAGTGGCTTCCCATGTGGCCTATCTTCACATTCACTGCCCTTTTATAAAAAGCAGTCGGAAGTTAATAAAGAATAAGGTGTAGTCATTATCAGCACAACCGAGATTGAACCTAATTTTAAAAAATGGCTTGAGATACGTCATTGTACTTCATTTTAAATTAAAATTATTTACAGTTCTTGAGTAAACTGAAAAAGCCTTTAGTGACTGTCCTTGTTTTTTTTTTTTAATGTAATTGTTACCAGAGCTGTTACCAGAATTGTTATCCAGATGTTGCTATTGTGTAGTGTAACTTTAAAATTACACGAGTATTGTGTACGTGCTTGAAATAGAGAATTTTAAAATTAAAATAAAATCTATAAATTCTATTAACTGTATTTTCAAGTTGTCCGTAGAATTAGAGCAATATTTAAGTTGTAAAAATAGTTTTGAGGTTCGTTTATTGCCTTAGTTAAATTCATAACCTCGCCACTTTGGGAAACACTGGCCTGTCTTGATCTGTTTCCAATATGTTTTAGCTTATCAATTAAGCTGACTTTGAAATTTAATTAATATGGAATTGCGAGAATACCGGAAACAGGAAGGATATTTCCCGTAACTATGCTGTTGACTTCAGCGACCTTCAGAGGGTCATTGTCTTGGATTTGTTAGTCATTGGGTTAATATATAAATTCTATGGTGAGATTTTGACTAACTTTCGGATTAAAAATTATTTCTAGATTTACTTCAATTTATTATTAGTTGTGTTAGAGGTTGTCTGTGAGCATTATGTCGTTTACTCATGTTAATTAACTTTTAATCTTATTAGCAAAATAGAAACCCTAATACTCCAGGGAACAGTAGACCTTGCGGTATATTTATGTCTGACCACAGCTTCAAGACAGCGCTCGTAACTTTTGAGCCAATTTGATCGGTAAACTTAATACTTAAGTAAAATGTTACTGTACCATCTATGCGTTTTCTTCATGAAGAGATTAAAATTATTAAAATTATAGATCTTGCCCTTCAGCCAGTATTACAGAAAATAGCCAGCAACTATACTCGTCATCGTTAAGTCAAAAACCGCCATCTTGAATCGAAAGTGAAGGTGAAATTCTTACACTTAAGCCGTTCGGGATTTACACAAGGTTCCTTCTTACCAAATTTCAATGCGTTTGACCAAATCTGCGTAACAAATACACAAACAAGATACCAAATCGTGGAGTTGAAGCAATGTGATTGTTTTCAAATTTGAGTAAATTAAAGACATAAATATTAAGGACTTACAATTGATTCAAATTTACCCTGGTAGAGTCATATTATTAAATTTAAGCATGCCATGACAATTGCTTTGCGTAAACTTTGCTTGTTCAGAGTTGTGTCCTGTTCGGGTTTTGACCAGTGTTTACCCCTCCCCTATTGGGTGGGGGTGAGTACGCCCTGTTGGGTTTTCGCTTAAGTTATGGATTAAGTTGTTGGGGTGGCACTTATTTGAACACGTTAAATCCAATTGTAGTCATTCAGAAAGCTGTTATTGGAACTACCATGACAGTACACTGAAGAACTCACTTGTGGCCCTCATTTAAAGAATTAAAAATACTTCCATTTAGACATCTCTTTGTTTACAAAGCTCTGTGTCGGTTTCTTTTAAGCGATTTTAATTTTTTTCTGTGACAAGTCTTGTAATTTTAGAAATGAATTGGCAGGCACATGATTCCTCAGTCAAAATTATTACTCTTTATTGAATGAAGAGTTCCATCGTTCAATCAACAATTTTTTTTACGAACTACCCACATGTGTTTGTAGGATTTGTAGGATTTTTAAGTTGTAATTTAAGAAATTACAGAAATTTTCCTACTTGCTTGAAAAAATCTTGTTTTTCAAGAAAATATAATTTTTTTCAAAATGCAGCAATAGTCGTTTAAGAAATTCCTTTTCTTAAATTTAGGTGTGTATGTATGTGTTTATATGGTGTATAGGCTTTATACGATCGTACGTAAGTATGAAATATTGCGTATTACAATTTTTTAAATTATATTTTTATTATATTATAATTTTAAATCATATATATATATATATATATATATATATATATATATATATATAAAATTAAAAAAGGGATTGTTATTAACATCAAAATATTTACAACATAGCGGAAAAAAAATTGAATTTCATTAATGCATGTGTTGTACATGTGTTCTCAGTTTACTTTTGCAATTTTGGTCCAATTTTATTCAAATTTGGCGCAAAAAATCGATTTTGACAATAGCTTGTACAAACTCGTTATCGTTTAACAGTTTCAAAAATGCGGCTTCAAATCTTAAAAAAATCACATCTTTGTGATCTTTGCAATATCACAATTGTAATGATCATTAAAATCTACATAAAGCAGATTTTAAAGTAGATTTTAAAAATCTACTTTAATCTAGATTTTAAAGTACTTTTAATCTACTTTTAAAGTAGATTTTAAAAATCTAGATAAAGTAGATTTTAAAAATCGATTAATAATAAGAAAAAAATTGACGCCGGTGAAGGATGATTTTTGTATTTTTAAATTAATTTGAAAGCTTAAATTACGAATATATTCAGATTTTAATGCTGATTGTGATTGTGAAATCTGATTTTTGAAAATAGCATAAGGAGAAAAAAATATTTTATGAAATTTGTTCCTATCGCGTGAAACAGCAACCTGCCGTGATTATTTTTGATTGCAAAATAAAATATGTTCTCGTATCCAAATGTTGTGGTTTTGAAAATTCTTTTTTCCTAACGGGAGCGAGGTAGCTACGTGCCCGGATTGTTTATTATGTTAGACGTGCGGTGGCGTGCGGTGCGGTGCGGTGCGGTGCGGTGCGGTGTGGTGCGGTGCGGTGCGGAGCTCGCGATGACTGATTGCTTTAGTATAGAAGTGAGTATAATTAATGTTGAACGCACCAGGGCCAATCAAACACACGTTATCTGTGATTTTATTGACTTTAACTTTAATACGTAATGATGTGCATTATCTGTGATTTTATTGACTGTAACTCTAATAATGTTTTGCTGTAACTCGCAGATCAAACAGTTTATAGGCTGTTTAAAATTAAACTTTGTAGTAAAACAAGTAATTAACTGACTCAGTAATAGGATAGTTTATTATCTTGTACTTCGTGGGCTAATGCCATGAAATATTTGTTTATTTAATTTAATTGTTTGAAGTGTTACCATAGAAACCAATAATGTAAAATTATTTTTACTAGTGCGACCTCTAGCAGTTAATGGGAAAAAGAAACGCATAATATACAACAATATAGGGTTATAGCACGTCTTTATAAACTATGAAATATAGTTGAAATATTTTGTAACATTTCAGATTACGAACAGTTAAGCTTTAAAAATTTAAAACTATAAAAAATTTGTCATAAAGGGAACTAAAAACGGCAAATTCCAGTAAAACTTAATTGCAGGATACCGTTACCTAAAGAAAAGAAAAAGATAGATTTCCTTTATTGTACTTCCTTTTATTTAGTTATTATTTTTTATTTATTTACTTTTATTTGATTTATTGTAAGTAGGGTAGGGATCCAAAAATGCCCTAAAAGTCAAGTAGGCAAAACATTAACAAATATCAACCGTTGCAGGAATTTAACGGCAAAAGAAGTTTAAATTTAAAGAGTTTTCAATCTAATTGGCGTAGACACGCATCTCGCTTTTCCATTATTGGTTAAGCAAATTTAGGTACTGTGGAAGAGAGTTCGTATAAAAACTAAGAACTAGGTCCGCAAAAGAGAGTTCTTACAGTTTTTTGAACAGTTGACACACGTCCAAATTGTCTTTATTTTCATAATAAGCTGTAGTGACAGGACAGTAGCAAGCAGTATAACCGAGCAAGTTTTTTTTTATCATTAAAGTATTACGTAGAATCTATTGAATAATTGTTACCGAAAAGTTTTTGTTAACGTCATTTTTTTATATTAATTAATAATATAGAACCACAAAGCGTTACTGCGGTACAAAAGTTGCTAGTGTAAATTTATATAAATTTTTATGAATTCAATTAATTAATTCTGTAAGAATACTGAATAAATGGAATGCAATTGTCGTAAAGTGTAACAATTTATCTTCGGAGCCGATTCAACCCAACAATGCTTCACCCTCTGTTGACATCTGGACCAACATCTATGCCATTCATCTAACTTCGCATCATTAAAGACTCTCAATAACAATCTTTGTAATTAACATTGCAACCTTTTTTAGTAATAAGTTACACTGAACAATATTAAGAACCTTCTTAGATTCAATTTGCAGTATCAAAGAAACACCCCGAGATAATTTATTCATTATTTTTTTGCAGTGTAGTGACAATTAATTTAATTTGAATCTATTTGTAATTAAAGGAATTGTTTATAGTGTATTTAATATTCTATTATTGATACTTTAAAATATGTCCATACTTTTCAGTAAAGATTAACAATTTCTTTAATAATTAATTAACTTAATATTATATTTAGGTGACATTAGGTTATGTATTTTAGCGCCGAAGTGGTGGCTGTTATTATAATATATGACCTTTGAAATATGTGTCCATAGTAATTTGATTTTTAAGTAGGCTATACAATGACAGAAACATAGTCCAGTTAGACAGGAGAAAATATCAACATGTCAAATATATTCAAAAGAATTTTGATATTTCTTTGGTAGTGTAATTTACCCCTTAGAATATAAAACACAGAACGTTGAGGTTTGTTAACTTGCTTGCCTAGCGCAGGAATAGAAGGGCATTAACACGTTAACACGTTGTGCTTCGCGCCTTCGCGAGGAGAAATAAATAGTCCTGCTTGCTTCGGATTACTCTTTCAATTAATCTTTCTAAAGTTGAAGCTAGGGAGCGTTGAGGATTAATTCCGGGGGTAACAATTTCCACAAGAACGTTACGAAATTTCAATAAAATTAATTGTAATTGTGATGCTGTTTTATGCATTAAGCTTTACATTTATACACGACTTATGCTGTATTAACAGCCAAAACATGAAATATAAACACATTTTTGTATTCGTGAAGGATCAGACATTGATCTGTTCAATTGTAAAGTATTACTTATTTGTATTTCTATCGTTAAAAAAAAGAAAACCATTTTATATAAAGTAAAAAAAAAAAAAAAGAAAGTAATTAAAAAGTTATTTAACCTATCTAAATGTATAACTTTTTCAGAAATATAAAATATAACAATAATGTGCAGAAAATATTTAAAAACTAGCCAACACGAAAAAAATTTAAAGATTTTTAAATAATTCAAATAATCCAAATTAAATTATTCAAATAATTTTTAAATAATCCTTTTGGAAACAATTGTTCTAAGATTTTAAACATTTTATAGTAATTGTGGCCTAACACATAGTTTAAGATTGATTTGGTTTTCGCTTAAGGCATAAGATATATAGGGTTCAGTTTGGTTGAACAATGTGGTTAAATCAATGAAATAGAATAGTGTAGATTGTATTTAAATTTTGTTGATCAACGTGGTAGATTCAACTAAACTGGATCGTATAGAATGGTATTCAACGTCATTTAAAAGACTAAAAACTGCATTTGATCCGGGTTTTACTAAAATTATTCAACTGCATCGAGGTAAAGTTTTATTTGTACGTTTTGATTTGTCGTTATTATTCGCATAAATAATAAAAACAATAGTATTTATTAGGGAGAGGATCACACTCCACTGTTTATAGATGTATGTAAAAATTATAATGTTGAACATTAAGAGAAACTATTATAAATTTAAAAACTTTGAAAGTGTGGCTTGGCCATTATTTGTTTAGCTATAGAGATTTATTTTTAAATTAGATGGAAACACACGAATTTAGTTTCTCTATGTACATATAAAAAAACAAAATTCCAGCAGAAAAGAATATTGCAATATTCAAGCAGAATATCTGAAAGAAGTACAGCAAAGAAATTCCAGCAGTACGGTCTTCTCTTGATGCTGCTTAAAAAGAAAAGAATAGTAACATTATAATTAAAGAGAAAACTAACAAAATTATTATTTTAGTGGCAGATTTGTTGACCAAGTGAGGCCTACATTTTCCTTACCTTTATAAAAACTTTATAAAAACAACTTATTTTTGTAATACATTTCTTATGAATTTATATTGTAGAAGTTAAATGGTACACAATTTTTTAACATGAGGTAATATTAATAATAAAATACGGTTATTTTATGTATCGTACAAAAAAATCCAGTTTTTGTGTAATTTTGTATGGTTCTGTTTGGTTACAAACGTTAGTAAAAATGGATTTCTAAATATAGAATATTTTTGCGGTTTCTTTGCGGTACCTGTTACTACAACGAGGTCAAGTACTGATAACTTTAAAAACCATTCATGTTTGAAATTTGAAGGTATTGTTCGGATTTAACATAATATTTTAAAGTTATTTGAGCTAACAAATAAGGCAGTGTTAAGAAAATGAATTTTGTGGAAGTTTAGGCTGGAAATTAAAGTATTAATTTGATTGTATGTAGCCTAATCATTTTAATGGCCTACCCGATGATTAATGGAAGACGAAAAAACTATAAATGGGAAGAGTAAATAATACTTTAATAATTTTAGATAAAATGTAAAAACAAATACTGAAATTTTAAACAGTGAAATTAAAAATAATAAAGAACATATTTTGTTGTATTAATTTATATGTGAAGTGGGGGGGGGGAGGGAGAGTTGTGCAATCAAGTACACACATTATGGGCCAGGACATTACACAAAAACTTGTCCGAGCGAAAAGGGTTATTTATTGCATGAATAAGCTCCCCCACCCCTATAATACAAGACCCGTCGTCCGCCTACCTACAGTTACTAGACAACTGCGTTATACATTCGTTCCCACAGTGCCGTGATATTTCAAAACTTCGTGCGTAATCAAAGGCCCCTTGGACCCTTGACCTTCTGTCGTTACCTGCCGCTGGCGTCGAAACACTGAGGTATTGAAACAGAAAATATTTTGCAGATTTGTTCGATGTCCGAGCTCAAATCAGAAAAAGAGTAGGCCTATAGCGTTTTTTTTTTAATTTTCGATTGGGTGGAGTTAAAAAGTAAAACGTAAAACAGCAAGTCAGGTTTCAAAAGTATAAACTTGACAGTAGCGTGTGGTGCCCGACCCTAGGAATAATGTAACCGTCATGTTCAAAAAGTGAAAGTAGTAACCATGGAGGAAAATTAATTAAAAACAATATTTTAAATATCATTTCAAAATTTTGAATAATAATTCGGTTTATTGGCCCTGGCCAATCCTAGTACATAGTCTACTTTTTATGGTGCGCAAGAATACTCCAAGGACACCCCTGCTAGTGTTTGTTCGTTTGTCTAGCTGTTTGTAAAGTCCCTCTAGCGTCTGAAAGTTACGAAGCGTGGCAGTTTCAGCTAGGAAGAATTATAGTGTTTGATATGATGTACAAGTAGGACAGATTTTTTTGACACAGTATGATGCAGAGCTCGAACAGTTGAATGTTTGTGTCCTCTACTATAATGTACAATTAATTATATAGAACATCCAGTGTAGGCCGGAAATTTTGACGAGATAGTGTGTTAGGTTAGGTTAGATGTGGTATCGCAAATGGTTTCGTATGCAGAGTAAAAAGAAACTTGCACATAAAAGCTTGGAATTTATGTGCTTGCCCATTGAGGAACAATACCCGGTTTTAAGCCGTGCGCTCGTGTAGGCGACTGGAAGTCCCACATTCGTGTAGCCATATTAGTGCATAAAGCACTCGCCAAGGTTGTTCATAAAAAAATTAGATGTAATTTCACCATATTCTTGATAGATTTATTATTTTCAGAAAGAAAGGTGACATGTATAAAATCTAAAAGAAATTACATTCTTTCATATTCGGTGTTATTTAAAAGGAAGCAAGTGGTTGAATAAGAATAGGTATTTTCAGGAAAAAATCAATATGGTTTGGAAAAAACTGGACAAAGTTAGTGAGTACCATATCGTGCGACGCTTCCTTTAATTTGACGACCAAATGATAAGAAAGAATATAATTTGATGTAATCTAAATAATCGAGACGAACATAAAAGACGGTTTCAATTTCTTATAATACTGTATTTGAAATTGTAAGTTATTTGTAAAATTGATACTTAATTGCAAAAACGAATACGTAATAACAAATCACGAATTATTAAATCAAAGTTGTTTTTTTAAGTGCAGCACGAGTAGATTCGGTGTTAGATGAAAAATTTAAATTATAACCAGATTTTACAAACGATTTTTACTTTAAGTGCGACTACATAGTACCGGCAACTTTAATGGAACAATCCTATTTTATTATAAGGTTGTTTATTAATAAATGTGCTTACATGTTCTTCGTCTGCATTTTCAGCGCGTGTTTATCTTCGATAAATGTTTAAATGTTTAAATATGCATTTTAGTATTGCATTAGGCCTCTTTTTGCAGTGTTATTAAAAGTGTTATTAATAAAGTTAGTAAATATATAATTCTGTTAAATAGTTATTATAGATCAAGCAAGTTAAAAGCTTAAGTATTGGGTAAGTGGTGTGTGTGTGTGTGTGTGTGTGTGTGTGTGTGTGTGTGTGTGTGTGTGTGTGTGTGTGTTCAAGTCAGTTTATTGGAACAGTAGATTAGGGTTGAAAAGAAAGTATATCAGAAACGTGATTTTGTTGTCATGGACTGTGATAAGTAACGTCTCCCCAATAAAACTACCTCAAAACAGTATTTTATAGTCTTTTGAGTATCAGATAGTCTTTTGGACAATCCGAATCCATCAAATTTGCTTTGGAATAAAAGTTTGAATACTTTACTAAGACACCACGATGCTGATTTAATAATGAGATTCTAAATTAAGTAGCATTTTTTTTTTGTTTTTAAACAAATTAAATTTATTAACACAAACAAAGGTTTCACTTCACGGAGACTGGTTTTGAGCTGGCAAGTATGTTTGTATCGCTAATGTTATATACAAATTGGGTGAGTAACAACTCGTGTATGTTATTTGGAAGTACATATTGTCTTTGAAATTGTAGTTTTGTTTTTAACAATGTTTGTGCAGTATAATATTTTTGAAATGAACAACTGTTGACTTTTAAATGTCGTTGCAGGTTTTCAGAACCATTACACCTGATCTTGTTGTGCAATAGTCCTCATGCATTGCACTTCCGCGTTTAATTTTAATCCTAGTAGTAATTTTGTATGCTCCATTATCATTCAAAGTCACTTGAAACATTTAGAAGCTTTACACGATTTTCTCACTGTTCACAATTTAATTTCTTATGATAACATTTAAATAATTGTTAGATTCAAGCGAGTGAAAATAAGGTAGATTAGCTTAAGACTTAGCTTCTAGTTCTTAGGCTTCGTACACTGAAGAGTACGTTGTGTTATCAGCTGAATAAACCGATAAACGAAACTTCAAATGTTTGCTTATTTTGTGCAATCTGCTTTAGATGAAGCACAGAAACGGTTTTTGTAAAAGCTTAGAAACGTTCGTTAATCAACAGTATACCTGAATTGCTGGATAGATAGTGGTATTAAAAAATTTAATTCCTTTTTATCTCTCAAGTTGTATTTAGCTTCTTAAGTGAATTTCCGGTTCAATTTCCGTTCCTTTCCAAGGACGAATTAAAGGAGGGGCAAGAGAAATAAAATAAAAAATTAAAAGATTCTATTTTACTTCCATAAAATAAAAGTACATGCATTCGCTTCGAGGTGGATATTCTGGAAAAAGGATCATGAGGTCTCAGGGATCCAAACACTGTCATATTATTATTTTATGTCAACCTTGTCTATGCACGAAATTTTGTCCGTATGTACGTCTGTACACTTTGTAACGCTTACACTAATGGTGAGGACGGGGTTAGACAATTAGATTTTTTGTGTTGATTCTCTTTTCTCTTCCTGTGTTAACGGCAACATCAGAACGCTCTTTCTTAACTCTTAACATTGATCAAAACGAGGTTGAGAAACCGTCGTGACTCTTAACTGGACTTGCTTTGCTATATGTTCGTATGTACGTCTGTGCACTTTGTAACGCTTACACTAAGGGTGAGGACGGGGTTAGACAATTAGATTTTTTGTGTTGATTCTCTTTTCTCTTCCTGTGTTAACGGCAACATCAGAACGCTCTTTCTTAACTCTTAACATTGATCAAAACGTGGTTGAGAAACCGTCGTGACTCTTAACTGGACTTGCTTTGCTATATGTTCGTATGTACGTCTGTGCACTTTGTAACGCTTACACTAAGGGTGAGGACGGGGTTAGTCAATTAGATTTTTGTGTTGATTCTCTTTTCTCTTCCTGTGTTAACGGCAACATCAGAACGCTCTTTCTTAACTCTTAACATTGATCAAAACGTGGTTGAGAAACCGTCGTGACTCTTAACTGGACTTGCTTTGCTATATGTTCGTATGTACGTCTGTGCACTTTGTAACGCTTACACTAAGGGTGAGGACGGGGTTAGTCAATTAGATTTTTTGTGTTGATTCTCTTTTCTCTTCCTGTGTTAACGGCAACATCAGAACGCTCTTTCTTAACTCTTAACATTGATCAAAACGTGGTTGAGAAACCGTCGTGACTCTTAACTGGACTTGCTTTGCTATATGTTCGTATGTACGTCTGTGCACTTTGTAACGCTTACACTAAGGGTGAGGACGGGGTTAGTCAATTAGATTTTTTGTGTTGATTCTCTTTTCTCTTCCTGTGTTAACGGCAACATCAGAACGCTCTTTCTTAACTCTTAACATTGATCAAAACGTGGTTGAGAAACCGTCGTGACTCTTAACTGGACTTGCTTTGCTATATGTTCGTATGTACGTCTGTGCACTTTGTAACGCTTACACTAAGGGTGAGGACGGGGTTAGTCAATTAGATTTTTTGTGTTGATTCTCTTTTCTCTTCCTGTGTTAACGGCAACATCAGAACGCTCTTTCTTAACTCTTAACATTGATCAAAACGTGGTTGAGAAACCGTCGTGACTCTTAACTGGACTTGCTTTGCTATATGTTCGTATGTACGTCTGTGCACTTTGTAACGCTTACACTAAGGGTGAGGACGGGGTTAGACAATTAGATTTTTTGTGTTGATTCTCTTTTCTCTTCCTGTGTTAACGGCAACATCAGAAAGCACTTTCTTAACTCTTAATATTGATCAAAACGTAGTTGAGAAACCGTTGTGACTCTTAACTGGACTTGCTTTGCTATATGTTCGTATAGATATATATATGTTGACAAAGAGAAAATTGTAGATAGGTATATTGAAAAGAGGAGAAAAAAATATATATTTTTAACTACACATTTGGTTTCAAAATGAATATCATAAATAATTGTGTTGAAAGAAATAAAATAATTTTTAATTATATTCTTTAACAAGGGATGACAAAATACACAATACGGGACCACCATCTTTACTTTCTTTCCGAAGAAGGCATATTTGCTGATTTATACTGACAAAAATTCCACAAATCTCGGTCGGGATCCTACAACGTTGTAGGGAGCTAATGTGCCAACTACTGTTCTACCAGCATTCCTAATGTTATTTTTAAAGGAAGAAGTATGCATCTTTAGGAGTAAATGTAGCAAAAACGTAACTTTCAACAACTTACAGAATATTACTGCATTTTTAAAAGTGTACTTTAATGTCTATTTCATTATTTTATCTTTTAATTTGCCTAGCAGTTCTGTGTTGATAAAGGCTCATAGAATTTGTGGTTTTTATCTTAAAGTTATGAAAATGGAACCAGTTTTGCGAAAGTTGTAAAAAGTAGGCATCTAAAGAAATCAAGTGATTTGTTTGTCTAAAATAGAGTACATTTTACACTTATTTTATATTAGTTTTAAGTCAGTTTATCAGTGCTGTTTTTATCTTACAGGGAGGCCCTGCTGTAAGTTGAATCTTCCACCCACAAAATTACATTAATCCGTCAGTGTTCCCTTCAGCACTGTAAGGCTGAAAGAAGTACTAGTACTATGGTTAGGGAATAGCGATGCACTAACAACGTGTCACCGCCAAAGAGCTGTCTAGCATGGGTTAATGCTGTCAATACTGTGACGTCGGAGGTTTTTATAAAATATGATTTCATGAAGTCATTGTCAAATTCTACACAGACATTTTAAAATTGTTTTGAAGCATCTCTTTGCTACTTGGAAATATAGTTCTGCACGATGGCGCGAATGTTGCGTGCAATAATTCCAGATGTACTTGACAAGCCCGGAGTAGAAGATGTCTCTATGTCTCTCTTTTAATAATGGACCTGAGAAGTGATGAACTGTTACAACAAAGTCACTGTTGTAGTGAGGAACAAGGAGCGAGTACGGGAATAAAGACCAAACTGTACTCGTGTATCGAATAGCAGGCAACCTCTCGCAGACCGGCCTCCCGTAACTAATCGATATTTCGCGCCCATTTAACGCAATCCCGTATCCCATTGTCAACCTGGAGTACCGTAAGCTTGCGTCCATTAACGTCTTCACTTATTATACATTTTTTTGAAGGAAAGATTCTCTAAGCAATTGTCATTGTCACGCATAAATAGAATGAAAGTTTTTACTGGAAGAAACAGTTCCTCGCTATCCGTTACAGCTGATTTCAGTCCCGTGCGCAGGCGTGGACAACAACAATGACTTCGAGTTAGGTTAGTTGACTCTGCTTCGTACAGAAGAGATTCTAGATCAGTACTGACCAAGAGCAAGCAATTGTGAGTTGTAAATATAATGTTCAGCCAGGAAATAGTTCATCAACAGATGTTTTCTGACTCGAAGTAGGGTTTATAGTTTTTGTCCAATGGTTCCGAAATTGTCTCATTTGCCCTATTCTGAACTAAATTCTTAATTGAAACGGTAAAATAAACCCAACTAGATCTAACATTAACAACTAATATTAGATACAAATAGAAATTGTTAATTGTTTGCTTACTCGGGTTTGTGGAACTAAACAATAGTGTTTGCCAATATATTCAAGTAGTAAAAAGGCTTGTTTTTTAAATTGTCTTATTGCTCCCTCACCTATATGAATTGCCCCTGCCTTCAGGAGGATACTATTGCTCTATTGGGATTTTGTAGTTGACGTCGTTACACAATCTAGTATTTACAATTAACCGCTACAGTATCAGTTTATCTACATACTCTTCTTAAATAACCTAGTAGTTTATATTCCACCTATTTAATATTTTACGTAATTAAATCAGACACAAATAAATAAAGTTATGAAATATTTTTGACTAAGCTGTTTCATTTTGTCTTGTTGCTTAACTTTCAAGTTGCATTGAAAATACGAGAATGAACCCCTGACCGCTCCCAATTTACATTTCTTAATTTCAACGGATTTTGAAAATTCAAAATGCTAATTGATGCAGTTTTTTAATCTTAATATGATAGTGAAATCAAATTTGTCAAAACTACGGTAAAATCTCTTTATAACAAAAATCTCTATAAAACGGTATAATGTGTGGGTTCCTTCCTATACCTACAGTAAAATTATATAATGTAGCTTTCTCTATTTAAGTCAAAAAAATCCAGGTATATCTCTTTAGCGGCGAAACACGTGCACACTTCCTACTCTCCTACATTACTTATCAGTATGCCAACACGTCATTCCAGTTCACGCAGTGCGTAGTGCGTCAGCTAAATCGAGTGTTTTGTTCAGTACATTTTACAAATAGTGCAATATTTTTTTATGATTTTACGTTACAATACAGAGTAATGTCGTCTAAACGGAAAATGTTATCGTTAGATGTAAAGTTAGAGTTTTGCGTGAGTTAAAAAAGGTGTGAAGCAAGTCGATGTTTACCGAAATTTTAATTTAGCTAGTTGTTCTGTTATCACAATATTGAAAAATAAAACTTTTTTTTAGTGTTTAACGTATATTGTGCACACTTGGGCTAATGCAGACGATGGAATGATTTATAGCGTATGAAAATGCCAAGCCCTGGCCAGGAATCGAACCCGGGTCCTTGGGGTGAAAGCCCAGTAGAAAAATAAAACAAAGAAGGCCTATTGTAATGAAAGGAATACCTTAAAGAAAATTCAAAAGGCTGAAGCTGTTCTGCAGTAGTTTCGGCAAAACATTGCCTTTTTTTCACAAAAGCACATATATTGTTTTTTTTTAAGACTGTACGCCATACAGTTTTATTTCAATAACCTTTGCACTCAATACTTCAAATTAAAAATGGTGTATAACATGTTTTACAAACAGCACATTTTACACGTTTTAATTGAGCTCTGTCTATAGCGGAAATCTCTTTATATTGGCGAAAACTAACGTTCTTTTCAATGCCAATATAGAGATATTTTACTGTATTTAATACACAATATATATATATATATATATATACATACATATATTTGAAACTGTTAAACGGGTTTTGCTGATTAACGAAATTGTCCAAGCTATTACCAAAATCGATTTTTGTGCCATGTTTGAATCGAATCTGACCAAAGTTAGGAACGTGAGCGTGAAACACTCACTATATATATATATATATATATATATATAAATACTTTCAATGAGCTATTGAAGTGACCATCATGGGTAGAATCAGATTCGGCACCTTGAAATTAGAGCTGATCCTGACCTCTAGGTCACTTTTTGAGGAGTATATATATATAAATACTTTAAATATATATATAATATATATATATAAAGTATATATATATATATATAAAGTATATATATATATATATATATATATATATATATATATATATATATATATATAGAGGATTGGCTCTAATTTCAAGGTGCCGAATCTGGGTTTACCCATGATGGTCACTACAATAGCTCATTTTCCAATTTCAATTCGCTATAAATATAAACAAGAATACGTTGTCAATTATGTTGCACACTCACACATACATGTACGCGCATGCACACGCGCAAATAACAAACATTATTGTTTCCAGTAGCAGTTTAGGTATTAAGCTTTCTGAGAGTTCAATTCACGTTATCGAATGTGAAAGAAGAGTAGTGAGTAATATATAGGCTACGGAGGAGATAAATGGGCTTCCTTGCCCACGTTCCTCCACTTCGTCCATTAATTTGTCTTTCTTTGTCCGTTCACGGGTACTTTTGTACTTAGCTGGGGAATGTAACAGAAACCCACTGTTGTAGTTTCATAACAGTATTTCGGATCGGTGAAACGGTTCTGTTCCACGTTAACGGTGTGTTACGTTTAGTTACGTTTATTGTCTTTTTCTTGGAAAAGTAAATACAGTAAGTGGGGAACATTGGGAACAGATTTTCCGCTGTGTTTTAAAACAATCATAGAAATAGGGTCTCAATATGTTTGAAGTTGGTTTAACTTTATATAGGCCTAACTTTTCTAAGCCTAGGTAGAGTTACGTTAAATAACAATTTTTTTTAACCAAACTTTTCAGATATACAATATAACTGAAACTTTGTTCATTAGCGCATGACACTTTACGTCCAGTACACCAAACAAATTACGTTTCCAAGTCATTATGGAACAGTTCTGAAAAATTTCTTATCTCGGTGTATCGGTGTATGTATTGCATGAGGAAAAATTCAATTTGCCGTCACGAGACGCTCTAAGTGTTTAAGTGACTACTTCTTATCGCTTGTATGGATGTATGTTTGCACGGGGAAAATTCAGTTTGCCGTCACGGAACGCTCTAATTTTTGTTTAGTGATTAATAAAGTGTATTTTTGAAGTGAAAACGTGTGTGATTACGTTTGATGTTAGCACAGCTCACAGTATATAGCCTATTGTTCTTATATACATACACACACATATATATATATATATGTATAGATAGATAGATAGATAGATAGATAGATAGATAGATAGATAGACTGGAAGTGACTGCTGTACCAAACAGCTGATTTCGCACAGCTTCAATTTGATTTTAATTGAGATTATGTTAATTATGTTGTTGCTCTTGTTAATTTTAAAAACGTGTATTTTCTAAATTCCTGTTGTTAAATTATTTAATGTATATGAGCGATACCAATTTTGGAATACCAGAATCACAAATATTATATTTATTATTATATTCAGGCAGTATAACTGTCAAAAGTAGGGTTATAAACTAATTAATTATTAAAGTCCCTTATATAGCCTAAGATGCTGAAATTAATAGTCTGTGATAGTTCCAGTTAATTTTTAAGTTGTGTACCTACACACACTCGAAAAGTCTTCCTTTTCTGCATGCATCTAATCTAAAAAAAAATTTTAAATACTTAAATCATAATAGTGAAAAAAGTAGTCACTTATGTCGGCCAGTCCCGCGCTAAGTTTTTTTTGTTATAGGTCTATTTTCATAGTTAATGTAATGAACGTTATTGTTCAGATAGCAACGGAAATGTTAATTTTAATATAATAGACATAAAAGTGTTCAAACTTTTGATACAGTCCCGCAGCTGACATTCTTTTTAGAAAAATATATTCCACAACAGCTCGTGAATGATGTAGGTTTGCCGGAACGTTATTGAGCTTCTTTCATTCGAACAAAGTTTTCCGCGCATGAAGAGAGAGCCCTGATCCTTTTATGGATTCGCATTATTTATTCGCAGATTCAGCACGTGTCTGTGTCTGGCCGCGCTCAGCTTCCGCGTCAGCTTCACCACATTTTATTGCCTAATCTCAGCATCTAAGCTGTCCGCCCTTCGGCGTATGTTTTATTAATGAGCAAATAGCTCAAATAATTGCCATATCCGCTGAGTTTTGTTTTCAAAAATTGTCGACAACTTCACCTTGTCCGCCATCTATGTTCCAAAAGCCTTCGTGTTTGTCTGAAATTTCGCTTATGTACTTAATGAACTCTCATTCTACAAGTTGTTAAGCGTTACTTCAGTGAGTTTATAAAAAAGGGAGAAAATAATCAACTTTCCCAGCTTTTACCTGTTGAAGAATGGTTGTCCACCTTGCACATTCAGAACGTGCCTTCATAATAGAACATATTGCAATAAATGTTTGCCATATCCTCGATCAGTTCAGAATTGCTTGCCAAGCTCTCCGTCTATTTGATCAATCAGGTGATCTCAATTTTCAAAATACAGCCGACAGTGTGAATAGTGCAGCGAGTTGGGATGCCCCATAAAGATTGACCCTAGGTAGGGTCTGCAGTTATTTCAAAATATTAAAAATTTCTTTATGACGCTGTCAATGTATAGTCTACTCACGTTTTTAAGTCTTCTGTGTGAGAAAAGTGATTTTTAGAAATATTCCTAGACTGTATTTCTTGAACTGTAATCAAGGTATTCAACTGTAATCAACTGTATTCTAGGCTGTAATCAGCACACTAAGCAGCTGGGCAAAACATGTGTATAAAAGCACAAGGTATAATTTCTTCTAAAAAAAGTCTCAATTTCAACTAAAATTGGTTCATTACATACAGAGATTGAATGAGTAAGTTATCGCCATCGAATTTCCGGTTCAATATATACGGAGAAAAACATTAGAAAGTAGATAATTAGGAGAATTTGAGACTTTCGTAAAATTTATAATTTTAATTTTGAAATTACGTTCTTAGACTGCTGATTATCGGCGTTTTATAACAGCTTGGAAATATAACTTTTGGTTTTTGCAGCTTGAAGGTTAAATCGGAAAATATGTAATACAAATTAAAGCCTTTTGAAAAAAATGTAGTATGTTGTTTTTATGACAACTGAGAACGCATTGTAAAATATTTAGTGTAGGATAAAGAAATGACTTTTTGAAATTCGCTTCTATCCCGTCAGCGAGTTATCTGCGTTTTGTGATTAATAAATCATGTAATAATCAGTTTTAGCAAGTAAGCAGCCACTGTTAGTATTTAACATTTATGTTATACATGTGCGTTGTATTTGTAAATAGTTAACCTTAAAACATTTATATAGCTAATTTATTTTATGCACCCATTTTTGTGTGTAAATTTTTAAATTGATTGTAATTAATTTCATTTAATTATTTTAGTTACAAGAAGAAACACCTCGTAATACGTTTTCGTTAAAATGCAGTTCTGTCTGCGTTTATGTCTGAATACAAAATAAATAACAGTCCATTCGCACAATAGAGCTTTCGGTAATAATATCCGATGTTTTGTTTCACAACGGTTCTGTGACGGTGCAACGGATCAGTTATTGCAAATATTCCGCAGCAATGCGGCCGTTAATCTTGATACGGACAAATTATTTGGTTCGGTTATACCGATGCTTTTATGATTAGAAGTTGGCAACGCGCCAAAATAAAAGCGACATGGGTAATTTGGGCAGCACTGACTCAACTTCTAGTTGGGAACATTGTTTCATCTCCTACTTTTAAACCGATTTATTACATGTCATGTCATGACGTCATAGTTTTTTGTCTTTGTAAAACAGTAGCAATAACAGTGTTTTTAACTCACTTTGGATAATGCATTTGTTTGAATTTTTCCCTTTGAAATAGCTGGGTTATTCCATTTTTTTTATTTAAAGAAAATAATAGTAATATTAAAATATTCCACTAAGTTAGTTTTATCGTAGCCCATACCCATTCTAATATTCTCCTACGTACCATCCTACTTTTGAGAAATATACGCTGCTGCTTCCTTTGTGCTTCAATGTATACAGGACGTGTTGTAAATAAGTTACCATCTGTTACTCTTAAAAAAAATTGAAAATATTCTCTAAGTGGTTTAAAGTCTACGAATATACTGTATTGCTTTGCCTTGAAAAGGGTTGAATTTTGGGAATAACTAAAACTGTTTAAAAAGTAAGTTTAGCACATAACAAGCATTTAAGGACATATGTAACATTGTAAAGGACCTTTCATGCTAAAAACAATGGCGTCAAGAAAACTTATATTCGTTTACTTATCCAAAATGGAGGTTATCAAACGTACTTGTCTTGTCCATCACTTTGTAAGTGTTAATTAGTTAGTTGTGAGCAGTTAAAATAAGTTATACTGTAATGACTGAGAAACTATCGCAAGTTTTCTTAACTTTTTTCATTGTCAGCATAAATAGTACATTACAAATGAAGGGTTTATAAGCATTTACATTTAACAAATATTTATTACGACAGAATTTTCTATTTTTAGGAGACGTATAATTTTTTCAAAAAATGACAAATCATACTTCAATTTTAAACAAATACGCTTTATGATTGCTTGAAGATATAATCACAGATTTTTAGTGTTATTTTCCACTTTTTTTGTATTTAACGTCCGACTATTGTGCACAATTTGGCTAATGCAGACGATGGGATGATTTATAGCGTATGAAAATGCCAAGCCCTGGCCGAGAATCGAACCCGGTTCCTCGGGATGAAAGCCCAGTACGCTATCAACTAGTCCACCGAGGCGGTTCACTTGACTCTGAAGTCAGTGTGCATATGTCACCTGTGTAGGATCTGTTA
Organism: Callitettix versicolor; assembly: GCA_022606455.1. NCBI lineage: Eukaryota > Metazoa > Arthropoda > Insecta > Hemiptera > Cercopidae > Callitettix > Callitettix versicolor. The sequence goes on from CM040183.1 coordinate 58,745,980, forward strand.
GGCCTAATGGTTGGTGGAATAACATGCTGATATTTTTTAGTCTAAGAAGGACTGTTGACATGTTACCGGAATGCAGCCACTCCGATTGTGTAGAGAAGTTTTCGTGGCCCTTGACAATATAGACAGTTATTAAAATCATAAAAACCGAGTGAGTTGTAATAAATGATTTCGACTCACATGTTGTTGATGTGATGGAAACAGATTTTTGAAAGTAAATTTTTCTATAAAATAAAAACAATTGCCTTTTCTTATGCCTTGCTCTTATGGCGTAGGAACAACTAAAAGTTAAAATTGTATAGTGGCCGTAATTCATTCAGTAAGACAGTTTGGAAGTTCGCTGGAACTCTTCCTGTTCGCTGGTTCGAATCTAGTTTACCCTTAGTTTATCCGTACGTTAGCGCTGATCCTGTCTTCATTTTTCTAACTGGTACAAAATAAAGATGTTTATTTCAGTTTCCATTTTATAATTGTTGAAACATAGCCACCGGACCACATATTTAAATAATTGGAACTATGACCTATTTTATTTCGTCTAGTGGTCTTTTTTACTCACCGTGTAAAGGCTACCGCGGTTTCGAAACCTTACTGTTTCATCTTTAGATCGTAATACAAAATGTCAAATTTCTTTGTCGAGGTCGTCACAAAGTTAAACAAAACAATGAAAACACGTGTCACAAATACTAAACACAATTACACTATTTTTTGTTAAAACGCACAACGATAAAATTTGGTTTGGCCAATCACTACGCGTGACTCGTTTGTCGTTACATTCCAGACTTTTGGAATGTATAAATTCATTTATCGGAGTTTATAAATAAAATAAAAGTAGAATGGTTTTTTAAATTATTTTTTAAGAGAAATTTAAATATGAGAACGATTTATAATAAAGAAACAACATAATACAGTAGTTCCGATTTTCAGTAGTTTACAAAAATTGACAGAAGAGAAGAGATAAGTTATTCGTATTTAGGTTACTTTAAACCTTTCAAAGTATTATAATATTTACAGCAACAAAACACTACTGGAATACTGTATCTACTGTATCTTACTGCCGAGAGTAGGCCTATTTGTATTATTGACAGTTTGGTTTGTATTTTTATGTGTAGAGCTGGCCACTCAATTTATGGCCCTTAAACAGTTTCCACAAGCAGTCTTTGTATTTATATTCGAAGTGTTTAGTTCTTCGTACTTTATACATAATTAGTATAAAAAGTTTTGTTATTTAACCTTTCAAGAGCCAACCTCCAATTTTTCTGACCTCTGTTTTATGTAAATCAAATCACAGTACTACTTAGTTCTGTCGGTTCAACAAAAATTATAATAATTTAAAGCTGTAGGGAAAGGGTTAAAACACAATTAATAACAATAATCTATAATTTGTATTCCTCGTACACAACTCATAAATATTTCAATATTATCAGTATTAATGGCCTAATATAACTAGTAATGATTTATTTGTTCTGTATGAATATATAATAATATTTATAATCTTAGTCAACAGTGGCAATAAACATAACCTCAATTAAAATGCGTAGGAAGAGTTGTAATGCAACAGTTTATGTACTAATGCATATTAGAGCTTAGGTTTTTATATTTAAAAAGTAGGTAAATAATAATCGCGGCACACAGCTGTCTCGCTGACGTGAGGGAAGCGAATTTCCAAAAGTAACTTTTTACGTTACTTTTTTTTGGAATTGCCATCATAATCAGCATTCAAATCTGCATATATTAGCATGTAAACTATAAAATTGCATGGGAAATACGAAAATCTGACTGAAGTAAAATCAGTTTTTTTAATTTGAACGGATTTTTGTAATTAAAAATGTAATTTACACAATATTTATCGCTGCGATGATGAAATCAGATTTTTCAAAAACATCTACAGTTTTTAAATTTGAAATTCCGCTATTTTCAAATTGTTGAACGATTTTGCTGGTTAACGAACGTGTCCAAAATATTACCAAAATAGATGTGTGCCAAGTTTGAATCAAATCGGACTAAAATTGTGAACGTGGCATTCTAACCACGTATTGTATTGGGGATCCGTATGGAATGGGATTTTTTAAAATTGAATTTAAGCTTGGTTGTTAGCATTGCTCAGTTCTATTGAACATGTCGTGCTATACAAGCCGGACAAATTGTTACTTTGGTAAATAACGCAACTTATCTTTTACCTTTGCGGAAACAGAGCTCTGCGTCTGAAACTGACAGATGTCACTTTTGTGACAGTGGTTTTGTTTTTTATTTATTTATAACGGAAATGTTTTAAAAAATGAATCTATTTGTACATTCGTCAGAGATACATGCATATGCTCTCAGTTTTGCAGATTTGTGTAATAAGTAATGGTAAATAAGTCTTGGGGGTTGTACTTTTGTTGTGTGTTGCCAAGCAAACCGCTCGACATAAGACAGACTACATCTTGGTTTTTCGGACATTAACGTCGGTCGGTCGGAGATTCTGTACAGTATTCTAAAAATATCTGCAACGTTACGGAAACGAGCACATGTCTTGTCAAATTAACCAGCTCGGTAGTGTAATTAGGCAAGCCGGGAGGACTACATCAACCGCTCCTGGCCTGGCCTGCGGCGTCGACTCCCGAATTATAGTTTTTCCAGAGATGCAAAATGTTTGCTAAAAGAAATAAGGTATCTTCGCGTACGCACGCACACTCCCTGGCCGCATTACATTCTGACCTTAATGAATCAACAAATACAGTCCATCTTGTAAATACAAATTTAATAATGTATTATTTTCAAATTGTATTAAATTCAAAACATGCTTTTTTTTAAATAAACTCGAAGAAATTACGGCAAGTTTTAGTAAAAACGTTTATACAATTTTTTTAATTCTATAACTATTTTCTTTGTCAATATTTCAATCATACAACAATGGATGTCAGTTATTGTATGTGTGCTCTCTTTTTTACGTGCACAACTGTTATTCAACTAATTATAAACACGTAAAAATTAACTGTTTTCTTTTTTTTCAAGTATAAAGGTTTTTTTAAAATACGGTAGTAAGTGGTAGGTTTAGAGTAAGTGGTAGTCTTTTAATGCTCTTCAGTTTATTTTTTTAACTTAATTTTAAATGAATGAATCAAAAATACTGTACTCGTGTCACGAATAAATTCTTAAGCACAAATGAGCAGTATGTCAGTAGCCTAATAATGGGAACTAGACTTGACGGTTAACACATAAAGAAATAGCACAACGCAACAACTATTACAAGTAATGTACATTCTGTAATAAGAAAAAAGGAATACCTCAGTGCATATTCAAAGCAGTTGAAAAATAATTAGGTGTCCACATGGAACACTGTGTTAAAGTTAATTGTGAAAAAATGTGTGTTTTTTTATATTAGGGCCTATAAAACGGAGTTGCGAATCTGTATTAGAATTAATAAGTGAAAAATAGCGTATTTTATTTATATTATAAAACGGATGTGCTGCAGTACGTTTTTAAGAGTAAAAAATACGGTTAGGTGTAAAACCTAACCTACTTAGTGATAGAAATAGGCTAGTGCGTGGGACTAAACGTATAAATTTGGGGAAACATGTTTTTTCTATACGATCAAATTAGGCCCTTTTAGAGAAAAGATTCAAATGTTTGACTATTGCATTTAATTAGCAACATGATATTATTATTAAAGTTGATTCTTGAATTATTACGTACTATTTGTTTTTTTAACAAATGTGCATACAAAGCAGTTGTTCTAATTTGATATCCTATAACGATGGTGCTGCCCTCTCGCTTTTCCTATTCGAGTTACATATTTACGTGACCCATTTAACGTCATGTAAACGTCTAGCAACTAGCGTGTATGTTTATTAATTAATTATTTCGCCAATCTAAGTGGTTGTTTGAAGTAGAACTTTTAACCGATTACTCCAGTATCCTATTTAAATGTTTCAAAAGTTAGTTTACAACCGTCCGTACGAGCTGATTTCTGTTAATGTTTATTTCAAAATGTATTTATACCGAAAGTAAATAACTATAGACCAAACTGTGCGTGTAAAATTGGAATACAGGGTTTTTTGCCGTTCCTCTTGAGTTCTAAACTTAGAACGCGAACTGCTAATGTTTATTCTAGTTTTAAGAAATTATGACCCTGTTGTATATTATCTCTTCCGAAATCATTAAAAACTACATCTGTTCCCTTAGTAATGCAATATGGGCATAACTGTTTGTTCTGTTTAATTATTTTTACTGTATTTCTCAAATTCAAAAAATTAATTATTAGACTCTGTGGGCTAATAATTTTTGAACCAGAGTTTGTTTACTGGTAAACCTCTGGAATTTATTTACACGGTAAAATGCAAAATTATAACATTTAGCGCTTTGTTGAAATTAATATTCGGACCGATGTAATCTGGTTTTTTTTTTGAAAAGGGGTAATACAATACGATATAAAATAATTTTTTTATAAATATGTCGAATAAAAGGAATTATTGGTTATTACAAATTTGCCAAACGTGTAATTTGTAGAAGATTAAAAATCGGTAAACTATACAAGACGGCACAAAAATAGCATATTTTTTTTTATAAATAAATGTTTCAAAATTGTAACACTTCTGGTTTTTTTGTGCAAGTCCCTTCACTTACGAAGCTTTCGTAACTCAACCGAACTTTTACATATTATACACAACATGCTCTACATTTTATTTTATTTACAAAAATAATGTGCAATAAATGCATTTTTTTATTATACTTTAGTACAATTTATTTGTTTATGTTACTTACAGAGGCGAAGTTAGGATCATAATTTATGATCCTCTTTTCCGCTTAAACTAAACACACACAAAATTATTAAATTACAGGTGAAAACAAACAACAAAAATACAATAATACAATAAAAATATACATAAAAGCATAAAAACAATTTAAAACTACATATTTATAAGAATATACCATCGATACAAATACCAAAAAAAAAACTTCACTTTTTTGGTAGTAAGGTTTGTATTATATTTTCAGTGACATTTGCATTGCAAAATAATGCATATATTAGGTTTTTTAAAATTTTTGTTGGCCGCCATTGTAAGATATTTGAACGAATTTTGTAGCGCTCACGCTGTTACTGACAAACGAAAATTGCGAATGACAGCCTATAATGTTTTAACAAACCCTTGGATCGTGCCTTCAGTTCACATTTAATTGATTCAGGTTTGGGTTCGTACGATTGAATTCCAGTGGCTCATTTTGAATGAAAATTTCCTAAAAACAAAAACATCATGTAGCCTAATTCAAAGAAACATGAATTTGTAAAAAGTTTTATTGTTTATTTGATCAATGGGAATTATATATAGAAAATTAAATTTTCACCCCTTCCAAAATAGATTTTAATTGAAAGTGAAAGAAGTGAAAGTTTGTCGTTTTTTTCAGTTTTCGATTCTCCAGAGCTTCGTGCAGTATAATACTTCACAAAACTAAAAAAAATCATAACCTTTTATTCTACATGTTTTTTTAAACAATAATTTCAGTTGTTTAGCAACGTTAAACTCTACATAAAAGACCATTTTAATTTCTAAATTTGACAAAAAATACAAAACCCGTTGGCGAATTTTCCAAACCGGAATGACTAATTTTGCTCACATTTTTAATCATGCATCATGTATTTGAATCATAACTAAAACAAGTTTACACAGTTTTAAATAGCAAAAAATTGAAGTTAACCCGTACAATAGGAAAAATAGAAATGAACTCCAACATGGCTCAACTAGCCTAAATTAAGTCTTTTTGTGTATTATTAAAGTTTCAGCAAAATCAGTTAAACCTGTTTTAACAAACCAGGATTTTAGATTTTCGCCATCTTTGTGTTTTGGTTTTTAATGACATTTTCCGAACCAGAAAGTTTTAGATTAGGCCTATAGCGAAGTAATATTCTATAGATTCTTGAGAAAGTTCGTTTGATTTACTTCACCATTTGTTTTGCTCTCAGATGCTTTAATAAGTATTAAATACTAATAAGGCGTGCTGAACTTAAAGCCAGTTATTTATAATCTGTCCTCAGTGAAGAGCAGGACTTCTTAAATATGTCTGCCGTCCTCTTCTTGTTATAGCGACAGCAAGTCAACGAATAGCAATAGAATCAAACAGCGTACAAAACAAAATAAATGGTAATACGAGATATTTATTTAGTATTAACAGTAATTCAGTAACAGAACCAAGTCACATGAATCGATTAGCTTCAATACAGCGTGAATACCGCGTGAATACCGCACATGCGATCACTTCGTTGAGCGAAATCCCCTGTCTCCTTTAACCTTAACCTCGTCAAGGACATTAATATTGGAGGTCCTTAAAATACGTGGTCTTCGAGACACAATCGGATCCATCGAGATTAATTTTTTAAATAGAAATTACAAAACAAGACATTTTAGATCTTTAATTAGTGTATAAGCTTTATGTAAACCGTTTGCGAATTTCGATAAGAATAAATAATTGTGTGAGCTAACAAAGCAGCTATCGTGGTGGACTCACAGCCGCTCTGACGCTGACTTGTAGAACTTTTACTGGAAGAAACACTTTCACTAAAATCATGCCTGGCAAAGCAAAGCCAGTTTTTTTGACAATGATTCTTTCAGAAAAAAATCTAACGGACGAATTTCCTCCGGTTTGTAATTCACATTTTTCCATTTGTGAAGAAGTGTGACAAAAAGTATTTTTTAAATAGTTTTTTAACCAGCAAAATCCGATCAACCGTTTAAAAATAGTAACAACTCAAATCATCAAAAAATAACACTTTTTGATTTTCAATATAGGCCTATGTTGAAATCAAAAAATTGTTTGACGGCGGTCAGGGTTCACTTTTGTATTTTCAATATAACTTGAAAGTTTAAAATATTAAAATATGCAGATTTTAATGCTAATGATGGTGTTGAAATCTTAATCAGAATTTCCAAAAGAGTAAAAAGGTAGTTTTAAAATTGACTTATATTACGTCAGCGAGACAGCTGCGTGCAGCGTTTGTTTTCGTTATTAAAGGGTTAATTAATAATACGCCATTTTGTAGCTCTCGCAATTACTTCGTATGGAATAAAACAGATAAAAGTCATTGTATTTTCAACATTTTAAAAGCTCTTATAAGTTCATTATAACTTGAGCGTTGATAAGAAACCTTAGCTTTAGTGCTATTAATTTTGTAAATAATTAAGCGTACGACCTTTATGTTACAGAGAGGTGAAAACTGATCTTCAGATTAATTTAAAAAGGCATAAATAAAATATTTCATAAATACAGCATTTTGTTTTTTTAATGCAATTTGTTTTTTGTTGTTATATTGTATTAAGACATTATCAGTTATTTTTCTAGTTTGAAAGTCTTGCCATTTGGTGCTACGTGTTTGTGGATAAAATACTTTAATATTAATTTTTTTAACACAATATTTTAATTAGAAACAACCAATTAATAATAATAACCGTATAATTTGTTGATTAATTATTGAAATATAGAGTAAAAACTACTTAATTCACATCAACATTCAGTCCCGGATGAGATAATAAGGGTTATAGTTTTATAAATAGATTCTTGTTGAAATTGGCTATTTCACTGGAATATGACATTTTCATAGAATCATGTTCCAAGAACATTTACTGTCGCTTTCTTCAACTATTGAAGACCGTTGTAAAAACTTCTTCAACTGCCCCTTCAAAAACCATTTCAACTGTAATGCAGGGTAAACAGACTGTTAATTTGTTTTGATACATTCTGTAAATCAGAAATGTTCCAGTTCCGCTTGCTTGCCAAGTTTTAAGTTGGTGGCGCGTGCAGAAGTACGAAATGCTTTGTATCAGTGAGTCATTTAATCGCAAATGTTGACAATAGATTAAAAGCGAAAACGAATTTAAGGTTATATTTTTGTAATGTAATTATAATTGTACAATACTTATATTTGGATCGTGAATAGTGGAATGACAAGGCTTTTTATAATTATTACTTACATTTGGAATAATGGATCAGTGAGATTTATACAATACTTATTTAGATTGAGAATAGCGCATCAGGTAGGCTTGTACAATACTTATTTGGATTGGATTAATGGATCACTCGGGCTTGTGCAATAATTATTTTTAGATTGAAAGTAGGGGATCAGTCAGACTTCTACAATACTTATATTTGGATTGGGATTTGTGGATCAGCCAGGCTTGTACAACACGTGTATTTAGATAATGGATCAGTCGAGTTAAATCTCAGTAAAGTAATTCTCTACTGTGGAAGGTATAAGTCAATGCAAATAAAGAGTTTATTATTCTAAAAAGTTACTTGAGCACGCTATTTGCATATTATAAACAACAGCTAAAAATCCTTTAAATTTTCGAGTTCTTTGAAAACTTAAAATCGATAATCCGACTTCGTAATATTATTACAATCCGAAGCTTGTTTAACATTTTCTCTCCCAAAGCTCGAATTAAAGTTTAATTCGATTTGAATAATTTTATATAAATTGTAAATTTGAATTTAACTATCGCTCATTCGAAAGTGGTGAAAGTTTATTATAAGAACTTTGCAGAATTTGTCTCACGACCTTGGACATATTTTATGCTTTATAATTGTCTAAGAAATAGACCACAGAACATGTAAAGTAGGCTATATATTAATATTTTATGGTGAGCTAATGCCTACAAATAAAACGTTTCTAGAGGTTTTAAACATATGCATATTAATAAAGTTGTCTTACAAATATGAGAGTCACATTATAAAATGTCCATCGATACTGCTTATCCTACAGATTTTATTTTAATTACGTCCTGTTTATATCGTACTCATATTTCTACTGACATTTTGATTTACAAAGTTGGCTACACCGCCGAACAAAGCTCTAGGGTACTTTCATATCTCTGTAATTTGAATAAAGATACTGGTATTTTTTTTTAAATTTAAGCCCACATTGGAGCACATACAGTCAATTTAATTAAGTCTTTTGGTTTTTCTGCGTTCTTCCCAGTATTTTTTTAATCTTATTGATCTCTGAAGTCTGAGTTCTTCCGAATATACTACGTTTCGTGGACGTTTTTCCTTAAACTGTAATTGGGTTTCCTGACTTTTTAAGATCGCTTTTTCCCTTCTTTCTGCCAATTGCTCCTTGGTTATTCCTAGTTCCTCCAAGTCCTGTTCCACCTCCTTCAACCAGTTGTTCTTAACTTTACACTTCAGTTGGTAGTCCAATAATCTCTTCGTAAGTCTACTCTCCGGTAATCGAGTTAGGTGTCCAAAGTAGGCCAATCTTCTTTTCCTAAAAATGTTAGTGAGCTGCTCGTTGTTCCGATACAAGACCGCATTCGGCAATAGTCTGTACTGTCCCCCCACCAAATTTTTCTTATTAATAATTGTTCGGAGTACTCTCCTTTCCATTCTCTGGAGCTCCTCCGTTCTATTTTGGCTGTTTAGATTAAATAGGGTCTCCGAGGCGTAAGTTACGTTTGCCCTTATGACCGTGTTATAAAGATACTGGTATATTTTAAAATATTATCATATTCGATATAATCAAAACTCTTTAAAAAGCGTTTTTTTAACTATGACTCTTTTCAAGTCTTAACTTAATAACTGTGAAAAAATATTTTTATGTGCGTTACAATTTATCGGGTAAAAAATAAAATAATGTTTTAGTTTTTGGGAACAAAGAAATTTCAATTGTGAATGTCTCTCGGACCCTAATTTGTTGTCTTAGTACGTATGCATATAAATATTGTCTAGGCCTTAACGACCATGAAGTTTGAACAAATACCCTACAAATTATCTCTACCTAGTCATTATTTTGGGCAGTTGCTAACTTTCAGATTATACGAGTATGAATTTATATTGTTTGATAGTTTCATAAAGGCTCAAATTTCCAACTGCGAGAGTAGCGTGTAGGGTTTTAAACACACAAAAAACAGCATAATTTTTTAACTTTGGAACACTTCTTGCGGACCAACGAGTTTGGCCAGACGTGAAAACACATTTTTGAACTAATTTTGTTACGTCCGGGTTGTATAACGCATCACTTTCACTCGGCTATTGTACACAAGTTTTTATAAGAATATGATTCAGCAGTGTTCCGTGAAAAAATGCGAAATATGCCCAACATATATAACCTACGGTATGTCTGCATAATTTACAATTTTACGGTTTCTCTTCTGTTCTTGACATCGTAGGAGATGCCTGCTACACACTTGTCAGTTGCAATAACTTGTAATTTCTTTACGTAGTTACTTATTTCCCCCCAAGGTGTTACGATTTTATATTAATTTAACTATAACATAACGTATTAGAAAGAAGTTACATAAAGGTAAAGTCATAAATTACACAGAATGATAGTGAATAAAGCAAACAGTTTTCACAATAAAAGTACATTACCTGACAAGGAAACAATATTATTCCATTGATCTTATCACGGACAGAAGCTGTCTAGTTCAGTGAAACACGGAAGAAATTGAATTAAAAAAGGAGCGATGCTCTGCAGTAAATCTTAGGCCCGTCGATTCAAATTAGTCGGTAGAGAGTATATTAATAAAATCACAAACTGAGAGTTCGATTTATTGTCTTTTAGTTTTTATTCTTTTTTCGATCACCTGATAAATAAATGTCGGATACTTACCTTCTTTATATAATAAAACGTAATGCGCGTATTTTATAGTCTAAATGGATTTTACTTGTAAGAAAATTAAAAACTTTATTTTATACCTTTAGTCAAATTATGTGAATATAATTTTATTACTTGCGTTCTTAATAATTGAATATTGTATCTGTTTTAAATATCAAAACGGAAATTTTTATAAGCATGTGATATCGTTAAGACTATTTTATTTGTAATAATAAAGTAAAAGCACACTGTTATCTCTGTTATTACTAGTCGAAGCAATGCTCGGTTGTGATTTAAACAACATTTTCAATTTAATACAAAACAGATATTACTTTGCTCATTTTACAATACAATAAATGTGTTTTTAATTGGTTGTTTTGTTTTTAACGAGGATGTTTTGTGGTAGCTCATTTATAGATAGAACAATTAAATTTGATAATTTTCCCAAGAAGTTAACATTTTAATTCTTCTTTAAAACACTAAAAAATGTTATATATGTACGTGCTATATTACAGTAACTGTATGTTTTGATGAATTGTTTTTACTCCAAACACAATTTTTGGAAATAATACTCTACTTAACGAGTTATTTTCTTTTTTTTACACATATACGCTTGTTTTTGGAAGATTCTGTTTTAATCTACCGCCTCTTGAATACTGCTGTTAGGCTATAAACACTTTTGATACAGAGATGTCTGTGATAAGAAAATTTAACGTTAAACGCAAAACCGTCGTTAGAACAGACAAAATGAATGGGCGATGACAGACACTCGAGTATAAATAAAAGGAAAATGTTGGTAGGTACGTAATAATTACTTGCGTCTTGAGGCAGTCTCTTACGTACATCGTGATCAAAAGCCTGCTGTACAAAGTGTCTTAAGTTAGTTTTTTTATAGAGCGTTTCGTATTTACAGCTGAGCTTCCATCTTGCTGGTGACACGAGGTTAAGTACCTTCATTGCATACCGCATTGCCAAGTATGGCTTAATTCCGTATTGTGTTCGTGATTGTAGTCGTGGAAAGGGAACAAAAGCTCGCAATGTTTCTGTGGTCTCCACCGCACAACTTGTGAGATATGACAAAGCCAGGATTTAGGAGTAACTGAAAATTAAATATACTGTCAAGTTTAAAATTTGCGTCTTTGTTTCTTCCATAAAAGAGATTTTGTTTGTAATAAAAAGATTTTTTAAATAGGTTATCTGGTAAAAGAATTAAAAGTTGTAAGTTTAAACGAATCCAATCAAAAAATTACAGTGACAAAAATACAATATCCGTTCTTTACAATAATTCGATTCTATATCGTTTGAGTGCGGTACTACCGTTAGCTTTTATCATGCCTTACATTTGTTCCACCTTTTCGTAATGTGAAATAAAAGGAAAAAATCATATACGTAAAAAGGAATAAATGAATACGTAAAATAATATAAAAAGGAACATTCGCCAGGGTTCCATTTATATTTTACTTATTATTTTTTTATTACAAGTTTGAACAAAATTAGCTATAATTCCTAAAACATTGTCGACTAAAGAAATTGTTTTAACTGTAAATTAAAATACAGTTAAATATTCACCATAAAGCGCTACAGAGAAATGATGTTATTTTCATTACCTAACGAAGTTGTTTTTTTTAATTACACACTTCGTTTTTTTATTTTTACTATTGTTTAATAGCACCGTACAACCTTTTATTTGCTTATAAAATTATGCCTATTTGTGTATGTTAGATATTTTACACGATTATCTTAATCTCTGGTAATTTGTGCATATACATCGGTTCATACTGTAATATCGTATATCTCCATTAAAATACATTTGGATAAATTAATGGCTGCTGACATCCGTTTGGGCTACAATATACACAGATGATATTTATTGCCCGGATAGTACATTAAATACTACCGTTATAGGTATTTAAAAATTAAATTATTGCAAGTCATTGTCTTGTGTATTAAATATATCGTGCTCGTTAAAAAACATATTTTTCTTCTACAAAATGTTCGATGTTTTTTAAGTTTCATAAATAAGACAATAGTTTACTTGTGATTTTCTTTGGCGTTTGCAAGTCTCGTTTACTTTAGCATCTCAATGGGTTTTTCTTTATTTCCTGTTTTATAAGTATATTTTTTGAGTCCGTAAGCAAACCCAAGGACGCTTATAAAGTCGCGCGCGTGTCCAGCTGTCCATAACACAAACCTTACTCATGAACGATGTGTCCGATTAAATAAAATTTAGCCAATATTGTCTTTGTAGCCGCTTGAATACAGGAAACATAGGTTTGACGACAAAAAATATTTGTAGGTAGTTAAGGGGTAAAATATTAAGGGTAATATAAAGTTTATTTCTATGTATTTATTAAAAAATATATATAAAAATATAGAGCCGCCATCATTCAGAAGTTATAATTTTCAAGCTCTTTCCTCCAATTTTAAATCAGAAAAAATCTTGAAAAATTTATATACCTAGTTTTGGTAAAAACAGATTTTTTGTTGTAAGATTTTCAATATTTTACTTATTTTTTATACATGGACTTCGAAAAAGCGTTTTTTAAAAAAATTATTAACAACTTAAGAAGGTTATTTTTTTGTAGTGTGGTAAAAGGTATAGAATACGATTCAAGAGTAATTTTTTTAATTTTTGGATATCAAATAAGTAACAAAAATATCACTTAAATCACTAGCTACAAGCGCTACAGTCGGCTTTGCGGCAGTGCAGTCGACACGGAAGTCACCTGATTCATTTTTATTAATACAAATATGTAGTTTGTATTTAAAACAAGGCGTCTACGTTATTTAAAAATATATGCTTGAAAATATTATTTTTCTGTAATATCGTGAGACTGAATCCTTTGTTCGATATTCTTGCCAGTGTGAAACTCAAAAACGTAACCATGATTGTTTGTTTTTATAATTTTATTGTGTACGTGCAAAATGTGCGTAATTATATTAAGGTAGGCATTATATTACTATAGTATTTTTAGTGTGAAAACTAGTTTAGAAAACGTATAGTTGTATTTTAGACGATTTCTAAACTGGGAGATGTTCTTATAGTTATTAGTATTTTTGATTTTATCTGCACATTGCGCCACATTGTGACTCTAAAGAACAACAATAAGGAACCTAACCTTAAAGGGGAATGTGTAATAGCTTAGAGATTTATTAACTTAGAGAATAGTTTTCCTTCAACAGTACCGTGTTATAAGTTAGAGATCGACCTGTGTAATGAGATAGAGGTTCTGTACTGTGTATTAACTTAGAGACTACAGTTCTGTCGAGTGTGTTGTACTGTGTGTATATGTTGCCGACGCCGCTGCTTGCATCTTTTTGTATCTTTTATCTAACAAGTAGAACTCGCTTAGTTAAAGAAAGATATAAAGTTGATTTGGATAAGTTTTGTTCTGAAAGGCTTATGAGCAATGCTGTAAATGTATACTAATTTACATAGGTAGTAGTAATAGTAATAATAATATAAAAATATTGTTTGAAGGCTGCTTTATTCAAACAATGTCCGAATTGAATTAAGAAAACAACCCTAAATTTATGAATAAATTATTAATTAATGGATTCATATAAACTTACGTTGTTTTTTTCGATAAAACACCAATATTTCTATTTTTCTATACAGATAATTGTCATAAATAAACATAGATATGTTGTTGTCCATTAAGTCCAACTGTTTCTTTACTAATTACCATGAACTTCGTTTTCTTCTTCTTTATTTGTTTCACCCAACTTTGGGGTACACTAAATCAATCACTTTTTAATGTTCTGTGCTTTCCTCGTAGCCTAGGACTTGGTTTTATTAATGTTTAATCCATACAAATTATTATTATTTTAAGGATTTTCTTGTTAAATCCTTTTTACCAAAAAAAGTCTTATTCTATCCTTCAGAATGGCAAAATAAAGTAATTATAAAATTTAAAAACATAATTTCTGAAGTATTTTATTATAGAAAAATACTAGGACAAATGAAAAAGATATGAAATTAAGAAATTTTAAAGTTTTTTTAAAGATCTAAACCGGATTTGTTGAAAAATATAATTAAAAGCAAGAAATTTTGTTATATTTCTGAAACGTTTGTTTTATTTTGTAACACAGACACTTAGCAACGTTTAAATAATATGAGAAAAATTTGCATATTTTTTCAATTATATTGTCTCGCTGACGTGATAGAGCGAATTTTCAAATCAATTTTTTTTATCTCACTCTTTTTGACATTTTGATTCTGCCATCGTAATCAGCATTAAAAGCTGCACATACCAGCACTTACAACTTTCAAATTACGTTGAAAACACAACAAATTATGTAGTGTGATGGCGTGTTTTATTATGTAGATATTTAATATTGAAACTATATATAATAATAAAAGAACTGTTTTTTTATGAATTCTACTTGTTAAATAAAAGTTACTGAAGCGCCTGCAAGCAGCGGCGTCGGCAACATATACACACGGTACAACACACTTTACAGAACTGTAGTCTCTAAGTTAATACACAGTACGGAACCTCTATCTTATTACACAGGTCAATCTCTAATCTATTACACATCCCCCCTTAAAGTTAAGATAACAAAGAAACAAGCACAGCTGGCGTCCGAAGTCAGATATTAAATGTTGACAAAAGCCATGAACAAAATATAATCAGCTGATTGTTAAAACCGTATTGTATATTTATTCTTTATTCATATTCTGAAAGTACTTTTGAAATGAACTAATACAAACTATAATTCTATGAGCTAATACAAATATTAATTAATTTGATACTACATTACATTACGGTATTACATACATCTCCGGGGTTTGCTGGCTAAGCCGACTTCCTGTTTTGACGGCTTTACTTTGTTGATAACAAATCGCTGATAACTTTCGTTCTACGTGCCTGGCTGTTGGCATAGATCTATAAACCAGTGTGAGAACAAAATGTAGCACAACAGTAATATCGCTGATGTTAGGGGACATAACAGATTTTTCTCTCCAGTCAAAATTTCGAGATGGAGTTTTTTCCACGGTAACGGAACTTTCTTTGTCCTTCTTACAATTGGAAAGTAAAAACAACATTTCTACAACTCGTTATAAATTTACCTTTGGCATGATTTTTGCTTATCGAGTTATCTTTGTAGTCTGCAAGAAAACTGATGATAAGCAAAAAATGGTTGATGGAATATTCAAAACAAAAACCTGTTTTAATAGTTTTATTTAAAAAATTTAGCTGAAAGCGACTCTAATTACAATTGAAGTTTAACTTTTCATAATTATAATTACGTTAAATTAGGAGACATTCATGTATGCTGCACTAAACAAACAAACATTGCTCGTTCCCTTAGTGCTGGTGTAAAACAATGATTGTGAATAAAAGCTTTAAGTTCTAATGATATTTAAGGGTTAATCTATTAAAGAGATTGAGGTTAGGATTATAAATCGTTATTCATTATTTTATTTAAAATTTATAAAATAATAAATGTATAGATTGAGATAATAATCTAGATTTTTTTTTAAATAGCCTATCGTATTTGGAAACACAAAGTAATTATAGTAAAGATAAAAATTGTAATAGCCTAATTTGGTTAGGATAGCTAAACGTTTTGACAGATAACTATTAAATCGAATTGATAATGTAAAGTAGGAAAAAATAGGTTATTGAAAATGTGATTTAAATAAAGAGCAATGAAACGCAGAAGGCTGATATATTGTCATAATAAAAAAAGCCAGGAATTAAAAAAAAACGTTGAGTTTCAAAATAGCGTATAAAACAAACGTATAACAAGAAAGAGAATAGAGTCTAGAAAGAATCTATTGTATTAAAATCAAAAAAATATGAGATCGTAATGAATAAGAATAAAAGATATTTCTGATTTTTTGGGATTTTTACAAAGGAAATGAATAATTTTTTTTATTATATATTATATTGTGTTGTTGATAGATATTAACTCGTTGAATATTAAGATTATTACGATAAATGTATGCTAAACGGTTTTTAACCATTTATTATGGAACTGTAATTTGAAAAACAGCGGCAGCTATATATCCCCCGCAACAACACTCGATACAAAGGTTGCAGATTTATGGAATACTAGTACTATAACCAATAATCGGGTTCTGCAACGATGAGTTAGGTTCTGCAATTTTTTTTTGTTTATATTCTTTTCATTATTAATAACACGCATTTTCATTAATCGTTTTCGCAATGAGAAATATGTTTCTTACTTTTACGAGGACATACTTTGAGGTTATGTTTTATTTCTTTTATTTTTTTAACTTCCCGTTGTTTACGCACTTTTATATTTTGAATGATTTTTTTTTCTTAACGTCCGACTATTGTGCACACTTAGGCTAATGCAGACGATGGGATGATTTATAGCGTATGAAAATGCCAAGCCCTGGCCGGGAATCGAACCCGGGTCCTCGGGGTGAAAGCCTAGTACGCTATCAACTAGGCCACCGAGGCGGCTTTTTGAATGATTAATATTGGGCATATACTAAAGCGATTTGGTACAAAAATTACCAAAATTAAAAAGAAGACCCGAAAACTCAGTTTTACCGGTTAAAGCCTAAAAAGAAATATAAATATGTAAAAACTGAAGGTTACCTTAAATAAACTAACCTACAAATAAAAGGTATTATTAATTGTATACTTTAATTGTGATTTTACATGTCGATAGAATTTGTCTTAGTTAGGTAGTTTCTAGTTCTTAAAATGTTAATCCGTTTAATTAGTTCTAAATAATTCATTTTGTTTTGTTTCAAATTATTCATTCATTGTTGTCTGCAGCAGCCCGGCTGCAGGAATCTCGGAATGCACCTAGATAGAAGGTTGCTTCTAGGAAGTATGTATTAAAGAATCCGTCGATGTGGCAACATTGGACATGTACAGCCGCGCCTCTGTACCTGGGTGTTTAGTGCTTAGGCACCTACTGCAGCCCAAGAGGCAGGCAAATCCTTTGTTTGCTCAGAAGTTCAGAAACTTGTACCGTCAAAAACTTCTACAAAAATATTTTTTTTAATTTAAAATTTTGTTTTATGGCCTGTGATTAATAGTAAGAATTTTATTTTCGTATTTACAACCTATAAAACAAAAATATTTGAAGAAGCAATCAAATATAGTTATCAAACTTATCTATAACTACCCTAGATCACTGAATTTAGAAATATTTAAAAATTCAATTTAGGCTAACACTTTGGTTTTGTTTGTTTTCAGGTAAGAAAGTACTTTTGCAGAAATTGGCCATCGATATTTAAAAAAAAATATGTCAAGAAAAAGGTAATGATTAAGTAACTATACATTATTTTAAATCCCATTTTATTTATAAAAAATGAATTAGAACTAGAATTCATCAAAGCGCCTTTGGGACATTTACTAAATATATTGCAATAATTAAAGTTGTTTATTTAGAATGCTTAAGAAATTGCTTAAGCGAGACTAAATTCACAAAAGTTTCAAGAGGATGTAGGCCTATGTATGTTGTAGAAAAAACATTCTAAAATTTTAATATTAAAATGTACACCACTAATAAAAGAATAAAACACCGGTATTCTTATAGAGTAGCGATGTATTTATGAATGTATTAGTGTATTTATTCTTAACTTTGTTGAATCCTTAGCGACACTTTGTAATGTACATTGTTACTTTAAACGTTAAAAGGTCAGAGGTCGCACGGATAACCTATTGCCAGTTTAAAACTCCTGTTCCCCCCATTACATTTTATCTGATAAAACATTGTTAAATAGGTGGATGGAGGTCAGGTTCCCAGAGTTGCAATGCGTCTTACGTCATACCTAACAGTTACTCGGATATAGGTATCTTTGCCTTAAGTGTCGTTGTAACTTACACAAAAATCCAACGATAATTATATATATGTATATCAGAATAGCAAACACAATAGCCAAACCTGATGATGTCTACCAGAACATTTTTACTGCTTTCTTGTTCTTAACCCCTTCCCCCTTAAAAAAATCAGTTTAAAAATAATCTAAAAAAAAAAAAAAAAAAATAGAAAATGAACCTAACTTACTAAATTTTGGATTTTTCTCACATTTGTGGTTAAATATGAAGATGTATAATTCAAGTTGGTATTTGAATAAATTTGAAATAAAATAAATTTGCGGTTTGTAATAAAATCTGGAAACCCCTAAAAGTTTTCGGGTTTGTTCTTATTCGATTTACTGTCGACCAGTAAATCTTTTTTATTTCATATTTAAAATACTGAATTTGGTTACGAATTTGTGAATGCTACCAAAATTTGATAATTTGATTTTCAGAATTTAAGTCTATTTAAACACTTTCTCAAATTTTTAACGTGGTATTTTTTACTTTTAAGAATAAATTTGTAAAATATTTTTCTGTTGAGCATATTCTGGATATACAAATTATGTATAGGGATATTAGGTGCATTGTTCTTGCCCTTAAGAAGTGATTTATGTATACATTAGTTTTACTAGAAAACCTGTACTAAAATTACTTCTTCGTAAAAAGTTTGTGACCTGTTGCTATTGTATAACCTGTTTTTTTTTTAATAGAAGTATTGAATGTAGATACGTTCTGTTTTTGTAGTCTACTTGAGATGATACACGTCTTCTGGAACTTTGAGCGCTTACCAATGCTGATTAGATTCACCTTAAAACTTTGATAAGACTTCATGACAAATCTACCGGAGTTTAAAACACGTTTTAATAACTTCTTTATGACTTTCGGCGTCGTAAACATTTTGGTTTCACAGTCAACGTAATCCAGATAGCACTTATTGCTTATCCCCTCCGGTGTAAGTGCATTGAACCCGGAGTGGAACCGTCGCTAACACAGAACCGCCCACGCATTTGGAAATTGTTGAATTCTGAGTCCAGCATTACACTGAATCGTACACACGGTGATTTTAAAATAGTCTGGAAGAAGAAACCGAACCGGTTCGAAAGAAGATGACAGTGAGACAGGGTTCAATGAGGCATGGCCGGACAAAGTATTACAGAGTTTTCATTTTAGATTTCATTCGGAATGCTTTGGGGGCACAAGTAAACAACATAAACTCAAAGTTATTAGAACGAAAAACTTTAATTAGTAGTTCTCAAAAATTCTATGCTTAGTAAAGTTTAAAAATTAAGGTTTTATAATTACTATTGTAAGTATTGGATTGCATATAGGCTACATCATTCACAGATTACACACACACACACACACACACACACACACACACACACACACACACACACACACACACACACACACACACACACACACACACACACACACACACACACACACACACACACACACACACACACACACACACACACAGATATGTCTGTCCTTCTTCTTAATAAAATGAAAATTCTATAAATATGTACTCTATAACTATAAACTTAAGGCCGAAAATGCAACGGGAAAATTCGTAAGTTATAATGAATGTGTTCAATTAAACAGCTGGTTTTACACTATAGCTGTTCTTTCGATAATACTACTTCAATTAAGATTATTTTTATTACCATTACTTACGATGAATATAAATAACAACAGTTAATAGTAACATTAATAAATCATTATTAATTTTATTTTAATTGTGGATATTTAAACCTATGTGTTTATTACGAATAACAGAAACAACAGAAGTGATTACTGTACGGTGTTAATATTGTGTGTATATATATATATATATATATATATATATATATATATATATATATATAAAACAAGATATTTGGAAAATGTGCTGTATGAGCACATACAGGGTTATGAGTTGTTTATTATTTAGAGTCCCCGAAGTTTAGCGGCCGAAGCCCTTGCTAGTTATATAATGTAATATTACATTAAGTGAATCACAATGTTAACTCTGTATACCTTGAACGTACTATCCTGCTATCATTAAACAATTCATTTCGCTATAATATGAGAATTTCTTGTCTTATTTCTTTCAGAAGGGTGCATAATTAGTTTCAGCATCGTTACAGATGAACCAACGCATTGCAGGCTAGTTAGTCTTGTTATATTTAACAAGGTACTTGAATGTCAAGCTGTAGTTTCTGTAGCGCACTGCGTTCCCGGTGGAGCTGTATTTTTGCTTGGTGACATTTTAAAACTCTTCTCCCTGTATATTTTATAATTTATCATTAAAATTGTTTTTAGCTCGTCTGCTGCTCTGAAGTTGAGAACAATCAAACCTCGTGCGGCTTGGAGAAACTATTTTTATTTTAAATATTTAATATTTTGCAAAGAGAATATTGCATATTAAAGTACGTATTTTTGTTGGTTGCAATTCTAATTTAAACTACGGAAACGGTTGTTTGTTTGGAATTCTTTTAAATCAGAAAACCAATGCTTACTAAATAATCATGGCAGAAAATGTATTGGAAATAAATTTTAATAAAAGCAACAACTTTTATATTTTTCACGTGTATTTTCACGTACACGAACTCTTTAGTATGCGACTATTTTTTTTTATTTTACAATAAAAATATAAAAAATCCCTGACCAGAAAAACTTTTACCATATACCATATAAATTAAATTTTACCATATAAATTAAAAACCCGATTTTATCCTCTAAATCAGAGTTAAACATTTGCATAAATTAGAATTTAATATGTCTGTCGGTTATGTTGAGTGCATTATTCCTTCTTTCGTTTCTTTGCCTTCATTCAACATTCAATAGCAGAAATAAACCCTTGTTATTTTAATAAAGGTTTTTCTTTTCAAAATCCAATGTCAAAATTAATATTGAAGTTGTTACGCATACCGAATTTTAACGCAGATTAGGCCTATGTTAGGGTAATCAAATTTACAAATTAGTGTAGAATTGTGATAGTTATGATTTTAAATGGTCACCATTTTGAAACTACATTCGAAACGGTTAAACGGATTTTAATGGGTAACGAACTGATCCAAGCTATTAAGGAATTTAATTTTAAAAACGTGCACTCGCACGCACGCACACACACACACACACACACACACACACACACACACCATGTAGTGATCACAATCAAAATAAATTTTTAATTATAATTATTAATAAATCCAATTTTAGTTAATTTAAAATTAAAAAACCTAAAATAAAAAGCAATAATGTTCATATTCACTTTGATGTAAACTGCACCTGACATTTATCTAATCAACTGCGAAAAAAGTAATTAACTTATAATACATTGAATGGCAGGGCAGACATGTACAAGTATAACCAAATCGTGTAATTACAAAAGAAATTGCTCTACAATGACATAACTAAAGTACCACCAAATTCTTTGAATTTAAACGTATTTTCGAGATCACTGAAATCTTTATTATTTTTGTTTATTTTGACATTTGCCATCATTTGTGTGTATATAAAAACCATACACGACGTTTCGAGAATATGGATAAGCTCCCGTTCTCAAGTGCCTAATTTAAAATCTAAATATGCAACATAGCCTAGAGCCTAGGCCTTTGTTAAAAATACCTAAAAACTAAACAGTCAAGGCAGATTTATGGCCAAAACAAAAATAAAGTTGATACTTAGCCTACATGTAAGCAGGAACCACATGTCACCAAGAAAACGAAACGAAAACGCAAGAAAACAGCTGACAAATACCATTTCAGAACAAGTGTGATTACAAGAAAACACTGACTACGTCCGCTCATGCCAACACGTGGTGGAGCCTGTTCAGGTTGTTGACACATACTGTTCGCGCTCTCTGGCTTTCCTAGTCTGGGTTCTAACTTTTAACCTTTTAGCCTTTTAAATTTAAAATTATGTTTATTGTATTTACATAATTGATAATGTTTTGAGAAAGGAAAAAAATACTAATTTCAATAATGTACAAATCAAATTTCGTGAAGAAGCAAAGTCAATACAGTAACTACTAGAAAAAGTTGTAACACAAAGTAGTTAATGTTCAAACATGTAACATGTAACAAACTTTCGGAGTGGAAACTACTTCTCTGCCTGTCTGTTTCCTTCGCTTTTAAGTGTAAGTATGGGGAGGGGCGGTAGGAAGGTATCCCCGAGTTTTGTTCTTTTGGTGAGAAACGGCAAGCTAACATCTTTAGGGACTTTTTTTTGAAGGCTTCTTGCCGGTGAAGTGTGAAGTATGCAGTTTTAATGTATACAATAGTTTTCTTATAGGTCCAAAGAATTGTTTTCAAAATTTAGTGTGTCTACAACAATTGTTGCCGATTTGTGTAAATAATGGAAGCACATATTTTCTACTTTACTTTCATTAAAAAAATTCCATTTTTTACCACTTATTTGAGCATAATTCTTCAGTAAATGCTACACTAATAGTTAGGGAGCTTTGATCCAGCCCTGACCATTATGGGCATCCAATCCATTAAGCGGTTTTTCTTTTTCTATGTTTGAGATATTTCAAGAGAAAAAGAAGAATATAGCTCCGTTCTTCTTATAGCAGAACAGCTTCCCTCTAAATACAATATAAACTTTTTTTTTTTTATTATTCCTTATTTTTTCTGAAAAAAGTATTTTCAGCGCCAGGGAGTATGTTTGAGCCAATCTTTATGTTGAAAGTAAGACAGAGGTAAAAGAAGGGTTAATTGCCAATGGTTAGCTTCTTATTTCAGTTGAGTTCGCAAGTAAGGGGCATCCAGTGAGGTGAGTGATACGAACTTGAGTGTTGGGGATTGTAATTTCATTTTCTTTTTAAGGATTGTCTATTGTAAAGGCCCGTCCGACTCCAACTTGCTTCCCTTCGGACGGCTCTGATAATAAACTATTATTATCAATCCTTAAAGAAGTTGATTTTAGCGGATCAGGGTAGGAGTGTCATTGTGCATACACGATAAGGATACGATGTGAATATAGAACATGTCATGAATTTCGATATAGAAGATTCCGATGTGTTTCTCTGCGAGTCTACTGAAGATGCACTTATTTTCTTTTGATTAGATTCATTTTTTGTGTGAAACCAAGTTGGAGATGTTAGAGGAGATATTGTTGGAGATGAACATTCCAAAGTGAGTCCAGGGTTAAGAGGACCACCAAAACATCAAGGCCAAAACAGTTGCAGCGTTGCCACATCGACTGGTTTCCCTTTCCTTTGTCTGGACAGCACGCCTTCATCTCTGTGTGGCCTTGAACTTGCCAGCTGATATGTGATGCAACACCTGCCGGCGCCTGCAGCAGTTGGTACTGTAAACATGCCGCAGTTACCGGTCTGCTTTTTGATACTGATTAAAAATTAAATTATGCTTATAATCACATTTTTGAGTGCACTCTTTTAAATAATATATATTTGTATGGTATAACATAGTTTCGTACAAGAACGAATCAATAGTCTAAAATATTGTCCGTTTCTTAAATGTCCTTTAGTCAAGTACAGTAAATATTTTAATAATAAACGTTTACCCCAATTCTCTGTTTATCAACCATTGTGTTAATTAATTACATAATATTATTTTATCGTAAAATCAAAATTATTGGTTTATATTTGTTATAGGCAATAATATACTTTTTGATTTAACAGAATTAAAGGTGCCTGATTTGACTACTAAGCCTAGTAGCACTTAAGTGTAGTTTTAATGTGAATAGTAAAACGTTTTTAATCTATTTTTGAACAAATTTCGACGTTGGAGCTAAGATTTTTCTTTTATTTAACAAACATTTAGATCTTTTTAAAATTAACATTATTAGTTTGAATCAGCCATATTTGTAAGATTACTAAGGCTGATTACTTAGAGAGAAATTTTAACTTTTAATTCCGGGTAGTCAATTAGTCAAATACGAATATTCACAGCCACACGTGGCAACTCCAATAATAGCAAATTGGATATTCGTGAACACGTTTTTAATTAAAATATAATGAACATGTTTTAATATTTATTGTTACTAACACTAAAGATTTGCCTAATTTAGTTGTTACCTTCGAATTTTAAAACTTACCCATTTGTACACAACACTTAAAAGATGTATCGTCACTTTATCCCTAGGCCTATAAACTGTATTTCAGGGATTACTAAATGCAAGGCAAGACGTAAAAGATACAACAAATCAAAGGAAACATAACAATACATACGTAGACATTAATTATCAATGTGGAAATATATAAATTGATTTGAAAAATTTGTTATCTGAACATGCTGAAATAGTTCCACGATACTTTATTTATTTATTATTACTTATTATTATTATTATTGCAGAGAAAATCAATCTGATACAAGACGTTGACTGATTATAAGAAAAAAATAAAGTATGCCAAACTGATGAAGATGTTTATAAATATACGCGTAAACAATTAAAATTTATTGTTACCTATTTGTAATTTTAAACTGACAACATATGAATAGATATTTTTTCTTTCTCCTCACCCTTTCTTCAGGAGTGTAATTTATTTCACAGTTTTACAGCCGGTATAATGCTCCAATAGTAAATGCTGGAAAACATATTGGCTTGTTAAACTTTGCATTTTGTTTCTAAAAATATTTAATCAAAGCTTACCCAGTCTCCAAATAACAAATTAATTAATTTTAAAGGAATTTTAATTTGGAGGTGAAATGGTTGTTTTCACACATTATGATCAACTTACATTGAACTTTTAGGTTATGTTCATTGTTTACTTTTTTGTTTCCATAGTTACATTGTTACTGTTTACATTATGCTATAAGTTGTTGAGTGATGTAGGCTGTTACTTATTGGGAAAAGCGACACTCTCCTAGCATCAGTGTTTTTTCAGATACTTTGAAAGTAGATTTAAAATATTAACAGCGCCTTCTTTACTGAACCTAAATGTAATCATGAATTCTTATTCCGAAATAATTAAACGACATTAAAGTTCTAGTACTTAAATAACCCAATTACTTCTGTTAATGCTTCATCTGAACTATTATCATAATTTTTTATACTTGTTAACTCAATGTAAATAAGGCATAAAATCAATTTGTTTATTATATTGTCATGGCCAATAAATAATTTGTAGAAAAAAACCCGTGAACGCTAAAATTATTTAACTCGTGAATAAAATTTAAACATTCAAATAAAATCATACGCAGTATTATCCTAAAAAAAATTGAAGCTGTTGTTAAATCATAACTAAAATAAGGGAAATTAGCGCATCAAAAATTTAAATAATTTTTTAAATTTTGTATTATTAATAATTATTATTAATGTACAATTAAAAAATGTTAATTAACCTATATTATGACATTACATTAATAACAGCCTAATCTTCGATTAACAAGTATTGATTGTTTTAGACACTGAAATTGATGACTTATGACTTAATAAAGTATTAAATTTAATGATGGGTTAAATTATTTAATGACTGTTCTAGAAAACCGGTCATTTATTTTTGTTAATAAAAATATATACATTTAATATAATATTTTTATTGTCACTCTGTTAAGGCATATAATGAGACTAGCTGTAAAAATTAAATGGTACAAAAACATTGCACTAACTAATCACTTCATCAGATTTTGCTCAAATTTTTGTCACATTTGAAGAATCATAAATCGAGTTAGCGCAACAGATTTGAAATGAAATACACTTATAGTTCGTTAGTAAATCGAAAAAACAAAACAAATTCGACGGCGGTCAGGGTTTATTTAACTTTTTTGCTTTTACTTTCGAACAGTTTATTTTTTTAATCTAAAATAAACTGCACTGACTTGGGTCATAACTTCATGTTGAACTGAAAATAGTAGCAAAATGTAATAAACCATTTTTGAGGAATTAGGCCGATTTTTTACTTTTTTAAATAGCTCAAAAATCAATTCTTAGGCTACAAGGATTGATACTTTTTCAGGACTTCTTACTGAATTTGAGCAAAATTTGATAACAATCAGAGCAGACGTAGAGAAAAACGTTTTTTATAGCTTCAAATAATTTACTCTCGCCAAATTGAAAAAAACAACAAAATGTCAACAAAGTCGGTGAGTTTAGTTTCGATCGATGCACACATACAGACTCACGGGCTGACATTTAACCAGTTTTTTATATTCGACGTTCTGAAAATTTGCCTTAGACTGAACGTAACATTTTGTTAGTTGCCAGGCTGAGTAGGTAGGCCATATGTGATTTTGTTACACCCGTGTTATCATTTTGCATAACTCGCGCCCTAATTTGACAACTATGTTCTGTAAATAAATATAATGCTGTTTATTAGTCAAATGTTATCGTCATAATTAGCTATTGTAAAAGTTCAAGAAAATTATATTTTTTCTCAATCGAAAATATTAAATCCCCTCTTGCACCTATAGGATGTGAAATTTGGAGAATATTTAATATATGTTTCTTTTTTCGTGTTTTAGAATTTTTTGGGAATTTTCAAGAAAATCTGACAATAAAAACAATTTTCCTACACAGAATTTTATACTGCCTCTTTATCCTTGTAGGGGATCAATTATGAAAAACACTGAAATACATATTCGTAATTTGTGTTTTAGAATATGTATGTTTTTTTTAAGAAAATCCAATAAAAATATTTTTTCCAATACAAACATTTACTCAATTTTTTTACATTTTTAGCTCTTTTTGGGAATGAGTTCTGGAAAATGCTGAAATATAAATTTCATTATTTGTGTTTTAGAGTATTTATATTTAGTTTAAAAAAACCCGAAATATTTGTTTGCCTAAATGAAAACTTTTATAGCCCTTTTTTACGTTTTTAGGAGATGAATTATGGAATATGTTGAAATACGTGTTTCATAATTTATGTTTTAAGTTATTTTTGTTTAGTTTTAAGAAAATTTGACAAAAAGTATTTTTCTTCAATGCGAACATTTACATGTTTTTACATTTTGAGTCTTTCTGGAGATGATTCGGAAAAATGCTGAAATAGTGTTTCATTATTTGTGTTTTAGAATATTTATTTAAAAAATCCGGGACAAAACACATTTTTCCTAATAAAAACTGTTTTACCCCCTTTTTAGCTTTAAGGGGTCTAATGTTAGAAAATCTATTCTTAGTGCACCTACTTGGTAGTACGAAGTTATCCTGAAGTCTCGAGGTATTACTGTTCTGCTGTACGTTGATATATGTCAGTCAGTATTTCTTTTATATACTAACATAAGAACGTATGTATCTTAAATTGTGAAATAAATATTTTTTTAAATAAAGCAGACATTACCAGAATCTTGAATCATAGAAATACAATATGATGAAAAAACAATGAATTTAATGAGACTTTACTAATAACTTTGATGAAAAAACAATGAATTTAATGAGACTTTACTAATAACTTTAAAAGTAAT
Organism: Callitettix versicolor; assembly: GCA_022606455.1. Taxonomy (NCBI): domain Eukaryota; kingdom Metazoa; phylum Arthropoda; class Insecta; order Hemiptera; family Cercopidae; genus Callitettix; species Callitettix versicolor. Next base: position 58,773,696 of record CM040183.1, read on the forward strand.
TAACTAACAATCATTTTTAAAATCGTTAAAATTATTTTTGGATACAAATAAAACGATCTTACACAACATCTTGAAAAATTAAAAGCAAATTAATTTTCAAATGGAAGCAGTCGGGGTTAATTGTATATCCTACAAAACGGCTTGCTAGCATCAAAGTTAATATTGGACGTGATTAGGGAACGTCTATTGAAAATGAGATATTGAAGCCGGTATCATGGTGAAACAAAGATTTTGGACCTTGAAAGGGCTCCAAGTCCTCACTTCTGATCACGTTTTGAAGGGCCATTAAAAATTGTACATATTGCAATGTGTGTGTGTGTGTGTGTGTGTGTGTGTGTGTGTGTGTGTGTGTGTGTGTGTGTGTGTGTGTGTGTGTGTGTGTGTGTGTGTGTGTGTGTGTGTGTGTGTGTGTGTGTGTGTGTGTGTGTGTGTGTGTGTGTGTGTGTGTGTGTGTGTGTGTGTGTGTGTGTACATTTTTATCTTTTTTATTTTTAATTATTATATAACTTTACATCAAAATTTGCATAATTTAGCATTTTAAATTTTCAAACTACATTAAAATTAAGAAAATGAATTTAACGCAGGCAGAGTCTTATTTTCAGTGTAAATTTCAAGTTAAAGATGCTAATTTATGCAAAATTCAATTCTGGTTGTGATAGTGAAATAAGATTTTACATTGTGATTGTAAGTTTAAAAAAAATGTTTATCTTTAAAAAGAGTTCAAAGAGAATATCTTGATGTTTTAAATCGTTTTAGAATTTAATTTTAAAACATTTAAAAATACTGTATATCACGTTAAAAGTTTTAACATTTGTATGGTTAAAAAACGAAGAAAACCGTTTTTAATAGCATTTTCCATAGATACCTAGAATCTCCAGCTAAAACGAACTGTATAAATAGGATTACAAGTTTTTGTCATCCATCGTAGGTATGTGTTATATTTATTCCATACTTAAAAAAAAATACTATTTTTACTATAAAGTTAGATTTAGCTTGCCGGATATGATAACCTGTAAAAAGCTTCTCGTGTTGCAGAAAGGTAGTGCACAATATTTTTTTTACATTTAATTATTTGTTTACTTGTTTAAATGAATTTTTCATTGCGTAAGTTATATTCGTTCCAGGTATACTAATCTTAATATTATACTCTTGCCAAATATTATGATTACCATGCGCATTATTGTCATAAACTGTATTGATTATTCTACATCAGCTACAGCAACAAGACTAAACCACGTAGGCAATCAAACTTTGTTGAAAGTTTGACTGACAAATTGTAAGATCACATCGGCTAAGCCCAGTATTGAATATTTTACATTAACAAGAACAAACCGATTAGGTTATCTTAGTTTTGTTGAAAATTTGAATGACAAATTGTAAAGATTATTCCAGCCATCAGCAGTATTGGTCATTTTACAGCAGCAAGAACAAGGCTATCTAACAATGTTGAAATTTTGACCGACACATTGCAAGATGTTTCCAGCTATACGCAGTATTGGTCATTTTACAGCAGCAAGAACAAGGCTATCTAACTTTGTTGAAATTTTGACCGACACATTGCAAGATGTTTCCAGCTATACGCAGTATTGGTCATTTTACAGCAGCAAGAACAAGGCTATCTAACAATGTTGAAATTTTGACCGACACATTGCAAGATGTTTCCAGCTATACGCAGTATTGGTCATTTTACAGCAGCAAGAACAAGGCTATCTAACTTTGTTGAAATTTTGACCGACACATTGCAAGATGTTTCCAGCTATACGCAGTATTGGTCATTTTACAGCAGCAAGAACAAGGCTATCTAACTTTTTTGAAAGTTTGACGGACACATTGCAAGATGTTTCCAGCTATTCGCAGTATTGGTCATTTTACAGCAGCAAGAACAAGGCTATCTAACTTTTTTGAAAGTTTGACCGACACATTGCAAGATGTTTCCAGCCATCAGCAGTATTGGTCATTTTACAGCAGCAAGAACAAGGCTATCTAACAATGTTGAAATTTTGACCGACACATTGCAAGATGTTTCCAGCTATACGCAGTATTGGTCATTTTACAGCAGCAAGAACAAGGCTATCTAACTTTGTTGAAATTTTGACCGACACATTGCAAGATGTTTCCAGCTATACGCAGTATTGGTCATTTTACAGCAGCAAGAACAAGGCTATCTAACTTTGTTGAAATTTTGACCGACACATTGCAAGATGTTTCCAGCTATACGCAGTATTGGTCATTTTACAGCAGCAAGAACAAGGCTATCTAACTTTGTTGAAAGTTTGACCGACACATTGCAAGATGTTTCCAGCTATTCGCAGTATTGGTCATTTTACAGCAGCAAGAACAAGGCTATCTAACTTTGTTGAAAGTTTGACCGACACATTGCAAGATGTTTCCAGCTATACGCAGTATTGGTCATTTTACAGCAGCAAGAACAAGGCTATGTAACTTTGTTGAATGTTTGACCGACACATTGTAAGATTTTTCCAGCTATTCGCAGTATTGGTCATTTTACAGCAGCAAGAACAAGGCTATGTAACTTTGTTGAATGTTTGACCGACACATTGCAAGATGTTTCCAGCTATTCGCAGTATTGGTCATTTTACAGCAGCAAGAACAAGGCTATCTAACTTTGTCGAAAGTTTGACCGACACATTGCAAGATGTTTCCAGCTATACGCAGTATTGGTCATTTTACAGCAGCAAGAACAAGGCTATCTAACTTTGTTGAAATTTTGACCGACACATTGCAAGATGTTTCCAGCTATACGCAGTATTGGTCATTTTACAGCAGCAAGAACAAGGCTATGTAACTTTGTTGAAATTTTGATTGACAAATTATAAGATTATCCCAGCCATTCGCAGTATTCGTTATTTTACAGAAGCAAGAACATCCGTGAATCTAACTTAGTTAAAACTTTGACTGAAAAAGTGTAAGATTGTCACAGTCATACACACAATCGGTTACTTTACAGCATCAAGAAGTAGCTGTGCTTGTAACTTTCTTGAAAGTTTGACTGACAAATTACGCCTACACAAGAAAAGCTATTCTGATGTGGACTTAGAAAGACATGTAATGTCGAAGTTAATAATTATATCAGGAATGTGGAAACTTTGCTCTAACATCGCAACAAACAAATTGCTCTTTGTGAAAGAACTCCTTAACAACTTTACTGTAAACTTTATTTAGTTGTTGAAATCTCGTCTAATATTACATATTTATTGTCGTAAGATAATGTCGGAGTGTAAAACATATATATGTTTGAACTGCAGTAGGCCTAAATAGTAATGATAAAGTAGTCAAAGGTTAAATCATAAGTGCAATTTGTCACGTGGTACTAGTACAAATGTTAATCGAGTTCTTGTTACAATCAAAAGTCTAGCATGATTGAAGCGAAAGATGCTTCAACTCAGTTTATCAAATCTTGCAGATTGATACACACTCATAATTCTTCGCTCGAGGTAAGATAACTGGGTGCATATGTTACCGCTAAAGTACAGAAATCAGTTCTTCTATAGATTATTTAGTTAACGTGCAGATTAACTAGGATGATCCGTTAAAGTGCCGAAAATTGTTTCATTTCTCAAATTACCTAGATAATCTGCACATTACCTACTAAGCACTCGTTAAAGTGAAAATACGATCTTTGATGGAACTACAGCAACGTTTCTGTACGCTTAAATTAACATAACGTTATTTATTTATTGTTCGATATTTAAAGACTCAAGTTAATACAATCAAACAATCAACAAATTAGTTGAAAGAATCAATAATCAGTCAATAAAAAACTATAATACAATGAATCAAACTTGAAAATATTATAACAAGTAATGTAATTAACATAATATTATCTATTTATTTTCCAATGTCTAAATAATCAAGTTAAGGCAATCAAACAATCAACAAACTTTTGAACTTAAACGATACGGAAAGCCGTTAACTGCACACTAATTATGTAAATTGCGGAAAACTCTTGATTCCGCACGTTAACGGAGCAAATCAGACAGCTACGTAATGTGCACGTTGACGGCTTTCGAGCTTCAGCTGGAATATATTCAATAATAATTATTGTATCAAATGGTAGTACATGTATAATACAATAATTAGGCATTATTGCTAACCATTTCTGCCAGTAAAAATGCCTACTTCTGTCCAAAAAAAAGTAAACACGTAATTATTTAGTATTTAGAGTATTTTTAGTCTACCACCACCAGTAGATGTTTGGGTGATTCACACATGTGTGTGTCTCTCTCTCTCTCTCTCTCTCTATCCCTCCCTCCCCTCCCCTCCCTTCTCCACCCCCTCCCTTCCTCTCTCCCTCTACCTCCCTCCCTTCCTCCCTCTCCCTCCCTCCCTCTCCCTCCTCTCCCTCCCTCCCTCCCTCTCTCTCTCTCTCTCTCTCTCTCTCTCTCTCTCTCTCTCTCTCTCTCTCTCTCTCTCTGTCTATATATATATATATATATATATATATATATATATATATAGAGAGAGAGAGAGAGAGAGAGAGAGAGATAATACACCTTATTTGTTTTATTTACAAAAGGTGAATTCTATTTCTTTCATGCCTTAGTGTTGTTACTGCATAATTATAATTGCGAAAGGCAGCTCTCTCGTTGACGTGATGGAAGCGATTTTTCCTGACTAATTTTTTTCTTATATTTTTTTGCAAAACTGTTTTCACCATCAAAACAGCCTTAAAATCTGCTTGTACTAGCACTTGAAACTTTCAAATTAGATTCAAAATACGAAAAGAAAACTGACTTCAGTCGAATTAAATTTGTTTAATGTACTCGTGCGGTCTAATTATCGTACATTAAAATTTTAGAAGATATTATCTATGCTGGCTGCTATAAAATCCATGTATTACGTGCAGTCTAATTATCGTACATTAAAATTTTAGAAGATACTATCTGTACTGGCTGCAATAAAATCTATGTACTCGTGCGGTCTAATTATCGTACCTTAAAATAAGTGTTTACAATAAAAAAAGGTGCAGATTATGCAGTCTAATACTACGCACTTCTTTCACACTTAAACGAAATAGAAAAATGGATTATTATACCAATAAAATTTTAAAATATTAGAAAAACTGTTAATTTTTTATTTACTCTCTGTTCAACATATCTAAAGTTACAAAACCGTATTTACTTTGTTCAGCTAACAATCTCTTCTTGTTCCAGTTATAATATAGGCTACTGTATATAATATAATTAGTTTATTGATTAAAAAATGTTATGCTTCAAGTGAACATTTAAAAATGTAACAAGGCGAAACAGGAGAGGAAAGTAATTAATTATGAAATGCTAAGAGGGTCTGTGGAGGTTTAAGTAATTACCTGTTTGTAATAGACTTGGAATTCCATCAAATAATTAATTAATTACATCTTAATAGTTTAATTAATTAATTATTTTAATTTATTTAATGTGTAATATTTATTTGCTAGCTGATTATATTTTTTGCCGGTTTAAGTACGTCTTACCGGTTATACAGATCTGTATGACAACAAGAAATCACCATAGAAAAATAAAGCTCTAAAGTAAGAAATTACTTGTCCCAATTTGCCACTGAAAACGTTTGAACCAACAATAAATGTTTATTAAAAATGTAGATTTACATAAAGTTGATAAAAAGTGTTCAATTCCTGTACAGTATTACAATATATATATTGTAAGAAGATCAACATTGAAAGGTTAATTGTTACTGTACTAAAATTTTAGTTCCAAGAAACACATGTAGGCCTACAGTAGCATTCGACACGTGCGAACACTTACGGCAGAGTGGAAATCATTTCTTAGCTCGTAAATTAACGACATCTGTGTGCAGTGTCTTTTAATCTGTGTTTATATTTAGTATATTAAAGCAGAACATCGGTTGCACACGTGCATTAACCCAGTATGTGCCGGTACAGTTTATGAAAGTATTTTTATTTGTGAATTTTCGTTAGAAATGTTCCTTGAACATTAGTATTACTAATTTACGGAAAATAAAAGATACGGTTACACTGAAATGAAAGTAAAATTAATCTTACTTTCACATAAACATTTAACTTTTTTATTATTAGCAAATTTCTATTTAAAAATTAATTAATGGAACAGCTGTCAGTAAAACTTACACCCGTGACATACATGTTCGCACCAATTCTGATTTCTAGAACACTTTTGAGGGACCATTACCAGATCTTTCAAAAATATGTTTAAACTAAATGTTCATACTTTCGTAAATTCTTGTCCAAAACTATCAGCTGTTATTTTATTGCTATTTATTTGTCGCATATTTTCTCATTCTTGAAAGATTCCAAACAGCGAAATTTAGCAAGTAGGTGGTAAACTTGTAGGCATAAACAGTATTATAACTGTAGTTTACAAAATAAACCGTCAGTAATTAAGAGTAATTTATTTATTAAATCCAGTCGAATAACAGATAAGTTTATGTGATTTGCGTGCATATTTTGTTATGTTTTTTAACATGTTTTTTGTTCCATGTTTTAACGTATTTTTTAACAAACACAAGTTGTTTAAAATTTTATATTTCTGGAAGACTTGACCTTTACAATGAGTGTGCTCACGCGTGAATGCTTGTCTTAGAATTCTTCCCTTCGTAATTACGATCTAAACTTGAGAAAAATTGTTTGCAATTATAAGAAGGAAAAATTTCTTAACTTTGTTCATACGATAGCAGATTTTTTGAAACAAATGTGTAAGGAAATGTTTATTTTATTTTTAGGCCTAATGTATTAATATTAAGCGGGTCGAAAAGTACTTTATTTTACGCACTGACGTTACTTTTTTTTGAAATTCGGTTTCAGCGTCAACGTGTTAAGATACGCTCTACGATATTTTTGTTTGTCTTGAACAGAAAATTTTTCGATACATGCTATAAAAACAAAAGTAGGCTCTATCATTTTTCTCAAAAAAATTAAACCAGTGGTTTAAAATAAATTTTTTTGTGTTTCCTCTTATTAAATAAATTTTCCTCTGGTCTTTTGCGGCAAAGTTCTGGATAAATGTACAAGAAGAAATTATATTATATAAAACGGAGTCGGTAGGCTTGATAAAATGTGAAAAGAGCAAATAAGAAAAAACAAAGTAATAATACGTAAACAAATATTATGTAGAACTACTGACCCTGGCCACCATCAGTGTCCGTCGCTTCATAGCATTTAAATAAACAATTTGCGTCTGCAATCTTTAAATTCGAACTTAAACAACTCATATCGCTAACTTATATAAACATGTTGATAACACAATTACGGTAATTACTGTATTTATAATTACAAATAATCTCAATGTAATCATTGCAAATTACACTTAGGTCTTCGTTTACAAACTTCTTGTAATCAAACACGTCTATATTTCAAAACTATTAATTATGGTACGATTAATGATTTATTTGTCGTTATTTATATGCGTCTTATAAAAATCGCAATAAACTTAACCTTAATTGAAATAATTCAAAACATATGGAAAGAACAGATGTGATGTAAAATCAGAGTTTAGGTGAAAATTACACCCCCTCATTTTTATGACGTGTCAATTTGTCCATTGCTTGTCCCACCTTAGGTTTTCGTATTATGTGAATTTTTTGTAATGTTATTGCGTCATTCTTTCCTAATTTACTTAAAGCTCCAGATTTAGCTGCTGCAGAAACGTGAGCTTTCCGGGGTAAATAATGCATAAGATACAAAGCACGTTCGGAAACGAAACGTCTTTTCTCACTTACAAATGGAGAAGCGACGCTGCGGAGTGGTTTTGTCTCGACTGTAGTGTCAAAACCTTACTTGCCTGGTAAATAATGCAGGCCAGCAAAGTGCCTTGCCACCAGCAACACACACAACTTCGTAACACAGTTAAGTGCATTTAAATTTAAAAAAGTGTACTTCAACATATACATTTTACTTTTTGAATGTACAAAGTAAAAATACTAATTAAAAATGTTGGTAAACTTATCCTGTTTTCACTCCCACTGAGTCTGAAAAGAGGTTTTTAACTGGGTGTTTATTGGCATGTGAGTTTTTCCACATTACATTACTGAACTAATTTCCGATTCGATGAGCAACATCTAGTTTCGTCCATATCTCGGGATCGTTTTTTGGTTAAAAACTGAATGTAGTTCATAAGTTTACAAACAAAATGTATGTATCGCTAGGTTCCCGAAGTGTATTGTATGTATCGGGGGGTAAGTGTAGCAGTCTATGGATTGTCCAAGAGAAACGACAATTAAAAAAAAATGTTGTATAATAGTGTTAAATTAAAATTAAAATATTATTGATGTTACTTAAATAAATAATTTTAAACAAATAAATATTAAATATATAAAATGTTAGTCAACAATGGGTTTTGAACTCATTTCTCTTAGTTTCATAAGCAAAAATCATGGAACTGAACCAACAGTGCACATTGAAATAATCGATTATTTGTAAAATTAGTTTTACATCGAGAGTACTAATAACGAGTATACGCAAGAGCGACAATTTTTTACATATTGTTTCGAGCTATTAGGAGTTTCTATTTTTCTTCGTACAAAAAGTATTACGTCTAAAGACGTTTTTATTTCACGTATCAGACTTGCCGGAATAAAAGTTATAGATGAAGTTATATAAACTAAAGTCAGTATATATTGACTTCAAATGAGATAAATTTATAATTCGAGAGTTTATAAAAAGAACCCAACAGCCTTTAAAAAAATATGTTTATTTAGCTAAATCTCTAATTGTAATTTTTTTAATGCAAATGTTCCGCACGGACTCAGTTATATGTATTGAAACATTTGATTATAATCTGATAAACCGATTTTTAAAAAATAATAAAAAAAGTCTATCACTTTTTTTTGATTGTCGGAAAGTTTACGTCATTCAAGAAAGTTGTGATTGTATATCTATTCTGTTCCTTATGTACACGAGAGATTTACTAAAAAATGAAGATACAAGATTGGCGAAGATTTTGCTCAGATATGGTTCGGTTCAAGAGCTATCGTAAAAATCCGTCAAATAACTCAAAATTGGTTTGTCAGATTTTGTCTTAATTTAGTTCAACAAACTTGAAGCAAAGGTAATTTACAGTTCGCAAGAAATATTAAATAGAAATTTCACCTGTAGTCAGATTTGTTTTTTTAAATTATTCTCAAACCGTAATGTACATTTTTTTATTTAAAATTTGCGAAACGAAATTTGAGTACAGATTTTGAGAAATTAGGCGATTTTATTTATTTTTTTTTAGGTTATGGCTAACTGTATTTTCATAGAAACAATTGAATGTGAGAAAACGTTTTTACCTTTTACTTCCACAACTTTTAAACGCGTTCCTTTGCACTTCCTCGCGTTAAAACAATGTCCTAAACAATCTGCTTACTTATTTTCATTCGTAAGTCGCAAATCAGTTGTAAGTTTTCCATTCTTTACCAAACAAATGTAAAACATAACGCTCTTAACGTGATTATTCAGACTTTTTCCACAAATTACATTCAACTAGATGCAATAAACAAAATTGTTTCCTGATTTCGGTAACGGAGTGGAAAACTTTCGATTATTATGTCAAATTTGATGGCACCTTCCACGAGCGTCAATGAAAGTAAGAAAAAGAAACTCTTAGAAAGTGATATAGGCCTACAGTATAGGCTATAAATTGAACGAGTAATTCTTGGCAATTGGGTTCCGCTTGAACGGAAGGTACCATCTGGCCCCTCGAACTGTGGCACTGGAAAAGAGAGCTGGAACGAAAATCAATTGGAAACACCGACGTCACAATTTACAGTTTTACAGGAAATAACAACAACAGCACTTCCTGTCAACGGCAACCACCCACGCCAAGGCGACCTAGATTATTTAAATTAACTCTTTCAGTATGGCCGAGTGCATTGGTCATACAGTCTGCAAGCAACGGACAGTTTTCCTTTTGGACGCCATACAAATGGCAAATGTTGTGCAGTATGTGTATGGTGACCACTAGACATTTTTAGTCCCCTAATGTAAAATTTTGTTGTCCTAAATTACCTGCCATATTTCATGAGCTCGTACTTCATATCTTAGATAAAAAAATGTTTATAAATTTCAAATCTTAAATTACATGACATTTCAAATGTAATGTATTACCTCATAATAAAGATTTATCAAAATAACAATAGTTAAATTTTACCAGTTTTGGTATTCATACGTCACTGTTCATCATTAGTATAAAGTAACCTGTAAACAGAGCCCAAATTTGAGAAATTAATTAATGACGTTTCTCAAAAATATAAATTTTTCTTTTAACTCAAAAAATACTTTTCTTTTTAGAATAGTTCTAATATGTTTATTATGAAACCAAACTGTAAACTATTAGCTACATTAACTGTAGTTGTAGGCTGAACTTCGGAATGTTGTATGTAAACTTCGTTACACATTTTGTCACTGCTAATATTTGATACAAATGCAGAAAATAAGCCTTTAATTGTTTAAGAGTAATTGTAAAACACATTCGATGCTAATTAACAATTAAAATGTTACCCGTTAATTGGAATACATATACGTGAAATAATTGATTACATAAATCATTTTAATTATATTTGTAAATAATTTATTTCTTAACGCCTACAAAGGCTGTATTATATTTGATCAACCTCTTTTATATAATCTAATTGTAAAATAATTAATTACTTCTGTATTATGTGAGACTAATTATACAATTAATAACCCAATTATCGCGGGCAATTTTGTTCTTCCCTCGTCTATACCGTATGCCGTTAGCGTACAAAAAATTAAACTCCCTGCGATTTTCTCGCTTGCATAGTATTAGGCTCAGGCCACAATGCAATTTGTACGCCCGGACAAATCGCAGCAGGCAAACTGCATGTCGACAACACATTGACTTGAGTGGGACCGCCACAAGTATGCGAAGTGACCGCATGCTGCGGCAACTCCGCATGAGAATTTTCTACCGGAGAAATGACAACATTACAGTCTTTAGGAGCCGACCTCACGGTGCGGAAGAAATACCATTCTGCGTTCTCTTTTAAAAGTTAATTTGTGCTTAGACAATTTGGTTTAATAAATCTGTTTTTTTTATATTTTATAGTGAGTGGGTTTAAAATGTTCGAAAACAGTAAGTTTATAGAAATAATCAAAATGTTTGTGGGACAAGAGCTGGGACAAATGCTGGCTGAGTATTCGGATAAGAACTCACGGGAGAAAGCATGGATTGAGTTTGGAGAACGTTGCTCTGCGCTTGAATTGAATTTTTTAAACTGGAAGCCATTTTTGGTTACAAACGGTCTTAACGAATTCAGCAATTAATCAAATGATTTTTAGAAATTCTTTAAAAACCAAGTTCTCATAAAACTTTTCGAAATTTTTCCTTCCCAGGCGTTTAGCAATGAATAAATAAATTATCCTAGTGATTACGCCTAATGTTTGATTAAAGTTCAAGGCATGCTTCTAGAGCACTGAAAATTTGATATGATCATTGCCCTGTGTGAAGATAGACTTATTTGGGAGTGTCGATGCGGAGAAGAGTTAATTTGATAGGGTACGCCCACTATGCAAATCGCCGCATTGTGTGGGCTCAATTCACCCGTGCGGGAAAATCGCATAGTGTGGCCCCAACCTTAGAATTCTGTTTTACTTGTTTAAAAGGCGCCCATTCATCCTCCAATCAGTTCAATGGTTACCGAGTGTGACAGGTTTGCAAAGGGTCATTCTGACAACACGAATTTATGGTCTAAATTTATGTTTCATAAAAATAAATTTAGAAAAACATTTTACATTACTGTACTCTCTGCAACTCACTAGTAACCAGAATTATAAGAACGTTTAAAACTTCACTGTAGGCTTCTCCATTTTCGAAAACAGCAGTGCTGGACGCAGCACCCTGAACAAGTTGGCAACACTGTTTGCTGACAGCTACTTCGGCTGAGCTCGGCAACACTCGCACTCTTCTGTTCTAAATTTAAGTATATTTCCGGCAGCCTTGTTTCCAACTTGCTAGTAATTGTGCCATCTGAGGTTGTAAGTGATTAGAGGTACCAGCATACCAATAGTAGACAATGTAAACATATTTGTTTCACTGGCCGCACCATTTTTTTGAAGTAGCACCTCTCTACTTGCACCGTGTAAACAGACATCTGATCTAGGCTTCCAGTCGCGCACGTCAATAGTAATTCTCAGTATCTTGATATGTAACTAGTGAACTAAAACTAGTAACAATTAAGCATAGTAACTCTTCAAATTGTTCTAGCGTTAATCTCATAACTGTTGTAAATTCCTCAGGACTTGTTGAATGTAACACATTAAGAATAGTTTTTTTGTACCATCGTTTTATTACACAACCGAGCTCGTGCCTACGTCTATTCTCCTTTCCTTCTCTTCTTACTGTAATATCTCACACAAAACACACCGATTTTTAAAGTACACAAAGGTTTTACACACACCAGCTTGCAACGCTACAAGTTGAAGATCTTGCTGGTTTGCGCCATCATATACCTACATGTATGATGGCAGTAATTAATTTTGCACCCTTAAGCCCGAGTCTACTTAGGCTCATGGGCAATACGGCCCTGAAGATCTAGGAAAAACTAAGTTAAGAACCTAACTTTTTCAGGGGATTTGGAAACCAAACCTTAAAATTGATTTTTTTAACGATCACAGTAAGCTATACCGATCCTTTGTATATTACGAAAGTAAAATTTGTTCCTTTTCAGAAAATATTCCGGTCCCTAGTTGATAGCGTACTAGGCTTTCACCCCGAGGACCCGGGTTCGATTCCCGGTGAGGGTTTGGCATTTTCATACGCTATAAATCATCCCATCGTCTGCATTAGCCCAAGTGTGCACAATAGTCGGACGTTAAACACCAAAAAAATTTTTTTTAAATCAACGTGTATACCTTATCTACTTGTCTGTATGAACTCGCCACCTTTTGTACTACCATACTGAATGCTTTCAGTGAATGGCATTGTATAAACAAAGCCTGCCAGTCTAAGTGCTAACAGTCAGTTGTATCACTATGTAAACTGCTAATTCCAGACGTTTACAGTACTAATGCTGGTTAGTCATTTCCAGTTAAACTGGCATGCCAGTAAGTGACAAAATGTAATGAATCATTGCAAAGAGCCAGCTGCTTGTCACTAGGCATGTCACGTACGTTTTAACTAGCGTGTACTCGTATATCTCCGCCTTTGTGTTTTCGCGCGAGTGTCTGTACTGATAACTTAATGATATAATCGAAACCATAAGTAAGGACATGTATTTGGGAATGTATTAAGTTCGAGTACAAACACATAGTCTAGCAGTTACAAATACATTTGCTTTCTGAGTACTTATAGAGTAACGAAAGCTTAGTGATCATAGATTATAAAGAAGAAAAAAATATACAGCAGTTTACACAAATTAATTTTCATTTACAAAATACGCCTTACGATGAATTTGTGAAGTCCGGTGTGGGCCAACAATAGCCATTCGTGAAATAAAGGCATAATCTAGCAATGTGCTAACCCTTGCCAAGTAGTCTGAGCTTAGGCTTACTAAATACACTTATAGTAATTTTGTTGAACCAAGGGCAAAGAGTTAGTTGCTTCTTCCAAAACTCAAATCTGAAGATCACACGCTTAAAGTGACGCACTTAAAATGGGCGGCAGCCAACGCAACAAAATATAATAATACAAATTTCTATTTATATCTTTTATTTTGTCGTAGAATCAGGACAACGGTGGAAGCGGTCACTTTACAGTTAACGTTTGTTCCAATTATAAGAGTAATTTTATTTTTAGGGATTTACGGTGTTCTGTTTCCAACAATCGAGATTTTGTCTGAAATATTTGTTTCAACTACTTTTATAGTGATAATTTTTCTTTTAATGTATTATTAATTTATAGCTACAATGTGATTGGCTGGATGTGGAGACCATGTGATATATTTTGTGTTAAGGCCGAATCGCTTCAATAAAAGAAGTGTTTGCACTCTGTAGTGAATTTTATTGAATTCAGGTCAACTTTGCGTACAACGGTTGTGCTTAACTTACTTAAAATTAAGTCTTTATTTTCCATAAAAATGAGTTATTTTACAACAACAACAACAAAAATAGTCTTCTTCCATTAAATTATACGTTACTTTATATTTAAATGTTAATTTAAAACCGTTATTCGCAAAAAAAACGTTAGACTATCTTTAATAAAATCTAGTCTTTATCATTTATAAAAATAAGTTGTTATATCTTATTTTACTATTTTTAAGCTGCAATTTTTCGTAAAATTCTTTAAAAAAATGAGTCGTTGTTATCCTTAAAAACCGCTATCTTCCATAACACGGAGTTATTATCTGTAATAATTCTGGTCTTCGTAATAATGAATCCTTATCATCCATAAAACTGAACCCTTTATTTTCCATAAAAATGAATCCCTTGCTACCTGAATATAAGTTAACCATAGGGTTTATCATGTTCTACTTTTATACAATTTTTATTTTTATGCCAAAAGATATTTTGAAAAGTCAAATAATTTGTTATAAAACGCATATCCCTAATCTTTCTCTTGTTACAAATTAATTAATTTTGTAGAAGTTTAGATTAGAAATACAAATTAGACGTTTTAATCATAATCTAAAATTTATTTATATAAGTGTACGCGTTAAGTAAATGTTTTGTGGGCCGTTTACAAATAATCTGTTACAAAGAATTCTGAATTCAGTAGGTAACTAAGTCTAAATGAAGCATCAGTTGTTCTTTTGTTTCTAGTTTGTTAAATTTTCCAAGCGTGTTCGAAATACAAACTTTTGTTTGGAACTCTGTCTTAATTACTGGAGTACAAATTAAAGATCAGAAAGTTTTCTCCGCAAAGTACCTTATTTTTCTTTTCAACTTAAACTCTGTACAAATGTGAAAGAAGCACGTATTATCGTTTCATCGACATATTTTCATTTTAAAGAAATGCATGTACATATTTTTTTTTAAATACGTTTTCGAAACCATACTTAAAGGAATAATTGCGGCAGGCGGAGAAGTACAAATAATTCCTATCCAAAACTTTTATTATCCTCCAAAAGTCTTTCGCTATCATACTGTATAAAAAGGCCAGATATCATGGCTCTTCCCATGATTTTTTAAAAAAGGAAACTCTTCTTTTGCAATATTTCTTTGTTTTTAAAGTTTTACAAATGTTTCATTGAGTAAGGAGTAACTAAGGGGTGTAATTCATTATGAAATCCTCGCAAGGCATGTTGGTAATGGCTTAATTAGGGTACCTAAATACGAAAAATACATTTTCCTTTCTTGGTCCTAAATTTTATAACTTAATTCCTATAAATTGGCTATAAACTGTATAAATAATACTTAATCATTTTTGTTATTGGTAATTGCTTCATTCGTATGTAGCAGTGGAAGATATGTTTAATGTTATTAAACAGGCTAATTAATGGGATCTAATGTTGTGATGGTAGTTTGAGAAAATAATATTTTGTGTGCCTTAAATTTGTGTGTGTGTGTGTGTGTGTGTGTGTGTGTGTGTGTGTGTGTGTGTGTGTGTGTGTGTGTGTGTGTTCGGGTTAATGAAAAGGCCAATGAAATTTTATTTGGTCTAGTGAAATGACAGCCGTCTGTCTGATAATGTGTCTGTGTGTATTAATGGATTTGAAAATTACATGTAAAGATAATTCCCAATTATAAGATAAATTTTAAATAAAACTTTTAAGCAGAGGTTGTAGTTTATTGTTTGAAGTACGATATTATTAATAGTAATTGTTATGGATAAACTTTAATTTTATTTAACATAAATATTTTGTTATTTAGTGTTTGTTTTGGTAATTTGTTATCTATGTATATTTAAGATTTTTTTGTTTTCTATATGTAATTTTGGTTCTGTAAAAAATTAAACAAATAAATAAAATTTAAAAATAATAATGTGAAGGAAAAATATAAATATTTGTTTGTACTAAGTCTACGTATTGGCTATAAAACGTATATTGAAAACAACAATATTTCAAGTGACTGTGTAATGGCTGTAAAACAGTAATTTACAAAGAGTGCATTTTTCACTTAAATATGTAATGGCTATAAAACGATTAATTACAAAGAGTGCATATTTTAATTGACTATGCAATAGCTGTCAACTATTTATTACAAAGAATGAATGTTTCATGTGACTATATCGTTGACAACTGTAGAACGCTCAGTTTAATGTAATTTCCATTTTCAGTACAAAAATTAGGTTACAAAAAGCAGTTCACATGCTGTTTTGAATGAAAGAAAAACAATCACATAACTTTTTATTTTCATCGCTCCATAAGGCTTAAATATAAAATTGTCAAATAATTAAACTAGCCTACATATTATTAGTGATCGTTCTTCTTTAATTAATGTATTATCAAAACAAAACATGATCTGTGAACAGTTATTTTTTTCATTTTCTAATACCCAGTGATAAAAAAGTTTTTTTCTAGGTTTTTGTTTTTGGACACGAAAATCGCTACTGTTATCATACACACATAGTCACGAACACAGTTAAATAATAATAAAGCAGTGTTTTATTTATGACCTTACATATTACATTACAATCTCTCTCTCTCTCTCTCTCTCTCTCTCTCTCTCTCTCTCTCTCTGTGTGTGTGTGTGTGTGTGTGTGTGTGTGTGTGTGTGTGTGTGTGTGTGTGTGTGTGTGTGTGTGTGTGTGTGTGTGTGTGTGTGTGTGTGTGTGTGTGTGTGTGTGTAATTTATAGAACAAATCTGTCATAAAGCTCCACTGGAAAGAACATGTCAAAAAGAAAAAGGTTGAATTAAACATGCAATTTAGGAAAATTAACTGGTTGATAGGGAGAAACTCAGATTTAGATACAAAATAAACTGCTTCTATACAAGCAAATACTGAAGCCGGTGTGGACCTATGGAATCCAGCTGTGGGGCTGCACAAAAATACAAATGTAAAAGTAATACATTACTATTAAATGTATATTGCTGGATAGGCTTTATTGCCTAGTTGTAAATATGTTAAATAAAAAAAAAAAAAAAAAAAAAAAAAAATCTGTCATGTCAAGTTTTCGGCATACGTTAATCACGCACTATTACAAGTAAACACAGCGATCTGCACGTGAAAGTAAATTTGTTTTTTCAATATATATCCACAACGAGCTTACAACTGCATCCATTGTTACTGCTTCCTGTATTTACAGCAAGTCTGTTTGCATACCTGCGTCAGAAGGGAATACAGTTAGCGCAGTGTAAAGGCTGACTGGTAACAGAAGAAGGTCTGGTTGACTGGCCAAGAAAAGGTTTACCAGCATCACGCCATCACATCGTCTAATCCACTGCTTATCCGGATGAAAACAAAACTATTGCTGGGATCCTAGTTTACGTATGATGAATGGACTTTAGTTGTGCACTGTTATATTAAAATCATTAATAAGAAACACTTTTAAACAATA
The DNA here is from genome assembly GCA_022606455.1 of Callitettix versicolor. Classification (NCBI taxonomy): domain Eukaryota; kingdom Metazoa; phylum Arthropoda; class Insecta; order Hemiptera; family Cercopidae; genus Callitettix; species Callitettix versicolor. The sequence continues at coordinate 58,791,066 of CM040183.1, forward strand.
CTGAAAATTTTTTAATAACAACGTTGAAACGTGATGTGTATGTATGGAGCATCTTCATGAAATTTAAAAAGTTTAGCTTATAAAAGGTTTTTAATAAAATTTTGTTCCTCAAACAAAATAAATTTTGTATAAAATTATTAAAAAAGAATAATAATAAGTACTATCACAATATAGTTCAAGTATGTGATGAAAGGTTGATATTACAAGTTTTTTACAAATATTTTTGACGCTATGCAGACTATAATATAAATTCTACATATATAAGGAAGTTGACTTAAAAACTTTAAACTAAATGATTGCTGATCCAAGCACATTTCAGTTTCTATATTTTTAATATCTATTTATCATATATATATATATATATATATATATATATATATATTTATATATCTATTTATATATATATATATATATATATATATATATATATATATATATATATATATATATATATATATAATCTCAATATAATAGAATATAAAAATTGTGTTCCATCCTACATTATTTTAACTGCAAATATTTTTTCTATAACTAGACACGTTCATAATAACATAATAAAATGGAACAGTAAGTATATCGACTTGCTTTCATGTTATAGTAAGAGTTTTAAATGACCTTTTACAGTGATTAAAATGTTCCGTAAATTTATTTGAAAATAGTTTACGTACCAACAATAGTTAAAAAATTAAGAAAAATATTTTTATTTGTTAGTTTAAAAAATATAATAAAATTAACTGTAAAGTTTTGTGTAATTTTGTCTTTATTTAATGTGATAGGTTAGTTAGTAAAGGAAAGGATTCATTGGCTACATTGTAATTGTTCAACGAATCAAATTTGTTTTTTAAGTAAACCGAAAGCAGCTGATGTAACTATATTCAGTTCTTTACTGATTGTCACAATCCCTTGTTCAAGTTCTAGGAATCAAAAGAAAACAAATAATTACACACATAAAGAAACAGGTTGTTATAGATGTAATATGAGCAAGGTATGCATTGCATTGAAAGTGCATCGGTTCAGGTCCAACCAGTTTACCGACCATCGACCCATCGCTGCGCTTCTCACCACTTCACCACTGACCAGCTGGCAAGTGGCAATATCCTCAGCAACAGTATAGAGTTTCCTTACTTCCATCAAATCCTTTGTTCTGCAATAATGTAAACTACATAAGAAAATATTTTACACAGTATTTTGTAAGTAAAGAGTACAAACACATAGTATTCAACTATCACACATTCTTATTAAACATTATTACTCGAGTATCCACACGAAACGTATGGACCGCTATCCGAAAATACACGAAAAATCAGCAATGTTCTTGCTTCGTAATTGGTGGAGTATGTAGCCTTGTTGATGTATATGAAGGTATTGATGATTACGTTAATTCTGCAGGAGAGTTTTGTCGATTCTTGTTTTTATAAAAAAAAGAACAAGGACAAAAATAGGATTTAAAAAAATTATCAAATAATCCGTAACTGACAAGTCTGCGCTAGCGTTGTCTTCACTTTCACGCAATTATCACGTGAAACAACGTGAAAGTTAGTCGTGTAACAAATTGATTAAAATTTGTTGACCAAAACGTTCTGTTTTCCAAGGTCATTGATGCCTGACCGTGTGTTTCAGCAAGAGCTGAACACACTTTAGTTTAATAAAATTGTAGTATTCCTGTCTTGATTCAATTTTCTGCATTTAAAATATAAACATTGTTAAAGGCAAATATGTTTGTAATGAAATATCTTTAAATTTTTATGCGTCCTCATATTGTTTTTAGTTTAATTAATTATTATTAAAGCACGGAGTTGAATGGAAATCAAAATCGGCTTTTCTAATACAGTAGATTCTCGATTAACCGTTATTCTTGCGACCGTTGGGGTGACGGATGACAGAATAGATGGATAAGAAGTAGACCACCCGTACTTTCGGCGATCGATAACAATAACATACTATAGGCCTACTCTGTTTATAGTACAGAATGTTTTATTATTATTATTTTGGAAAATATAGTAAAACTCTTAAAATTTTATTTAACTTTAAATATGTATTATAATTTTTTTACATATATTGGTGTTTGATACAGCTAAATCTTTTGATAAGTATTCATACGTGAGAGCACTGCGCGGTACTTGGAGTACTCACATGTCTGTTATGTGATCGACTTACACGCTGAATGGTATTATCGTAAATAGTGTAAGAGTGTTTCTATGTCATTCCAGCAGGTGATTTTACTTTTCCATTATCAGTGTTTGTTTACGGCAGCAATTAGTGTCAGCTGCGATCGCCTAGCTATAAATAAGTTGTGTCCAGTTACAGTGTTTTGTTTTGCCTAGAAGGTTAGTTTTATTAATTACAAATTATTTACAATCCAAGACTGTTTAAAAATGTCAGATAACATATACATAGTAATTAACCTGACGGTTAAAAGAGTGATTGTTGGTTAATCGAGATTTCACTGTGTAGTATTAAGGGAACAGTTGTATGTCATTCTTTAAGTAGATGTATAGAGTTTTATTGAATAGTAAATGTCTAGGGAAATGTGTATGCAATAGCTTAGTGTCCTTAGAGCGGGCGCTGCAAAGCTCACTTTACTGTTTTATAACGTAAGTAGCACGCGGACTGCAGTAAATAGGAATTATTGTAAATCATTTTGTTTAAATAGAATATTTTAAGTTAGAGTGCCTAGTATTCCATTTTTATGTTCTGTCAAATCTACAACCTGATAAAGTCAGCGTTTGATAAAGTCAGACCCTCTATTAGGATCTGAAGACCCGTAGTGCGTGAAGCGGTAATAATGTCTAAACAGTGAAGCAGAATAAGTTGGCGATTTTATTGTCTCGAACAAACACTAAAATAAATATAAAGATCAGAACACAATTTTATTTTCAAAACGGAAGGGGAATAAGAACCATTTTTTAAAATGTGCCGTGTTTTTCTTGTTGCAAAAAAGTAGTGAACATTTATGATGACAAAAGCATGTATTTAATTTTTAGATAATGTGAAATAATAGTAATAATAATATTCTCATTTGTAATTTATATCAACATTTTGGAAGCGTTTTTGCACTGTATTTTAAATATTTTTAAAGTTACTTTTTTATTCAAATAATAAGAAATGAGTATTAACTATCAAAACGAGACTTTAAAGAATGAAATTGAAGGTTTTGTTGAAACATACGGCATTCAGTTTTAATTAAAAATGTGATATTATTATGTAATAACTATGGCTTACAATTTTATTAGTTAAAAGAAATCAAAATGGTCTGTTACAGTGTTAATAAAGTAAATATGACTACGGCTTTGGATCTTGACGTCAACGCGTTCTTGACAGATTCATTTGGCAGTATCCTGTCTATATGAGTCATAAAATTGTTGTTTCTATCCGTGTACAGTATAACACAAATTATTTGATATAACGTTCGACGATAAAATATACGAATTTTGTGGCGTAATAAAAAGAAATAATAAAAAATACTATTGAAACTCTTTTTCTTTTAATTAGGTCAAAAAATCAGGTTAAAAAGCAATCAGCAGAAATAGGCTTATTTATTTTAGTCAAACACGAAGATTAATAACTCAAGTTTGTACCGAATTTGAGATTAAAAAAGTACACTTCAAGGGTTAACTGAAAAAATTATAAACTTTCCGAAGGTCAGGGTTTACCTCGATTTTTTCCGATTCCCATTAGAACTGTAAATTTCTTTTGTTTCATTTTTATTTCACTGATTTAAATTATAAGTCTTCATATATAACGGAAATATGATAGCCTACATAAATTTTTGAGAAACTAACCTAGTTTCCGGGGGTTTAATAGCTCTTAGGCCTAAATGGGTAGCTTCATTATTAAATATAACGACATATACCGCGTGCATGAATAATCTATTTGCCAACCATACTTGAGCCATACTGTGGCATAATCGTCAGAACCAATTTTTAAGAAAACACTATTTTTGTTAATTTTAAGGATGTTGTTTTTGCAAAAAAAAATATTTTTGAAAAGTTAAAAAATGATCTCATAAATGGGCAAAATAGGGCCCATGGTTCAACATAGGCCTATAGACAGTAAATACAGTAACAGTAAATACTATTTTTCTTAGTTCAGGGAATCTGAAATTTATCCTTGGACACGTCATGTAAATACACTTTCTATACAAGTAAATGTATAGTTACAACAACAAAAAATAAATAAACAAATAAACATAAACGTGAATGTACTATACAATTAATCAATTTAAACTGTCGGGGGCAACAAAAGATGGGTAAGTGAAAAACTATTCATATAATTTAACGTTACTGTAACGGTTTTGTATTGTCAGCGAAATATCTTCCCATTTTATTTTGTGGCTGCATTCCCTCAGGATTTATAGCCAATGCTTAAATCTTAGTAGTTTGAGAAACACATGTTGCAATGTAAATCCTTTCCTGCTTCTGACACTAGCTCATACATCATGATGAAATTATAACACTTGTTTTATTGGTTTTCAAATACGGTAATTCTTGTGAATGAAGCTCATTTTGTAGGAAAAGTAAATATTCGAAATAAATTTTGAGAAATTCGTATAAACATAAATTTTTTAGGAAGCTACACGTTTAATCTATATCTGTCAAAATGTTGGATTATTTTTTCATATTCAGATCTGCATTCTTTCTAAACAACCAGAAAATCTCATAAAATCATTTTCAAATCCTAGAATTTAAAAGTAGCAACTGTTAGATAGAAGAACATTTTGTAAAATGTATGCTAGCCGTACATCCTAAATTAGTTTTTAAGCTGTCACAAAATAATTTTGTAGGAAAACAGTTTGCTTTTAGCTTGTTCTCTTCGCGCCAATGCCACATTAATATCAGCATTAGACGAAAAGGTTATTTCAAATGTCAACAGTTAATTAATAGCAAACATTTTTGCTCAATTTCTGAATTCGTGTCAAACTTTTAATTAATTTTGCAACGCAATTATAGAAACAATAAAACGTAGAATCATTTTACCAATAACGAGTTTTCCAATAACTTCATCATTTCTTCGCATCTTCTCGTTGCCAATTTAGGTTAGAACGGTTAAACCCATCGTACACAATTTCCGGTTTTGACCGCCATATTACCGCAGGATTTGGTGTCAGCTGTGGAATCCATTCGTCAGTTCGAAGAAATTAATGCCTCAATTAATAGAAAAGTATTGTACAGTGCATTTGTAAAAGGTGAAACGAGTTTTTAACATTGCTTAAAACTTGATTGTTCACATTATTAGAAGTATTTGTGCAAGGTATAAATAATATATAGGCTTACCTGTAGGGTTTACGCTTATGAGTAAAAATATGATGAGTTTATGCAGGGGACTCGGTGGTCGATGTGGGAAAAGCATCGGTTATACTGCGTCTCTGAACAGCGCGCCTTAAAGTTAGTCTCAATTTTGGTCATATAACTCTTCCAGCTTGCAGAAACTTCGTTCGTGCTAACTGTCTGTACGTTACAGGACATGTAAAAGTCGTACATATAATTTCATTCTAATATCTTCGTAAAGCTAGAGGAAAGTAAATTCTTTAAGCAATCTAAGCTGTTTTTAGTTTGCTCAATGCTGTGATGAATGAATTAGCAAGATTCAGAGCAACAGAAGATTGTTTAACTTCAAGCGGGTAGTTGTTGCTGAATAAATTAATACAAACAGGATTTTATTAAAAGCAGAATTTAATACGGCCAGTCTAACATGGCGGCCATTAAGGTCTTGAAAATTACATACTTGTTTTACAACAAAGTTTAAATAATGAGACACTTCCCTACTTCCCAAAGGACATTAAAAATACTTCATATTTTAAAAATTGGCGACCATTTTATAATATGGCGTCTATCTTTCAAATTTCATACAAAAACTTCTATTTTTTATTATGTTTTAGAATTTTGCACTGTTGATAAACTCATTTGTTTAGGTTTTACAGGCGCTTAAAATTTCAATAATTTGAAGTTTGTGGATTTTCATGAAGCTATTTTCCGTGCTTTACAATATTTTGTAATGTTAAAAATTTAATTTCCAATAAAGTTAATGTAAATTGTAATTTAGGACTAAAATTTAAATAAATATTATTTAGTAGACAGACGAAGTATGGATGAAGTAGTCAGGTAATTATAAACCTTATTTCTGCCAGACTTTGTGAAGCCAGAACACATGTAAGCCTAAGCAAAGTTTGTCTGTAAACAGTGCACGATAGTTGACTCTTGACATTACTGTTTCATCTAGGTTTGAAATTTGGATTAAAGATGAATTTTTATATCTGTAGACACATTTTGAGAAATTATGCATTTCACTGGCATCGAATTCTTAAAATTTCAAGCGCCTGTAATAAACTGTACATTCATTTTTATTCGCAGTTATACTAATAATACTGCATACTCAAAACAAATTTTAAAACTAACAACATAAATACTCGTAACATTATAAAACGGTACGCGAACATATTAGTAGCGTATTTTACAAATAAAAGTAAAAAAAATAAATCTAAAATTGATAACTTAATTTTTACGTTTTTTTTTTGAAAATCAATTTCACTGTCGTTATCATTGTTAAAATCTGCATAAATTTGACAATAAAGATTTTTAAATTCTATTGAAAGTGCAAAAATGAACAATGTCTGCCATCAGGTTCATTTTTGTATTTTTATTTTGAGATTACAATAGTGAAGTCAGTTTTTCAATACATTGTAACATGATTTTTTTCTAACGATTTTTAACGAACACGTTGCTGGTTAACATAACGAGTCTAAATTATTACCAAAATTCAGTTGTGCCAAATGTGAATCAGATGAAATCAAAATGATGAACTGTGTGAAAACACAAATTTGTACATAAAATTGTGTATAAAAGTGTTAGCATAACGACTCCTCAAACGTGTTGAAAGGTCAAATCCCATCAGGTTTAATTTTATGGTCCTGATCGTACGTTTACAAAATATTTGGAAACAGTAAACCATTAATTTAAATTTTCTTTATTAAATATTTTTATTTCTACGTTATGCCATGTGCTAGACATATTTAACAGTAAAATTAATAATAATAATAAGAAGAAGAAAATAAGAAAAAGATGCTACCAAAGAAAATACTTTACCTACATTCTATAAAGATTTGGTTTTCTTTAATCACATAGCATATCTTTCTAGAAAAATACAAATGGAAACCTAATTTATATGAAATAATTAAATATGAAACCAGTCAAGTTATTTTGCCGTGATGTTTATTTCGATAACGTTACAGCCATCTTCGGAAGGATATCGAACAAAAAGGACCGTCATTACAATTTGGGTGTGATGACTAACAATATTTTCAACAAAGTGTTTAATAAAACAAGTTTCAATTGTTTGGAGTTTTTTCGATATAAACTATTTGATTAGGTTTATTCATTGCTCTGGGAATCCCAGAGAAGCACTGAATTGGACTTACCTAACTACCGTTATTGTGAAAGAAATTATTACAAAAACCGTGACCATACAATACGATAGCAAGTTAATCAAATTATTGTACACTAGTTATTAATATGTGTTTTGAAGTATTTAAGAAAGTTATATTTATTCCACGAATTTGTTTTTGTTTCAGGTACCGTGAGACTGTGGTCACAGGAATGGTAGTGTGTTGAGTATTTTTGCTTCACTGTAATGACTAAGACAAAGACAGCCGTCCAGTCTTGTAAGCTGTGACCAATCACGTGACATGGTAATGTTAACTAACTTACTTCGTCACTTTTAATGTTCCTTTTTAGAAACGCAATGCAATTGTTTTGTGTGCTAACACCAAAGCGCGACTTATGTTCCTTTCAGGCAGATGTAGCACTTGGAACAAATTGCAGTTCCAAATTTTACACGAAATGCTCCATCCATTAAAGCTAGAACGAGAAGCGAAGAAATCAAAATGTATCTATGTTTATTTAATCTTCTAGAGAATAATAATACCACAGTTAATTATTTTAATAACCGCACAAAAATTTTCGCGGACGTGATTGAATTTCCAAATTTTTCCCCGTTAACGTATATGTTTTATGCCAGTTAGATTAATGAGGACGAGTAATTATCGTTAACGGTAAAGGTAAAACAACGCAACTGCGTCTCGAACCCACAACCTTGGGGTGCGCAATTCAGAGACGTCGAAGACTGACCGGTGCTTAGTGTTGTTAAAATTTCCAAAATGTAACAATTTGATAATATCGCATTACGAATATTTTAATATGCGAATATACTTTAAGTTTACAATAATAAAGAATGTTTATTTGTGTTGATTTTAACGCAGATTCCGAAGGTAAAATTTTATTTAAAAAAAACGAAATAAGTTTTATTTTTAAGAATTTTTATTGCCGCCATTTTGAAACAGTTAAGCGTATTTGTTGGGTATCGAACTTGTCCAAGATTCAATTTGTGCCGAGTTTAAATCAAATCTAAATAAATCTTGCAAACATTGTAGTAGTATTTGTGTATAAATAATGTTTTAGAGGATTTCTCAACACTTCTTCTAGAGGTCAGAATTTTGAAAATCTTCTGGATGTTATCATAATTAGCTGCCTCAGTTGCTAATTTAAAAAAAACCATTAATAATAACTTAATTTGTATTTAATTCGCTAAAAAAATGATGTTATACAGCTGATAGTTGTTGTTGTTACAGCTGACAGTTTTACGTTTAACTTCAACGTAATTAATAAAAAACATCTGATTATCATATTTTATTCCTACTTTACAGCATGTTTGTAGGACTCAAGCTCGAGGATCGTAAAATTTACATCATACCGAAATCAGATTTTCAAAAGTATTATAAATAAGATCTCAGTCGTACGATATGTGTATGATTACAAAAATTATTTATTTATTTTATTTTATTTTATAATATAACAAATCTCGGGTTTAATGTTCAGTTTATACATCAGCTAGCTTTCAAATTCATAATCACTTAACGTTACTAAAACAAACTCTTTATAGTTAACGAGTTTAATTGTAAAACTATACTAACATTCCATTTTACTTAATAACTACTCGTAGATGTGTGATGTGCTGGTGAAAACGCTGAGATGATGTTTGGATGATTTATAACAAAATAAAATGATGAATTTATATTTAGGCTATTGTACTTTAGGTTTGTTTTAAAACAGTCCGTAAATTTTCACTAATTAAAAGAAAGATTTATAAGTTTTGTGCGTTAATTGTATCCTTAAGTCTGATAATACCAAGTTTTTAAAGCTTACAATTATGTTACCAGATATATTATTTTCTGTAAGCTGTATTTTGTTGGCTATTGAATAAAATGAATGTTGAGTGCAGTTTCAAGTTGGTTTCTTAATCTATTTTATTGATGATTAGTTATATCTTTTTTTTTGAAATGCTGAAATTCTCTCCTCAAATGCTTGGATCAGAATCATAAAAATTCGCAATGGTTTTCCCATTGTTGAGTTTTTTTTTCTTATTAGAACTATTAGTTCTTCTTTATTTTTAAAAAGATTTATCATTTCTTGATGTAATTCTTTTATTTATGTTTTGTATGAAAGTATCTTAAGCTTAAATGGTGGTTACAGTATTGTATTATGAAAATGGTTTTTAATTTAATAAGGACTGCGAATAAAAATAGGCTATGGGTGTTTTCTTTTATTAAGATGAGTTCAGAATTCGGTGATTTATAAGATGCTACCTTGAGGTGATTAGGTAGGCCTATATTTGTGTTATGATTGAAATTTCGTTATCATTATATTATGCAAAAAAATTGTATTTTTTAAAATTTGAATGACTGTAATTTTAAATCGTATTCAACAGAATTTGATGGGTGGAATATTTCTCGATTTTGCATATTTATGTGAATCAATTTCTGTTCCAAGTTTGATTATCGAATTTCAACTTTTTAAAAATTGTTTATTTTTGTAAAACCATTTCCATCATGCCAGCAGCAGATTTGCTTGCTGCAATCTGCAATTTTGTTTTTTCTTTTCAGAAAATAAGATAAGTATATAAAATGGAGGTTGGGTTTATCTGATTCTACAAGCCCTGACCGGTTTGCTTGAGAGTATAGATTTATTTCTCAGCTGTCAAGTACAGACGCCGCTTGATAACATTGATTAATCGATTTTAAGTAAATAAATAATGTATATGTTTGCATGTAACAATAAACTTGTGTATGTTTTACTAACGTCCTAGCAGGCGATACTTTCTGTGCTCGTATCTCTCTCTCTTTTGTTAGTCTTTAAATACTGAGTAAGCCTAACAAAATGAATACACAGATCCTATAAAAAAACAAAGTTGGCAGTAGGAACTAGATGACAGTAACGGTTGTTACAGGCTATTTGACGTTCTCTCTGGAACCGAATAACTGAAATCACTACTGGCTCCCGATTGTCTGTTCCAAGGCACAAGGACAGTTTCTGGTCAATATCATCTTGCTTACATGTTAATTTACAAACAAGGATCACGGTGGCTTATATAAAATATTCAGTTTATCTCGTCAACCTTCATGTGAAGTGAAATTAGTGTAGGCTATCGTGTGATCAGCGTCGTGGCACTGATTCCAAAACCACAACTTTTGATCTGGAAAGTTATAAATGCAAAGAAAGATAAATGTATTTTTATCGCTTGTTGATTGGTGTAAGTACAGGTTGTTTGTTGCTTTTTTTCGATACTGTGACGTGTACATGTACATTTGGGTTGTGGACCGTCGAACTGTAGCGATTGGCTCGTGCCAGCGTGTTTTTGTTGGTTTACTAATAGGCCTATACTGTTCCGTGGCACGTCATTTTGTCGATAGGTTCTTTCACAGTATTTGGAACGTGAGCACACTGTATACCACCTAACGTGAGTCGTTCGGTGATAGTCGCCAATGATTACAGAATCTATAGATTCTGTATTCATTGTAGTCGCTGACCCCTTAAGTCGAACGACAATAAAAAATACCACAGTCGGATTCGTCGACTAGTTAAACATCAAAATTAAATTTTGGTTTTATTGCTCCTTCAGGGTATGAGCCATTGCAAAGTCTCAACTCAAACATTGTTTTTGTTAACTATATATCGAAAGATGCAAGTTATCACAAATATTTTTTACTAACATATGTTTTCAAACTATTGCTATTGTTGTAAAATTTTTATAAATTGACGATGGAAAAGAACAGCCTGGTAAATTTTCCTTACATTAAGTAGGCTATCTTGCTTTCGTACGGAACGCAGCTTCACTGATGGCTCTGGGGGAGGGGGAGTGACTAGCTCCCCTTACCATCATCAAAGCTTGCTGACAGACAGTTCAGAGAAATTGCTGCTAAATTTTCTCCAAACGCAGTGCCTATATCCTTCAAAATGAATTGCTTTGAAGCTAAAGGACATTTCATACCATCTATGGTATTTATATTACACGGTCGGATGTAATTAATTTTTATCACTGGTACTAAATATTGTAAAAGATGAATATGATAAATTAAATTATTTAATAATTGCTGAAGAAAAAAAGTGTGAGAGAAATTAATTTAGTGCGTATATTTGATTATAATAGTTTAACACTGTGAGAGCTGAATTTTTTTTAGGTTTGTAGAGAACTTAGAAAGATATGATTTAAATTTTCCATAACTTATAATAACAAGTCAGCGTTTATATACCAGCTGTTCAGTTAATTAGGGTAAAACATACTGAAATCAGTCAATGTTTTGGCAGTTTATTGCATTGTTGTAATTGTAAATGTACTTATTCGTATGATTTTTATCAGACACTGCAAGCATGACGAGTAAAATGAATGATCATATTGAAAATAGGGTCACTAGTTTAAGCTGTAGGAGCGTCAGTGTTTCTAATTTAAAAAAGGTTTTCTTAGAAAGGTTTTGCAACTTAATAATATTACAAAAATATTTTTTATAGTTATTCAAGAAGATTTTGCTATAACCATGCCGAATAAAATAAGACTGTGTTGATCAAAAAGGCAGTTAGACCGTAGGTTTAACATTTTCCAATTTTCTTGTTTTTTGCAATTTTAATATCGTAAACTTATTTATTGTTAGAGTTTATGCAAAAAGCACATCGTGCAAAATCGATGCACTAGTTTAGGCTGAATACGCGTAATTGTTGAAGAAGGAGAACATGGTTAAAAGTGATTATTCAAATCGTTTTTTTTTGTGTTTAACGTCCGACTATTGTGCACACTTGAGTTAATACAAACGATGGGATGATTTATAGCGTATGAAAATGCCAAGCCCTGGCCGGGAATCGAACCCGGGACCTCGGGTTGAAAGCCCAGTACGCTATCAACTAGGCCACCGAGGCGGCTCAAATCGTTCTTGTATGCTTTGAATGAACAGATTTTTAATTTTTTAAAAAAATTGTGCACTTTGTTTCCAACTCTATAAAAAAAATAATACTGCCAACTCTATAGAAGATTTCTTTTTTAGGTTATACGTCAACAGTGATTTTTAATATGTTGTTCTCATTATTGTAAACTTCATAACACTTACTTTGAAGAATTATCTGAACTTCAAGAATATTTCTGGTGATAATATTCGAGACGACAAAGAAATCGGCTGGAATAACTTTGAATGAAATGAACTTGTGTAATGCATCCATCTAAACACTAAGTAGTAAACATATCGGATCTATTCCAAGCTGCTTCCAAGATAAATAAAACATTTTGTAAAGTCAGCCAGCACCGTAAGCACTACAGGTTCCGTAATTAATACAGCACAGTGTCGCAACTTGCATAATGCATCCATCTAAACACTAAGTAGTAAACATATCGGACTATTCCAAGCTGCTTCCAAGATAAATAAAACATTTTGTAAAGTCAGCCAGCACCGTAAGCACTACAGGTTCCGTAATTAATACAGCACAGTGTCGCAACTTGCATAATGCATCCATCTAAACACTAAGTAGTAAACATATCGGACTATTCCAAGCTGCTTCCAAGATAAATAAAACATTTTGTAAAGTCAGCCAGCGTGTTTCTGCTCTCCTGGGCACCGTAAGCACTACAGGTTCCGTAATTAATACAGCACAGTGTCGCAACTTGCATAATGCATCCATCTAAACACTAAGTAGTAAACATATCGGACTATTCCAAGCTGCTTCCAAGATAAATAAAACATTTTGTAAAGTCAGCCAGCGTGTTTCTGCTCTCCTGGGCACCGTAAGCACTACAGGTTCCGTAATTAATACAGCACAGTGTCGCAACTGCGTAATGCATCCATCTAAACACTAAGTAGTAAACATATCGGACTATTCCAAGCTGCTTCCAAGATAAATAAAACATTTTGTAAAGTCAGCCAGCGTGTTTCTGCTCTCCTGGGCACCGTAAGCACTACAGGTTCCGTAATTAATACAGCACAGTGTCGCAACTTGCGTAATGCATCCATCTAAACACTAAGTAGTAAACATATCGGATCTATTCCAGGCTGCTTCCAAGATAAATAAAACATTTTGTAAAGTCAGCCAGCGTGTTTCTGCTCTCCTGGGCACCGTAAGCACTACAGGTTCCGTAATTAATACAGCACAGTGTCGCAACTTGCGTAATGCATCCATCTAAACACTAAGTAGTAAACATATCGGTCTATTCCAAGCTGCTTCCAAGATAAATAAAACATTTTGTAAAGTCAGCCAGCGTGTTTCTGCTCTCCTGGGCACCGTAAGCACTACAGGTTCCGTAATTAATACAGCACAGTGTCGCAACTGCGTAATGCATCCATCTAAACACTAAGTAGTAAACATATCGGATCTATTCCAGGCTGCTTCCAAGATAAATAAAACATTTTGTAAAGTCAGCCAGCGTGTTTCTGCTCTCCTGGGCACCGTAAGCACTACAGGTTCCGTAATTAATACAGCACAGTGTCGCAACTTGCGTAATGCATCCATCTAAACACTAAGTAGTAAACATATCGGACTATTCCAAGCTGCTTCCAAGATAAATAAAACATTTTGTAAAGTCAGCCAGCGTGTTTCTGCTCTCCTGGGCACCGTAAGCACTACAGGTTCCGTAATTAATACAGCACAGTGTCGCAACTTGCTTAATGCATCCATCTAAACACTAAGTAGTAAACATATCGGACTATTCCAAGCTGCTTCCAAGATAAATAAAACGTTTTGTAAAGTCAGCCAGCGTGTTTCTGCTCTCCTGGGCACCGTAAGCACTACAGGTTCCGTAATTAATACAGCACAGTGTCTCAACTTGCGCAATGCATCCATCTAAACACTAAGTAGTAAACATATCGGATCTATTCCAGGCTGCTTCCAAGATAAGTAAAACATTTTGTAAAGTGAGCCAGCGTGTTTCTGCTCTCCTGGGCACCGTAAGCACTACAGGTTCCGTAATTAATACAGCACAGTGTCGCAACTTGCTTAATGCATCCATCTAAACACTAAGTAGTAAACATATCGGACTATTCCAAGCTGCTTCCAAGATAAATAAAACGTTTTGTAAAGTCAGCCAGCGTGTTTCTGCTCTCCTGGGCACCGTAAGCACTACAGGTTCCGTAATTAATACAGCACAGTGTCTCAACTTGCGCAATGCATCCATCTAAACACTAAGTAGTAAACATATCGGATCTATTCCAAGCTGCTTCCAAGATAAATAAAACGTTTTGTAAAGTCAGCCAGCACCGTAAGCACTACAGGTTCCGTAATTAATACAGCACAGTGTCGCAACTTGCGTAATGCATCCATCTAAACACTAAGTAGTAAACATATCGGACTATTCCAGGCTGCTTCCAAGATAAATAAAACATTTTGTAAAGTCAGCCAGCGTGTTTCTGCTCTCCTGGGCACCGTAAGCACTACAGGTTCCGTAAATAATACAGCACAGTGTCGCAACTTGCGTAATGCATTCATCTAAACACTAAGTAGTAAACATATCGGACTATTCCAGGCTGCTTCCAAGATAAATAAAACATTTTGTAAAGTCAGCCAGCGTGTTTCTGCTCTCCTGGGCACCGTAAGCACTACAGATTCCGTAATTAATACAGCACAGTGTCGCAACTTGCTTAATGCATCCATCTAAACACTAAGTAGTAAACATATCGGACTATTCCAAGCTGCTTCCAAGATAAATAAAACATTTTGTAAAGTCAGCCAGCGTGTTTCTGCTCTCCTGGGCACCGTAAGCACTATAGGTTTCGTAATTAATACAGCACAGTGTCGCAACTTGTGTAATGCATCCATCTAAACACTAAGTAGTAAACATATCGGACTATTCCAAGCTGCTTCCAAGATAAATAAAACATTTTGTAAAGTCAGCCAGCGTTTTCTGCTCTCCTGGGCACCGTAAGCACTATAGGTTTCGTAATTAATACAGCACAGTGTCGCAACTTGCGTAATTGCATCCATCTAAACACTAAGTAGTAAACATATCGGATCTATTCCAGGCTGCTTCCAAGATAAATAAAACATTTTGTAAAGTCAGCCAGCGTGTTTCTGCTCTCCTGGGTACCGTAAGGACTACAGGTTCCGTAATTAATACAGCACAGTGTCGCAACTTGTGTAATGCATCCATCTAAACACTAAGTAGTAAACATATCGGATCTATTCCAAGCTGCTTCCAAGATAAATAAAACATTTTGTAAAGTCAGCCAGCGTGTTTCTGTTCTCCTGGGCACCGTAAGCACTACAGGTTCCGTAATTAATACAGCACAGTGTCGCAACTTGCGTAATGCATCCATCTAAACACTAAGTAGTAAACATATCGGATCTATTCCAGGCTGCTTCCAAGATAAATAAAACATTTTGTAAAGTCAGCCAGCGTGTTTCTGCTCTCCTGGGCACCGTAAGCACTACAGGTTCCGTAATTAATACAGCACAGTGTCGCAACTTGCGTAATGCATCCATCTAAACACTAAGTTGTAAACATATCGGATCTATTCCAAGCTGCTTCCAAGATAAATAAAACATTTTGTAAAGTCAGCCAGCGTGTTTCTGCTCTCCTGGGCACCGTAAGCACTACAGGTTCCGTAATTAATACAGCACAGTGTCGCAACTTGCGTAATACATCCATCTAAACACTAAGTAGTAAACATATCGGATCTATTCCAGGCTGCTTCCAAGATAAATAAAACATTTTGTAAAGTCAGCCAGCGTGTTTCTGCTCTCCTGGGCACCGTAAGCACTACAGATTCCGTAATTAATACAGCACAGTGTCGCAACTTGCGTAATGCATTCATCTAAACACTAAGTAGTAAACATATCGGATCTATTCCAAGCTGCTTCCAAGATAAATCAAACATTTTGTAAAGTCAGCCAGCGTGTTTCTGCTCTCCTGGGCACCGTAAGCACTACAGGTTCCGTAATTAATACAGCACAGTGTCGCAACTTGCGTAATGCATTCATCTAAACACTAAGTAGTAAACATATCGGATCTATTCCAGGCTGCTTCCAAGATAAGTAAAACATTTTGTAAAGTCAACCAGCGTGTTTCTGCTCTCCTGGGCACCGTAAGCACTACAGATTCCTTAATTAATACAGCACAGTGTCGCAACTTGCGTAATGCATTCATCTAAACACTAAGTAGTAAACATATCGGATCTATTCCAAGCTGCTTCCAAAATAAATCAAACATTTTGTAAAGTCAGCCAGCACCGTAAGCACTACAGGTTCCGTAATTAATACAGTACAGTGTCGCAACTTGCGTAATGCATTCATCTAAACACTAAGTAGTAAACATATCGGACTATTCCAAGCTGCTTCCAAGATAAATAAAACATTTTGTAAAGTCAGCCAGCGTGTTTCTGCTCTCCTGGGCACCGTAAGCACTGCAGGTTCCGTAATTAATACAGCACAGTGTCGCAACTTGCGTAATACATCCATCTAAACACTAAGTAGTAAACATATCGGATCTATTCCAGGCTGCTTCCAAGATAAATAAAACATTTTGTAAAGTCAGCCAGCGTGTTTCTGCTCTCCTGGGTACCGTAAGGACTACAGGTTCCGTAATTAATACAGCACAGTGTCGCAACTTGCGTAATACATCCATCTAAACACTAAGTAGTAAACATATCGGATCTATTCCAGGCTGCTTCCAAGATAAGTAAAACATTTTGTAAAGTCAACCAGCGTGTTTCTGCGCTCCTGGGCACCGTAAGCACTACAGGTTCCGTAATTAATACAGCACAGTGTCGCAACTTGCTTAGCGCATCCATCTAAACACTAAGTAGTAAACATATCGGATCTATTCCAGGCTGCTTCCAAGATAAATAAAACATTTTGTAAAGTCAGCCAGCACCGTAAGCACTACAGATTCCGCAATTAATACAGCACAGTGTCGCAACTTGCGTAATGCATTGATCTAAACACTAAGTAGTAAACATATCGGATCTATTCCAAGCTGCTTCCAAGATAAATAAAACGTTTTGTAAAGTCAGCCAGCACCGTAAGCACTACAGGTTCCGTAATTAATACAGCACAGTGTCGCAACTTGCGTAATGCATCCATCTAAACACTAAGTAGTAAACAAATCGGACTATTCCAAGCTGCTTCCAAGATAAATAAAACATTTTGTAAAGTCAGCCAGCGTGTTTCTGCGCTCCTGGGCACCGTAAGCACTACAGGTTCCGTAATTAATACAGCACAGTGTCGCAACTTGCGTAATACATCCATCTAAACACTAAGTAGTAAACATATCGGATCTATTCCAGGCTGCTTCCAAGATAAATAAAACATTTTGTAAAGTCAGCCAGCGTGTTTCTGCTCTCCTGGGCACCGTAAGCACTACAGGTTCCGTAATTAATACAGCACAGTGTTGCAACTTGCGTAATACATCCATCTAAACACTAAGTAGTAAACATATCGGATCTATTCCAGGCTGCTTCCAAGATAAGTAAAACATTTTGTAAAGTCAACCAGCGTGTTTCTGCGCTCCTGGGCACCGTAAGCACTACAGGTTCCGTAATTAATACAGCACAGTGTCGCAACTTGCTTAGCGCATCCATCTAAACACTAAGTAGTAAACATATCGGATCTATTCCAGGCTGCTTCCAAGATAAATAAAACATTTTGTAAAGTCAGCCAGCGTGTTTCTGCTCTCCTGGACACTGTAAGCACTACAGGTTCCGTAATTAATGCAGCACAGTGTCGCAACTTGCTTAGCGCATCCATCTAAACACTAAGTAGTAAACATATCGGATCTATTCCAGGCTCCTTCCAAGATAAATAAAACATTTTGTAAAGTCAGCCAGCGTGTTTCTGCTCTCCTGGACACCGTAAGCACTACAGGTTCCGTAATTAATACAGCACAGTGTCGCAACTTGCGTAGCGCATCCATCTAAACACTAAGTAGTAAACATATCGGATCTATTCCAAGCTGCTTCCAAGATAAATAAAACATTTTGTAAAGTCAACCAGCGTGTTTCTGCTCTCCTGGACACCGTAAGCACTACAGGTTCCGTAATTAATACAGCACAGTGTCGCAACTTGCGTCACAGATCATTAATTGCATGCGTTGCTGAAGATAATAGATGTTGATAAAATATCGAATTGCAAGTTACAGCAGCAGCACTGGAGCCGCGTTGCGTTGCTTTGACACCTGACCGCATTGTCAGGCGGGAGTGAACTTATCCCTACTGCATGGCTTCTAGCCAAATTAACAAGACAAAATTACCGCTTATTTTAACACTGTTTTATTGATGTTTTGAAATTACTGGTAAACATGCATCTATTTAATTTATTAATATTTTATTTGTCCGTCCAAAGTTCTAACTCATTAATTCATAACGTATTTTATTTCGATAAATAAATGATTTAGTCTGACACATAGTTGATATGTGTATATTGTTTTATTAAATTTGGAAAAATTTTAAAAGTTTGCTCTTATCTGAAATTCTTTTATGTTTATTGTCTCAAAGTGTAGAAGTATAACTTATAGAGACTTTATATTTACCTCTATTATCAGGGCGAAGTATCCTATGTGTGAAACTTCATACTAGAAGGTCTTTTAATCGAGGCTGTATATTTTGATATGTTACTGACTACTTAATATCTTTATAGATAAAGATATACAGTAAATAAATATATTTATATTATGTACGTATGTATCGGAAAACATTATAATCCAATAAGTAAGGGTTTACTTTTGGATTTAGGATTAATTTTTAACTGTTAATTTCATTTAATTCAAATTTATTACTCTGACTCGTTATAAATACAGACCAAGCAGAACTAAAATTTTAACAATATGAATGTTTATTTTAAGTAGTAATATCTATTTTACAGTTTTTGCCGATTCCTGACGAACAGAATTTGGGGATGCGACTTGCGGGCGTCTGTAAAGGCTACATTTATTCAAAATACGAGTCGACATACAGACAGTAATTTTTCAGTTTTTAAAAGTCTTTAAAACGTTTACCAATAAAGGTGATAAAACAAATAGCCTTGTCACCTTTAGTTGTATTTGATAAACTATTATTACTTTATCAATAGTCTTTAATTATTGATAAACTAATAACCATAGACGTTTTTTTCTTCCATAAAACTTCGAAAAAAATAGTGTCAAAAAGAGTTTGTCAGATTATCTTTGAGAATCAGCTCAACCCAGTTAATCATTATATTAACAATAATGTTTTGTAACAGTATGTCAAGATTCAATCAGAAATTTATTAAAAAAAAATAGTTATTCTATGTACAGTATTTTTTTAATAAATTGTGATGGCCCGCCTAAGTAGTGTTCTTTTCTTCTATAAAAGTTTGCCCATGACTGCATTATAGAATCGAGTCACAGCGATTACTCCGTTGCCCAAGGACTTCCTAAACATTTTGTGTGGTTTAGTTTTCAGAATGTTAAACTTAACATAATATGTGTCTGTCTGATTAAATTACCGTACATTTCCGATACAATCCTCATAAGAAATGAAGATTAAATGACACATATTGTATTTTGTGGCTGTTAAAGTGTGAATATAATTTCTTTGTTCTAAAAACATGAAACATTAAAACAATATTCTGTTATCTTGGACTTGAAGATTATACTTTGTAATTATCCACTTTTGGGTATTCATAATTTAACGCGTGAGTTCATGTTGTGATGAGATTGTCTCAGCGGAATATACAATGTACATTTACGTTTATCTTGTAGTCAAGTGACTGGTCAAGCTACGTTAATTATCGCGGCAGAAGGAAGATTAGAGGCTGGTTGCTTCATCCTGATGCAGTCTCCAGGCAAGCGTGATACTAATGTATTTGTGGATAATTCGTTAGTCAGCAATTCAGCAAGAGTTTGCTAGCAGAACTCAGCTCAGAGTTATCAAAAAGTAGCATTTATGCCGAGGTAAAATTTAAAAGTAATTTTTTACTCCTACTTAGAAAATTGCGTGCGTAAAACACATACTTTTTTACTACGTTTCATGATAGTTCAATTTTTATTATTACTTTTGTCTTCATAGAATTACAGGTAGGTTAGCGTTTCAGGTGGATTAGCGTGCTCAAGAGATTAACGTTCCTGTCTGACCACTCCTAAAGTCTTGTCAACGTCAGCCCTGTCATCGAAACCATGTCATCGAAACCTGTGTTTCGACTTTTCATCAAAGATTTGATCCCTGAGACTTCTTCAGCTTCTAAGTATAATTAGGAGCCCCTTTATTACTATTTCCTCTCTTCTCACTTTGCGCTTTTACGCTTCCGGTAAATGTAAATGTTTATATATATATATATATATATATATATATATATATATATATATATATATATATATATATTGAGGTGGGCCGCGCTTTAATAAATTTAGATGTTTAATCATTTCTTCCAATGCAGATTGAATTGCTCAACCTAGCACCTTATAGTCTGCTGCAGGTTCGCCCAAGTTTCCTTCCTTCCATGACATATGTACATCCCAGGTCCATTTTTGCCAGTTTTAGCTTTTCCTGGGTTTTGAAGGTTTTTGATCAGAATACGTGCAGTTGCATTTGAATTTCTCACAACAGGGCCTGAGAAGTAAAAAGCACGGGAATGATAATCGTGAAAAAAATCGATTTGAAGATTTTGATGGAGCTATCCGTTTTTCAGGTCCTCTGAGTCCAAAAAATGTCTTCCGAGTCCTAAATAATTCAGTTCGTAACAATCCAGATTTAAAATTAAAAGTTTACAGTTTGGAAGTAATTCGTAAAAACGAAGAAACCTTTGTTTTTAGGGTGTTTATTAAGAGTTTCATTCATAAATATTTAAGTGATTTAACTTAGTGTAATGTGAGTAACTTTTTGCAATTTTTACGCACCGTTTATTCGCATTCAAAAACCTTCTGCGTGAGTGAGTTGAGAAAAGAAAGCTTGTGCAAATAAAAGGTAAAACTTTGTTGAGCGAAGAGGGTGGGTCAAACAAAGCCCCAATATTCTAGCACAGCCTATTGTTGGTTAATCCCTCCTTCCCAAAGCCTTTGTCACTGCCTTGTCTGTTCTCAAAGGACAAAAAAGCTTTTTCCAACACATCTTCACAATTTCGTTGCTCCTTTTTGTAACAACCAATGAAATCAAGTTAATGGTAACAATAACAATATGGATTCATAATACAGATCTACTTATAATATGAAATTTACATCAGGAATGTTAGCATGCATATTAATTAGTTAGACTGAAGTTACAGGTTATTGCTAGTAACTATAAAATGGATTAACAAGAAGGCTTTTTCGGTTCAACAGGCTTGTTTATTTAACATTGACCAACAAACACATTTATTTAGCTTATAATTACACAAGTACAAGTGGGGTTGGGTCATGGTTAACTTTGAATTTTAAATCAAAACTACAGGCTATCTTATTGTACTTGAATAGTATATTTTATCACTAGTACCGAAAGTAGACTGTTCCGCTACACGACCGTGTTTACGTCCAAGGCTTTGTGTTTTAGGTATGAGTTTATAAGCATACTTTTCATCATATTGTAAAATAAATTCAAACGTAAGTAAAAGTTACATTTTATATGGCCACTTGGTTAGTCCTAACATTTTCAACTTTGCATCACTCACGAAACTTACTGTATTCATCTTCGAATATATTTTTTGATTTATCTAGTAATAACTTCCTCTGTAGCTTTGTTTAATAAGTTATCTGGTATGTCACAAACACTTTCATTAATCATTTTAAAACACGTTAATACACCTTGTTTTATAATGCCAGTTAATATCAAAATAAGAACAGCTGTTAAGAAGTGAACTGGAAAGAACTGTCGCGCTACTGGTGAACACCTGATTTTTCGTGTCACAGAACAAAAATTTGAATCTTTTTTTCCGTGCGTCCACCTGACTTTTTTCGATGGGATGTCATCTAAGAGATCTGAAAACGACGCTATCAACTAGGCCACCGAGGCGGCTTTCCGCGAATCAACACAGAAACCTTCTTGCGGAAATTGACAAAAATTTTTTTGCAATTTTGAAATACAACAAAATACAATTTGTAATAATAACTATAGATATTTTTACAGTTCTAAATTTTGATTTTTCAGAAATTTACAATTTCAAATACTTACGAAAGATACACAGAATTTATATTTTACTAATTTCCGTTTTGGAAAACATATTTTCGTTTAACAAGTACATTTAACAAATCTATTGTATTTCATAATATTTTGGCTTACTGTTTATGCATTAGAGGAGCTTTACTGACAGAAAGTCCATCAGATTTACTGACTCGCTCTCGTTGACTCAGATATATTTAATTTATCTAAAGGTTAAGTACATAAATTACCTCTAAGGTAATGTTTATTTGAAGTTGTATTTAAAAAAGAAAATTATTGTAGTTATTAAGTACTAATAATTTATTATAAATGTTTCTTTTTCTGTATTTCATATTTTGTAATTTATAGTTCGTAACGCTTTGAACTTATAACGTAAATAGTATTTTAAGTCGGTGTATATATTTCTATATCGGAATGTACTTAAACATTCTGCATCATTTAAGCATGTAAATGTTTTTATAAACTAGGCCTATTATTTTTAATAAAATGTTATTATATATTTTTATAATACATAAGCTGTTATTAACTGCTGTTATAAATGCATCCATTAAGTAACGTTAACTTGTCTATAAACTAGGCTACATATTTTAAAAATACAGTTTTGTTAATAAATTCTGTTAATGATCTCTTTTATAAATTTGTAATAAACTCATGGCGTAATGGATAAAATAATTTCTTAACAGTAAATGGAACTTCTAATTTCATTAACGTAAATGAAACTTGAGAAGAAAATACTTTTTAATTTAAAGAACCGCAATTAGAGCTCGACTCGACCAGAAGCCTTAGAAAAACAAATACAACATTTCTCTTCTGGAACAAATTAAATAGTATGTTTTGTAAAGAAAAAGAGAAAAAGTTTGGGAATTTTTTGAAATGAAACATGTTTCTTTCCTCAGGTAATTAATGTCTTATTTTATTTCGTACTCCAGCCTTTAGCTAAGAATTGTTTTTAGATTTTCGGTTTAGCATCGCATATTACATAAATAGGGTTAGACAAAAATTAGCATACATAAAAATGTTGCAGTTAGCGTTGGAACGTTTTATCGGTCAATCCTTAACTGTTTTTTTCACCTTAATGTTGATTAGAACTCTATAAAAAGAGTGTCAGAATTTAAGTTCAACTTTAAGGTTTGCAATATAGAATGTACTTCTTCCTTACTACATGATAGCTTTTATTTTTGTGACAAAAACAGACTTTGTTTAAAAAAATTGAATTATAAGGAAATTAGTTCGCATAGTCTATCAGTCCATTATTAATGAATACAAAATATTTATCTAATACTTATCTCCAAAGAGTTGTCACAGTAGTGTGTTTTTGGGCAAACATATACTAAAAAATAGAAAAAGTTAAGAAATTTAATTTTTTTCATTTTTTTAAGTAGGTTTAAAGTAAAATATCATTTTTCTGAAATAAAGTATTGTTTTAGACGCACCTTGAAATGCTTTAAAATAGCAAACAAATCGGAACACATTTTGTTAATGCTATTTAACCCTTGATAACCTGAATGAAAAACTTTTTACTCATACGCTTTCCACATTCGTACAATTAGAAGCTGAAATACATTTTGTAAACTGTAAAGTACCATTATTTTCAGTGCTTCGTATATAAAGACATGTTTCACGAAATATTGATCGAGAAGTAATGTTCAAAGGGTTCATTTTAGGGCATGTGTCTTTTATTGCCATAGCTTTATTATTGAACCTAACACTTTGGAAAATATGGTGGCTGCTTCACAATAACCAGTGTCTTCATCCAACACAATACGTAACCTTCTGTGTAGCTTCGTACTTTATGGAAGTTATTTATTAGCACAGTTTGCTGTTATTACTTTCTGTTATGTCTACTTTTGTAGCTTTATACTTTAATAACAAATATTTTGTTTTTTAAGTACAGTATGGCGTCGCTACTTTGTTACATAGATTGATTTCTATTTCTCGATTAAACGTATTTATAATGTCAAAATTACAGTCATAATAATGCCGAATAATTTTGATAAACTGTGGAAAGTTTACAGGTGTTCCACAGAATGTAGTAATAGAGAATAATAACATTGTGTTTTGCTTTGTATCTGTACACGAATAAAATTATTGTTATTGCAAGTATGAGTCGTTCTAGAAAATTAATTAATCTATCAATAAATGTCGGTATTGATATGTTTAACTCACATTAAAATTGAAAAATATAAATAAAAATTAATATTTACTGTGGTTTAAATTGAAGAAATAAGAACATATATATGTATTATAATATGACCATCATGTAGTAAAATAGTTAGGCAGTTGGAAAGTTTGAAATCAGAAAGAATTTCAGTTAAAAGTAAACGAAGGAGCGGCAGAGTATAACAGCAATTAACTGCAAGATGCGTTACTTTAAAGAAAAACTATATTTACAATCCATTTTATCTGGGTTAGAAGCTTCAAAAATATGACTGGACACGTTCGCGTATCATAAAAAAAAATATAAACTTGGCTCAAGTTAACGAAAAGCAATTAAAATTTTTTAGATATGTTCACATCTTACTGGGTTAGAGTCTAGCTGATACTTCTCGTCATTGGTTAAGTAAATTTTAGTATACTAGAAGGGATGGAGTATAAAACAGTAAACTAGGGCTGTTTAGAAGAGGGTTCTTTACAGTTTTTCGACACACTGTCCAAGACGTTATGTGGAATAATTGAATGGTAGTCATATCAGTAGTTATACTCAGCATAACTGAGCAAGTACTTTTCTATTCATGTAGTAAGTGTAGTCTACAATAAATTGTTGCAGTATAGTTTTGTTTTTAATAATAAAGTATAACCAAAAGGTGTATAAGAGTATTAAAAAAATTGCACACATTTGCTAGTGTGATTTTATTCTTTTTATTAATAGACATAATTAATTCGTTGTAAAAGTGTAACAATTAGTCTTGGTCGTCAAGCCAATCTTGACTCCGGAACCTGGAAGCTACTGACCTTCGCAACATCACCTCTACAACCCGACCTATCATCTCGTCATTAAAGACTCGATTTGAATTATCAAAGAACCTCCCTGAAATTCATTATTTTTCTTGTATAATGAAAGAATTCTTTCTTGTATCTTTAATTTATTATTAAATTGTAATAAATTGCTTATAAACTTCAGATTAATATTAATGATTAAAGATTTTGTTATAAAAATTGGATATTTTATATAAATAACCTTAAGTAATTTCCTTAAGTATTCCAATAAAAGTTAATGATTATTAAATTTTTAATAAACGTTGGCGTATAAAATTGAAAAGGCGGTATGCTGTGTTGGTACAGTTGTTAGAGGACGGTCTTTACAAATCCAAGGTCTGTGATTTGAATCCAATAGCGAATTTCCATTGGAAAATAAGCCAGTGGTTCGCTCATCATGTTAACCGTAACTTCTAAATTATGTTGTGCGCGAGCATACTTTTAGCGTTTACAATTTTGGTACGATTTGATTCAAACTTGGCACAAAAATAGAAACTTGGTGATATCATCGATATTCCAGCAAGACCATGAAATCGTTTTTAAATGGCGGCTATTTCAAACCCTAAAAATGTAATTTTTTATTGTCTGATTTTGTCAAGATAATCAACGTATCATGCTTTTGCTTATGAATCTGTGATAATAAGCCTGTATTATTTTTTCTAAATTTTTCGTTCCTTCTATTTTTGAAAAAATAATTGAATGCGTGAGTGAAAGTTTGTGCACCTAATGTTATTGCACATTCATTACATTGATTGCATTTCAACAATTTAACTTTATTTTATATTTTATTACATTTAATTAGATGTAACTTCTTTAATTTTGTCTTAATTAGTTAACCTTCTTACGGACTTCATTTGTACCTTCATAATTTTTTGTCCTTATAATTATTATTTTTATAGTTGTTAGAATTAATTCCTAGAGCTTGTCCTACTAAATACGAGTATTTTATTTAAGACCAGCAATAAACAAGTTAATTAAAATTAAGTTGTTTTATATTTTATTCATGTCTCTCAGTTAACGTGTAAGTGCACGCATCAGTTATTGTATTTAATAATCGATAAATGATTTTATCACATGTGGAAATCAACTTTTGTACAAGAAATAAACTGACTGAATCTGTGCTTGTTGGTAATGAGACTGATGGCATACTTTGTATATTTATATTAAGGATTAGTGACTTAAAAGTAAATGGATCCTAATTCCAGGTTTAAATAACATAATAAGCTCCCTGGCTACTGACTCCGAGCATATGTAACAAGTATTTATTACCTAGGTGTCTTTAGGTTGACTTAAGTTTCTAATACCGAGTCTTTCAAAAGTAAGTTCCAACTTCATCACATTTCCCAATGGAAAACCAGCTATTGTAGTGCACTTCATGGTGAACCCACACCCGAAACCTTGAAAAGAGCCGCGATCAAGACCTCTATATCATTTTTTGAGGAGGTCGTTAAAATTGTTGTGTGTGTGGGGGTTTAGTACAATCACTTCGCAATTTCAGTCCAATTGATTCCGATTGATTCTAGTTTGGCCGAAATGTCGATTTTAGTAATAGCTTGGACAAGTTCGTGAACAGTTCTAAATTTTTAAATATTCATACATTTTTTATCTTAAATATTTTTGAAAATTCCATTTCACCATCGTAATCATATTTAAAAATAGTATAAATTAGCATTTTGAATTTTCAGAATCCATTTAATTAAGAAATTAAATTTGACGGCGTTCAGAATTCATTTTCGCATGTTCAATGCAATTTGAAAGTTCTGATTACTGATAAATGCAGATTTTAACTCTCTTTGTGACTGTAAAATTAGAGTTTCA
Source organism: Callitettix versicolor (assembly GCA_022606455.1). NCBI lineage: Eukaryota > Metazoa > Arthropoda > Insecta > Hemiptera > Cercopidae > Callitettix > Callitettix versicolor. The sequence goes on from CM040183.1 coordinate 58,818,244, forward strand.
AAAAGAGAATAGGCTAAGATAAAATAAATTTCTTTCGAAATTTGGTTCCATCACGTCAGCGAGACTTCTACTTTCCGCGGTTATTTTAATTAACAGACAACCAACATTATATAATTAAAAGTTAAAAAGATTTAAAAAATTAAAATTAACTCGGAGCATCGAAACTCGATTAGCGATGTTTCCAGAGCTCAATGTGACAGAGCCGACGCATGTCCACAGGTATCAGTGATCAGTCGCTGCTACTCTTGCAACAGTGCAACTGTTTCTTTAGTTTGTAGAAGGTCCAGAGCACAGATAGATCATATACAGATAGCAATCATATATACAGTTAGTTCACCAAGGTACGATTTTTGTTAACTGTTATTTAGTTCAGATTTATGAATGAAGATAGCTATAGTGCATGTAAAATGCAGTTTGTTTACAGGACTGCATCCTCCACTCGCCTTTCATCCACTACAATGTTGGTTTTGTTTATCAGTTTGCCAGTATTTGTTTGCCCTTCCTAACTTAAGAAAGACGATTACAAAGTAACAATACATTGTAGCACCTTCGGTGGTATACAACAGTTTTACAAATTAATGAATATCGTACTACAACGATATTGCAACAGTTTTTAAAATTAATTCGAGTCTTATTGAAATTGAATTAACTTCAAAAAATGATTAATAATATTTTTGAAAGTAAAAGTGGTAATTGACTTTTGAATGCATTAATCCAAATAAAAGTTGTAAAGATTTTTTCTATGAAATTGAATAGCCTATACTTTCATTTCTGTTAGATTGATAGTTTCCTTAAATTATAAAAGCAACATTTATGTTTAGAAGGCTGTACGCTTTATTCGCATACCATTTCAGAATCACATCTATACTTTTTGTTTGAAATTTCAGTCCACTTAAAATTCGTTTTTAAAAAGTTATAGCACTTTAAACATAAAACATGATTTTTATCACATTTTCTGTGTTTACTGCAATTATCGTCGGGAATATGGGAAGAAACAAAACATAAAAAAATGCTATTGATGGAGTTAGTATCTGGTTGCATCAGGATTAGTTTTTGCTTAAATTATAACAGAAATTATGTAATAAATGGTCAAAATATTTGGGATTGAAATACCTAGGAATGAGTGTGATGCTAAGATTCATTGGAAAGAACATGTCAAAAGAAAATTATAGAATTAAATATAAAATTCAGGAAAATGAATTGCTGATTGGTAGAAGATCTGCTTTAGAACTTCACAATAAACTCCTAGTTTATAAGCAAATATTAAAACCAATTTGGACCTATGGAATACAGATGTGGGGTTGTTCTAAAAAAACTAATGTTAAAATGATTCAAACGTTCCAAAATAAAGCATTGCGGAATATGGCTAATGCACCATGGTTCGTACGTAATGATGATCTTCACCGTGATCTTGGGATGAGTTCTGTCACAGAGGAAATTCAGAGATATGCGATCTTGCACAGGAACAGATTGCAAAGACATGAAAATTCAGAAATGCTTGGTCTACTGGATAACGCAGACGACGTGCGGCGCCTGAAGCGAACAAGACCCTTGGATATCAGTGGATGTTAGTGTAATCCACATGAAGAGTGCCTGCACAATCATAGGACTCCATCACTGGATGGTGTTCCCAACACAGTGACAATATTGTGAAAGACAAATTGCTGGATAAGTGTAAAACTTAGTTGTAATAATTAAAAATAAATAAAAAAAAAAAAAAAAATTTTCTGTGTTTTACATCGTATATCCTAAAAAGTTGCAGCATCCATCAGGATTAGTTTTTGTTAAATTATGTAGAAAATATTTAGGATTGTACAAATAAGTGTGAAAGTTTAATGTTTGTTATTTATTATTAAAACTATTTTTATTGTAAGTTAAATTGTTTGTTTATATTATTCGTATAGTCATATCTGAGTTCACGTGAATTCAAATTTTAGAAAATTTTAATTGTATATCAATTATATTTGAAGAGAATTATTATTTAGTTCAATATTAAATTTATTTATGACATATATGTGTGTTTTTAAGTGAAAAATTTTTGATTGACAAAACATGTAAAACATACTTTCACAGCATATATAATTGTTTTTGTATATATGTAGGCTTGAAGTGACTACTTCTAAACAGCTGATTTCGCACAACAGCTTTCGCTACATCATTTCAATTGAGATATGTTTATTGTTCTTGTTAATTTTAAAAATGTGTTTTTATAAATTTGTGTAGCTGAATTATTTGATGAATATGACCTATAGCAATTTTTTTGAATTCTAAAATCACAAATATTGTATTTATTATTATACTTAGACTCTTTAACCCATTCCTGTATGCATGTAAACTTTTATAAAAATAATTAAATCAACAAAGATAAAGTAGCCTACCGTATGTGTTTGAAGAAGTGTTGACTAATTATGTGTTGCTAACCTGGTCGTTAGGCCGTGCTACTTATATGATATAATTAATCAAAAATTGTAATTCATTCACTAAATTTAAAAATGTAGCATGTATTAGCATTATTATAAATCTCTTCAATTTTTTGTAGAACTGAAGTTATGAAAGTGATTAGTTTGCACTGTGGGTCTCAATTACAATTAATTAATTTTATCTCAAAGCCTTTTTACCTTCAATTTAATAATATTTTCATTAAAGCCGTTGGCTAATTATGAAAAACGTCGACACACCGCTTTTATTTACCAAAATTAATATTTTGAATTGTTTGTATTTAATTAAACTCAAGGTACTTTTTAAAAATATTGTAAAACTGCTTATTGATCGAGCAAAAATTGTTGTTTCAACACGACTGCTCGGCATTTATTTTGTGTTTGTTACGCAGTTTTGGCTAAAACGCATTGACCGATTGTTTTGAAATTTGTACGAAGGTATGTTGTATAAAGCCCGAATGACGTAGGCCTATTTGTAAAATTTTTCCATTCAATTCCGTTTCAAGATGGCGGATTTTGACTTAACGATGACGAGTGTAGTTGCTGACTATTTCCTTTAACACTGACCAGACCTGTCATAATTTTGACAGGTTCGTGGAGAAAGAGAATAGAGAGAAACTTTATATCCAATAAAGTTGGTGCATTATAATTTGTTCTAAATATTTCGGTTACCGGTTCAATTGACGGAAGTGGTTATGTGCACGTCAGAGCTATGGCCAGGCAGTTAATTAGGAATATACCGCCAGGACTGATGTTCTTTGATCTAGTAGTAACAAACTATTTCACTGTCCACGTCTACATGTTACTGTTACTTTTTCGTCATCCTTGATTCATTGCAAAGAACAAACAAAAACTAACAACTGACAGACGCAAAGTACCAAACCCATAATCGTATACTGAACACTGATTACAATGGTGAAATTTTCATTTCATGATGAGATTTTCATAACAAATTAGATTTTGAAAATATTGAAATAGCCGCCATTCTGAAAGTTATTTTAACTTTTATTTATAAAATATAGGATTTTCAAAAATAAAACGTTTTTATTGAAGCCCACTTACATGCTTGTTTAAGATACAGTATTTACATAATAAACTCCAGTCTTGACCATTCAATAGTTTCTCATAATCTGACTTAGATAATCATCTTATAAAACAAACCTTCCTAAACTTAACAAATATTGGACATTCTTATTTAAAATAATATATATATATATATATATATATATATATATATATATATATATATATATATATATATAGTATTTATATATATATGTTAATAGGATCCTATATTAGGCCTACATAACAACATATAAGAATTTTTCCTTCAATCTACGGTTTATAATTTGAATGAATTAGTTCACATGGATTAAAATCGAAAGTTATGAAAATTCTATAAACTTCCTATTTCTCACGACTAGACTAGTACTGTTTATCGACTAGACTACAGTATCCATTTTCATCAATTAAATACTTTAAATGGTTATTTTTAACATACTATTATTTTTATCCCTCAATTATAAATTCTAATCAGTTTTCACCTCATACTTAAGTACTAATTGTTCCACTTTTTTATGTCACGAAATATTAGAACTTGTTTAGCTAATAATTTAGGTAACATAGCCCCCTTCATAGTAAATACAGGAACAAATAGTGTACTTGAATTTTTTATAAATAAACAATAGTGTAAGGCCATTGAACAGTGGATGTGACGACCACTGCTTTATAGTCTTACAGAAATGATGCAATGTGAAAAAAAACAAAGTAAAAAAAATATAAGGAATTAAGAAACCCTTTATCTCATCTTAGACTGTGTGTAAAAACTACTGCTACGTAGAAATAAGATGTAGGGAATGTTGACCCTCGAAAGAGATAAGATGCTTTTTGAAGGGAAGATTTTAATATCAGCTTTGGCGACAGAAATGAATAGAAAAAAGACTGTCGAACAGAATAATGTAACGGAAATATGGAACGAACGAAATGTGGAGTAAACGAATTTCGTATCTCTATTTCTGTCTCTTTCCTTTCTTCCTCTTTTTCGATAATAGTTCACGCGTATTAGCCTATATGAAAACGTTATGTTGCTTTGGTTTCGGTATTCTTCCTTAGTTAAAGAACACATGCTGTATTAAATAAAACAATAAACTGTAAAACAGTTTTAAAACAATTAAGGTTTATAATAATTGTAATATTGCTAGTTTTTAACAACATAACCTGAAACTTATTATAGCCTAACAGCTGTTGAATGAAATCAGCTGATCGTTACGAATTAATATAAAACAACTGATCTGTTACTAAAACTACAGTAAATAATATCTAAGCTAGGTTCACGTATTTATTTATTTAAACAAAACAAGATATTTGTAAACATATCTTCAAACTAATTGCACATTCAGCAAAAATGTCATTAAATAAAGCTTCGCTTCTGTCGGTAACTCCCCGAGTTTCACGCGTGTAGGCCTACTTTTTTTTGTGCAAGTGGTGTTTTAAAATGGACCGCATTTATTTTCCATTGTGTTTGGCGTGAAATATCGAAGAAAATCTTATCGAAGTAAAATGTATCCGTATGTTTGCCGATCGATTTCTGAGTTCATTAATAACAAACGTCGATCGGCAATGGAAATATTTTAACATTTTTATGTTTAACAGCTATAAAAAGTAAATAAAAAGGTAAATTTATTTTTATCAGTAATATTTTAACATAAATTATTTTACTTAAAAAGCACTTGATTGATGTTTATATTTAATTATTTAAGAGTAAATATACCGAGCGTAAAATGTTTATCTAGGAAAATCACAGCAAAGTTATTAAGTGATATTATTATTAAAAATCGCCTAAATTTATAAAATAAAATATCCGATTTGTATTCAACAAATATTCTGAATAATTCAAACGCTTCAAACGTATTCTTACAAATAATAAGCTACTTAAACATGTGTTTGCTTTAAAAGCAATATGTAATATTATTTTTTGATTTAGAATAAACTAATTAACTTATGATGCCCAACCTATCTTTATGACTATATCACTGTAACATTATTACAATAGAAAACAGTGAATATATTTAAATTATAAAAAGCAGGTGATGTGGTAAGCAGATTGTTATCAGTGTCAAGGATTAGTAGGTAGTAGTAATTGTATCTATCAATTATAGCTAACAGTTTAAAGTAGCGTTAGAATAAAGCGGCTATTAAATACAAATACTGGAACGTTTTCGTATCGCCTGCCACTGTTTGCGTACGTTACGAAGAGAGAGATGAAGATAGGAAACTTGGCACAATTGCTTATGTGCGCTACGGTGGCGCAGCTCTAGTGTTCGTTGTGCAAAACTTCGTAAATCTAAAGATTCGAAAAGCTTACTTGAATTATGAATCTGCGTATGTGATAAAAGTTTGAGCAAAATCTGACGAACTGATTTTGAGAAATTATACAGAATTTCTAAATTCTCCGTCAATAGCTTCAAAGTATTGTATATATATATATACACACAATAGTTTGTATATATTACATGTAGTCAGAAATATTACATGTAAAAATGTGAATCACATTGAAAATCGGTTTACATCTGTTTCAATGGGTACAGAAAAAAAATTAACAACATTCACTTCAGATTATAATTAACTTTTGAAGGTCCCAAAATGTTACTTAGGTCTTTAAAACAAAAGGTATAATGGCTTTTTAATTGTTATAATTTTAAAAATATAAAGTAGCCTACACTAGGATTGTTTCTACAAGAACAAGAAACATTGTTCCTACGTTTCACCAAAATCTTATCTTATCTTTGAGAAATAGAAAAATGAGAGAAAGTTTGTGCAGTGTTTATGTACTATTTATTTTTTTTTTGAGTTATAAAAGTTCTTACTTATAAAAACTAGTAGGCCTATTGCAAAAATCTTAAGTAATTTACTCAGTCGTAAATACATTTTTTTAAGGAAATAAAAAATCACCTAAATAATATTTTAACACTCTTCTTAGAACTCACTTGTATCTGTAAATGAAACTTAACATTCATCTGTCTGTCAATACAGATTTTATTTTATTGCACACATGTATTTTAAATTTGTAACAGTGATTGTTGTAACAGTCGCCTACTTCACATTAATAACGGTTATATTCATTATTGTAACATAGCCACCGGACCACATATTCAAATGATTATATCAAAGGATTATTGATATAGTTTTTGATTATTGATACATATATAATATGTACTAATTGTCCTGTATATCATGGAGTTTCACCAAGTATCGGCTGAGAGGTCAGTAAATAAATCATGGCTTCAAGAAAAATTTTAACACTTAGGCCTATATTATTTCACAAAATTTTGTTGTGAAACTATATAAGTGTTCTAATTGTCCTGTATATCATGGAGTTTCACCAAGTATCGACTGAGAGGTCAGTAAATAAATCATGGCTTCAAGAAAAATTATAACACTTAGGCCTATATTATTTCACAAAATTTTGTTGTAAAACTATATATGTGTACTAATTGTCCTGTATATCATGGAGTTTAACAAAGTATCGACTGAGTGTTCAGTAAACAAATTATGGCTTCGTCAGTCTGTAATTTATTTTTTATTCGCCCTCGAACCATAACTTCCTTTTTTTCAAATTGCTACAATGATTTGAGTTATGAATCTTATAAAACCAACATCTGAGAAAAATTTGATGTGCCTATTTTGAAAATTAAGCAATTGTTTCATTTTTTATCGATAAACCACGAACCATATTTTCAAAAAGTCTGACTAATGTCTTTGGAGAATTAATTAACTATGAGACATTTTGTGTAATGTGTTTGAATAATTCATTAACTGTATTAACGAGATATTTATATCTCATTGATAATTATATACAAAAGGAAGTATTTTGTGTAATATTTTTGGATAATTAATTAAATTTGAGATATTTTGTGCAATGTTTTTGGATAATTAATAATTTTAACATTTTTTTGTGTATGTTTTTGGATAAATAATTAATTGTGAGATATTTTGTGCAATTTTTTTGGATAAATAATTAATTTCATTATTGTAACATAGCCACCGGACCACATATTCAAATGATTAGGATTATATACCTATTCTTCCCGTCAGTGGTCTATCAACTGACCTCATAAAGGCTACCGCGTTTTCGAAACTCTATACTTTCATCTTCAGGCCATACAAAATATTAAATCCCTCTGTCGAGGTCGTCACAAAGTCAAACAAAATATTAAAACATATATCACAAACACTAAACACAATTACAGATTTAAAATATTCATTATGAAAAATGGCTTGGCCAAGCTACACACGCGACTCGTACGTCGTTACATTCCGGACTGAAGATGAAACTATAGCCTTTTAAGGTGAGTTGATAGACCACTGACGGGAAGAATAGGTCATAATCCTAGTTATATTCAGTTAGGCATCCATTTTACATGAATTGAAAACCTAGTTTTGTCACAGTTACTGTTATTTAGGCTGGTTTGGGCAGTTCTTGCTGCACTGGCAAAGAGAAGGGAAAGCAAGGGAGGGAGGGTGGTGTATGTGGTCTGTTGCCTGTACCCCAACCGAGGTAAGCTTGTGATTTATTATAGTAATTAATTCTGATGACAGGGGACAGTTTTAGTGCATACATTTGTATAGCAGATTGCATTAGGGCAGTCTGCTAAGCATATTACTGGTGCAATTTTATCTTCTTTTTTTGTTTAATTTTAACATCAAAGATTTGTTATGTTTAAGCTTTTTCTCCCGGAAGTTTTGATTTCATAAAGCATATAATGATACACTATGTGTTAAGTTAAAATTTAAAAACACTTTCTAGAGTTAAAAACTGTACTGTTGATATATTTTGCAATATGTTGATTCTAGGATCCGTAAGTAGCTTTTAGGACTGTAATGAGTCCAGAATTTTGACGCAAATTTTGACTCGTATCTGTCGAAAAAATGCTTAACGGTGTTCGGAAAGTTGTAAGAGTTAGCAGATGTATCGCCTCTAAATATTGGGAAATTATATAGATTATAGGCATTTTAATTTTCAGTTTTAATATGAGAAGGATTAAAAATACATGTTTACAAAGTGTGTGTTTTATGTTGTATAAAGAAGCTGTCTTTTATGAATAATATTCAGTTTTATTATTATTAAAACTAATTTTGTTATTAATAAAATATTGTTTTAATATTTTATTGTAATAAAATATTATTAAAATTAAAAACTGTTTTCTTGGTAAAAGTGAATCCAGTGGCCACAATTAGTCAGTGTGGTCCATAGTTTTATGTTGTATAAAGAAGCTGTCTTTTATGAATAATATTCAGTTTTATTATTATTAAAACTAATTTTGTTATTAATAAAATATTGTTTTAATATTTTATTGTAATAAAATATTATTAAAATTAAAAACTGTTTTCTTGGTAAAAGTGAATCCAGTGGCCACAATTAGTCAGTGTGGTCCATAGTTTTATGTTGTATAAAGAAGCTGTCTTTTATGACTAATATTCAGTTTTATTATTATTAAAACTAATTTTATTATTAATAAAATATTGTTTTAATATTTTATTGTAATAAAATATTGTTTTAATATTTTATTGTAATAAAATATTATTAAAATTAAAAACTGTTTTCTTGGTAAAAGTGAATCCAGTGGCCACAATTAGTCAGTGTGGTCCATAGTTTTATGTTTTCATTATGACTTGGTTGCTATGACAGCAAGAAACAATCAGCAAGGATTATTAAATACTTATTTCAGTTCCATTAATTCAATAAATTAATTATTATTTATTGGAGAGCTGCTGCACAATGTACAATCATTTTTCTTAACAATGACTCAGTCGTTGTAATTCAGTAGTTATTTTGGTATCAGTTAAGTTTTGATAAACGGACAACAAACGTCATCTGCGCAAAGGATTGCTGGAGTGTGAAAAGAATAGTTTTAAGGTTGCGCAAAATGTGAAGATTTTTCAGATTGCTTTTCTAGTTCGAAGAGGATACATTCTATTGCAAATTTGTATCTCGACACTTCCATATGTATAAAATCCTGGTTGCTCAACGATCCAGGTATGTTTGCGATTAATGGTTTTTATTCACTGGCTTTGTCACTGAATGAGATTGGATCCAGAGATGATTTGTTGATCACCTTATTGTGTCTAAGCACATCTTTTGGAATGGAACAAACAAAAATTGAGGGAAGTTGAGGAAATATACTATCATGAAAACTCTGCTCATTTCCCAAAGGAGTTCTGTTACAGGCGTTTTCTCTTCTCAGAATTAATGTATAGACATTAATTCTGAGAAGAGAAAACGCCTGTAACACTGCGTTTCATATCAAGACTGTTCACTATCTTTCCTATCAAGACTGTTAACTAGGAACTTAAGTCTGTGTGTCCAAGACCCATATATACCTTTTGTTCACTCAGCTAATTGGCGACACTGCTACTCTTTGGATCAATCACCAAAATGAACAAGTAAGTGCAGCACAACTCAGTAGACAGCCTTGGAGGTCGTCTCAACTTATGATTTGATGTTAGAATTGGCCAGCTAGTTCTCCAGATCTCATTGCCTCAAAATACTTTTTATGTGGTTCAATTAAGTTCAAATTTTTCGTGACACGACCTGCACCTTTTTCTGTAATTAAAAATAAATATAGATTTCATAACATTATAAAATAGCACGTCTACCGTAGCATAGTCTTTGCACCATCATTTGTTTAATAACTGGTTTAAAAGTAGTTGCGTGGAATTATTAATTTTTAAATAATCCAAAGGTTGTATGTTTTATAAAAAAAAGATTGATTGTACAGTGATACCTCTGCTAGTTCTATGTAATAATATTCTGTGTTATAATTTGGAAATACAGTCCCATCACGCTAACCACTATTACATAATACTTTATTGGTATTTAACGTAAAAACATTTCCTTTCAATATTTTGTAGTTACATTATTATTAATACTGTATCTCGTTTTAAAGTTGTGACTAGTACAAATTTTTAATTGGAAGAAACATAAATTCCATCTTTGAAATATCGAAAAATGTAAAAATGGAGAAACACATGATACGGATTATAACTCAATGACAAAATCGTATCTTAAGCAAAGTACGTTTTGGAGGGCTTAAAGGGGTGGAAGACGTCCTGGGTAGGGTACAACTCAGGAAGATCATGGGACTTATTACAGACATTGTAGTATGAAGGTGCATACGAACAGGATAGGTATGTACCACAGAGAAACCGTGTGTATAGTCCAGCCACTTTGTAAACAGCTTGAGCGAGAATTTCTCGCACATATAGAATTCCTCTCAAGCTCCCTGCAACAGTCCAATGACACAGATTCGGCCAATCTGAGTCTACAAACTGTTATTACTCAGCGATAGTGAAGGAATAGAAGGGAGCTGTGATGAGAGTGGGGGAGGATTCGACCTCTCTCTCGTTCATTTTCTCTGTCTGTCCCACTGTTGCTCTTAGGAGGCCATTTTTTAAGCGGCTGACCTATAGGTTGTGCAGGAAGGAGGAGGAAACTGCAGGACACATAATTCATACTGTGAGGCTCTCGCTAATAGGAGGCTAAGGGTTTTGGGTTTCCAATACCCTAGGGATCTTCGGCAGAGTGAGCTAGTTAGTGGGTTGCTGGAACTTATCTAACTGCTGAACTAGGTATTTTTAAAAGGTTTAATTGCACAATAGGTCAGTCAATCGCAGTACCTGGAGATTACTATCCCTTCCTCTATATTTCAATCTTAATCTTAACTCTGTGAGAAAAACTAAAGACATTTTTTTTAAATTTTAATATTATTCTAAATTTATCTATATTGGTAAACAAATTAAACTATCGGTTGTCAACCATTGGTCCGGGAGAACTAAACCTTAATTCAATTTGTAATATAGTTTAAATTACGCCACTTTTTATGGACGTACAAATATTTTCGGTCAGTAAAGCAACTTCAGAAGTTTGTATTATGGCTTTAATGTAATGTTTTATAGCGTATGTGTAATTAATTGTTGGCTAGGCTGAAACACTGTTCCTGGTATTATTGCGGGGAGAAGCCACTGTAATTTGCAACTTGCTAAGCTAGACTGAATCTGAGGTAAAACCAGAACGTTTTATCTATTTTCATTGTTAAATTAAATTGTTAAATTTGTTAAATTAAATTGTAAATATATAAAACTAGCTGTTACCCGTTGCGGCTTTGCCTGCAATTATAATGTAAGCAATAAAATGTATAGTCGATTTTCAAAATCAGAATAGGTCATTTCATTTTAATATATTGCTATATACAATATTAAACGATTTATGGTTTTCGGCCAAGACATATAAATTTTTGCTACTCGATACGCTAAAACAGGATCATGTCATATTTTAATAAAATACTGTATTATTAAAAAGTCATTATTATATAATTAAACTGGAATAGTATTGTGTTTATCTCAGATACCTAAAACGTGTTCACACCAAATGTAATCTCATTTGGTCCAGTAGTTAAAGTGTATTTGAATAACAAACAAATAAACAAAAACAAACTTTCAGAAATATAATATGATTAGCTGTTACCCGTCACGGCTTTGCCCGCAATCATAATATACATTAAAGATCATGCATTACCGTGTTAGGACCAACAACCGTGTTAGTTAAGTTTTGGAGTACTCTTTAAAAAAAATTAAGTTTTTTTCCTGCATCACCGTTTAACCCAACAACCGTGTCAGTTAGGTTTGGAATACTCTTTTTAAAAAATAAATAAAAAGGTTTTTAATGCTTCACCGTGTTAGGCCTAACAACCATATTAGTTTGCTAATGAAGTATTCTGTAAAAAAATATAAAGATTTTTCACGCATCACTATGTTAGGCCTAACAACCGTGTCAGGATATGTAGCCTAGTATTTTTAAAAAAAATGTAAAGGTTTTTTGACGCATCACCGTGATAGGTCCAACAACCGTGTCAGGATATGTAGTACTCTTTAAAAAAATATAAAGGTTTTTTCACGTATCACCGTGTTAGTTAAGTTATGGAGTAATCTTTAAAAAAAATATAAAGTTTTTTCCATGCATAACAGTATTAGGCCCAACAACCGTGTCAGTTAGGTTATGGAGTACTCTTTTGAAAAAAATAAATAAAGGTTCTTTTAATGCATCACGGTGTTAGGCCTAACAACTATGTTAGTTAGCTTATGGTGTATTCTTTAAAAAAATATAAAGATTTATCACGCATCACTATGTTAGGCCTGACAACTGTGTCAGTTAAGGTTTGGATACTCTTTAAAAAAATAAAGGTTTTTTCACACATCACAATCATAGGCCCAACAATCATATCAGTTAGGATATGTAGTATTCTTTAAAAAAATATAAAAGTTTTTTTACACATCACCGAGTTAGGCCTAATAACCGTGTCAGTTAATATACTTAGTATTCTTTTAAAAAAATTAAAGGTTTTTTCACACATCACCGTGATAGGCCTAACAACCGTGTCAGTTAGGATATGCAGTATTCTTTAAAAAAATATAGAGGTTTTTTTACGCATCACCGTGTTTGGCCTAACAACCGTGACATTTAAGATATGTAGCCAAATAATCTTTAAAAAAATATAAAGGTTTTTTCACGCATCACCGTGTTAGGCCTAACAACCGTGTCACTTAGGTTATGCACTATTCTTTTAAAAAATGGGTTCCCTATCATCCAAACCCGTGTTAGACGTATTTTTATTGTTTTACTGATCTGTAGATCAGTAAAACAATAAAAATACGTCTAAAATCAGTACAACACGGTACCGATTTTCGCCGGTAGCAATTTTGAGGTTATGTTGGTCACTTTTATTTTCGATTTTTATCGTACTTCTCCTGCTTTCATATTTTGGATTTTTGCTTTTGGGCACATAATAAAGCATTTTAGTAAGAAAAATATCGAAAACTCCAATAGATGCTGCACTGCATATTTACCATTTTATCATATAATGTAATTACACAAATATATATACTACCTTACAATTAAAGTATCCTAATAAAATTGTATATATATATATATATATATATATATATATATATATATATATTCTGCACTCTGTTTTACAAACATTGAATAGTCTTAAATGAAAAATACCAGATTGTGATTATTAGATGAAAATGTAACATTAAAAACAATAATTTTGCAATAAATAAAACATAGATTAAAATTTGTAAAATGGGATTAGATCTATGTCCATCTCAGGTGCCTAAATCTCATGTTCAGTAAACAGTAATTAAACCTAACTATAGTTAACAGATGTTACAAAACTAAAAACTGATAATTATTTTGGGCTGGGTAAATAGTATAATGACGTTTTGGAAAACGGGAATAGGCCTATATGTATCTCTGATACTTAAACCATATACCTACCAAATTTCATCTCAATTGGTCCAGTGGTTAAAGCGTGATTGAATAACAAACAAACAAACAAACACACTCACAAACTTTCAGAAATATAATATGAACTACCTGCTACCCGTTGCGGCTTTGCCTGCAATTATAATGTTGGCTATAAAATTTATAGTCGATTTTCAAAATCAGAATAGATCATTTCAATATATTTCTATTTACAATATTATACGATTTATGGTTTTCGGCCAAGAAATATACATTTTTGCTACTCGATACTCTAAAACAGGGTCCTGTCATATTTTAATAAAATACAGTATTATTAAAAAATCACTATTATTCAATTAAACTGGAATAGTATTGTGTTTATCTGAGGTACCTAAACCGTGTTCATACCAAATTTAATCTCAATTGGTCCAGTAGTTAGGGTGTGATTGAATAACAAACACATAAACAAAAACAAACTTTCAGAAATATAATATGATTACCTGTTAACCGTCACGGCTTTTCCCGCAATCGTAATATACATTAAAGATCACGCATCACCGTGTTAGGACCAACAACCGTGTCAGTTAGGTTATGGTGAATTTCTTTTTTAAAATAAAGGTTTTTTTAACGCACCACCGTGTTAGTTAAGTTATGGAGTACTCTTTAAAAAAATTAAAGCTTTTTTCCTGCATCACCGTATTAGGCCCAACAACCGTGTCAGTTAGGTTCTGGAGTACTATTTTTTAAAAAATAAATAAAGGTGTTTTTTAATGCATCACCGCGTTAGGCTTAAGAACCATGTTAGTTAACTTATGCAGTATTCTTTTAAAAAAATATAAAGATTTTTCACGCATCACCATGGCCTAACAAACATGTCAGTTAAGGTTTGGAGTACTCTTTAAAAAAAATAATAGGCCACACATCGCCATAATAGGCCCAACAACCATGTCAGTTAGGATATGTGGTATTCTTTAAAAAAATATAAAGGTTTTTTTACGCACCACCGTGTCAGTTAGGATATGTAGCCTAGTATCCTTTAAAAAAATATAAAGGTTTTTTCACGCATCACCGTGTTAGGACTAACAACCGTGTCAGTTAGGATATGTAGAATTCTTAAAAAAAATATAATGGTTTTTCTCACATCATCGTGTAGGCCCAACAACCGTGTCAGGATATGTCGTATTCTTTAAAAAATATAAAGGTTTTTCACGCATCACTGTGTTAGACCTAACAACCGTGTTAGTTAAGTTACTCTTTAAAAAAAATATAACGGTTTTTTTCATGCATCATCTTATTAGGCCCAACAACCGTGTCAGTTAGGTAATAAGTACTATTTAAAAAAAATTAATAAAGGTTTTTTTAATGGATCACCGTGTTAGGCATAACAACCATGTTAGTTAGCTTATGGAGTATTCTTTTAAAAAACTATAAAGTATTTTTCACGCATTACCATGGTAGACCTAACAGCCGTGTCAGTTAAGGTTTCAGTACTATTTAAAAAAAATAAAGGTTTTTTTCACACATTACCGTGATAGGCCCAACAACCGTGTCAGTTAGTATATGTAGTATTCTTTAAAAAAAAATATAAAGGTTTTTCACGCATCACCGTGTTAGACCTAAAAGCCGTGTCAATTATGTTATATAATATTCTTTAAAAAGTAAAGGTTTTTTTTACACATCACCGTGATAGGCCTAACAATTGTATCAGTTAGGATATGTAGTATTCTTTAAAAAAATATAAAGGTTTTTCACACATCACCGTGATAGGCTCAACATCCGTATCAGTTATGTTATTTAGTATTCTTTAAAACATTATACAGGTTTTTTCACGCATCACCGTGTTAGGCCTAACAACCTTGTCAGTTAGGATATGTAGTATTCTTTAAAAAAATATAAAGGTTTTTCACACATCACAGTGTTAGGCCTAACAACCGTGTCAATTAGGTTATGTAGCATTCTAAAAAAAATAAAGGTTTTTTTCACCATCACCATGATAGGCGCAACAACCGTGTCAGTTGGGATATGTAGTAGTCTTTAAAAAAATATAAAGGTTTTTTCACGCATCACCGTTTTAGGCCTAACAACCGTGTCAGGATATATAGTAGGCTATTTAAAAAAAAATATAAAGGTTTTTTCATGAATCACCTTGTTAGGCCTAACAACCGTGTCATTTTGGTTATGCAGAATTCTTTTAAAAAATTGGTTTCTTATCACCCAAAACCCGTGTTAGTCGTATTTTTATTGTTTTACCGATTTACAACACGTTACTGATTTTCGCCTGGTACCAATTTTGAGGTTATGTTGGTCACTTTTATTTTAGATTTTATCGTACTTCTCGTGCTTTCATATTTTGGATTCTTGCTCTTGGGCACATAATAAAGCATTTTAGTAACAAAAATATCGAAAAATATAGGTTATGCTACACTGCATATTTACTATTTTTTCATGTAATGTAATTACACAAATATATATACTACCTTACAATTGGCACTCTGCGTAGGGATTTTTTTACATTTAATATTGAAAATTCAACACAAAGTAACAAATTAAAGTCAGTTTTGAAAAAAATTTCAACTAAAATATGAAAATGTTACATTAAAAACAATAATTTTGCAATAAATAAAACACAGATTAAGATTATTAAAATAGGATTGAATCTATGTTCATCTCTGGTAACTAAATCACATGTTCAGTAAATAACTACAATTAACACATGACACAAAACTAAAAACTGATAATTATTTTGGGCTGGGTAAGTAGTATAATGACGTTTTGTAAAACGGGAATAGGCCTATATGTATCTCTGATACTTAAACCATATTCGTACCAAATTTTATCTCAATTGGTCAAGTGGTTAAAGCGTGATTGAATAACAAACAAACAAACAAACAAACACACAAACTTTCAGAAATATAATATGAATTAGATTAGATGTAAATACGAAGTAGTTTGTTAAATTGCGATTAATTGAAACTACTATTTACAGGCATTCTGTAATATTTATTTATTAAATATTACCAGTCCACATAAATGGCAACAAAATTGCGTACATTTTGTAGCATTACTTTAAAATTCAAACTGCGATAGCGGTCAGAATTCATTTTGACTTAATAGCGAGTTTTTTTAATGAGCTATTGGAGCGGCAGTAACGGATGCGATAGTGAAATCAATGTCGATCCTTATTTGGAATACTTATAACGCAGGCATACTTTACACAATATAGAAAACATTCTTAAAAAACGTTGTTAAATCAGTAACACAACTTAGGCTAAATTAACCACAATTAAGTATACTTCAAAAACATGTTTGTAAATGTTTACAAATAAACACGTGCGTAAATCAAAGGCTCGCCGCTTGAAGTACATGTGTGTAATGAAAGGTCTGCTTAAAGGTCAACAGAATTAATTATTAAGCCTGTAGTTCTGTAACAGGGCATTCCATACCATACCTTTGTTTAGACTAAGGACAATCCAGTTGTAGTTGGGTCAAGGATTGAAGAAATTACTGAAAGA
The DNA here is from genome assembly GCA_022606455.1 of Callitettix versicolor. NCBI lineage: Eukaryota > Metazoa > Arthropoda > Insecta > Hemiptera > Cercopidae > Callitettix > Callitettix versicolor. The sequence goes on from CM040183.1 coordinate 58,835,499, forward strand.
AAGAAAGCGTCTTTTCGTTTTTATTGTATACTTAACCGAGCAGAAATTCACGTTTTCCTTTTACAAATTTTACATCACTTAGTAAAATCGAATAATTCATCGACGACTGTTCAACAAAATTAATTCAAAGCTAAACGACCAGGAAGTCTGAAAAAGTTAACTACTCGAGCGTTCAGAAGCTAATAAATTGTTGCAGTGTTTCCATAGAACTGGCAACGGATCCTAATTGTATTTGTTTCAAACAATTCAAAAGTGAAACAGCCCACCGTTGCCAAAGTTTCGCGTCTCGGACATTAATTGTCGGGTATTCTCGGCCTTTGTCGTAACACAATGACGTCACTACGCTAATTTGTGTGCGCCTATCATTGTGTCACTCATGTAAATATTGGCAGCCCTTTCTAACTTGTTCTGCTTCTTTTCGTTTATTTCGGACGATGAGCGCAGGCACTTGCACGATAATAACCTAACCTAACAAAATCACGGCAAAATGTTCACATTGTTTGCTGTTTTTAATAGAAATATTTAATCAGACAATACATATTTCTGTACTAAATAACATTGTTTTTTAATGTTCATTATACTTATTGCTTCCAGTAAATATAAGGTATCGAATATAAGGTAAATATCGTAATATATAATTTGTTAATAATAGGCCTAATTGTCCCCGTAATACACGTTGATGGTAGTAATGATCCCATATACTTGTACATTTTAGTGAACTTGTCAGTAGGAGGGAAAGAGTAAGTAGTGACTAAAAGAGCTCATTTATAACATTTATCATGTTTTTAAAGCTGTTTGCGATGTTGGATTTTGCGCGTCGCGTAATGCGAGTGCATACATTTATATTGGTAGTTATAGTAAAACATCAGTTGTTTTAGATTAATTTGTAACGATCAGCTGATTTCATTGAACAGCTGGTAGACTGTAATAAGTTTTAGGTTATATTGTTAAAAACTAGCTATGTTAATTTGTCGTGTTTTTAACAAATTTTCTTAATTAAAATAAAAAGAAAGATAAAACGTGATATATAATTTTTATTTTTGGTTCGATTACAGAAATTTATTTACTTTTGAAAGCGCATACTTGCTTTTTCTAATTGCTCGCTTCCTATAAAATGTACTCAATATTTGCAGTTCTTAGTATTAATGGTTCTGTATAAGTTCGAATGTAATAAGAAAATTAGAAGTGTTGGGGTCTGAGATGCAAAAAAATGATATTTTTGGCGAACGCGCATTTCTAATAATCTACCCAGGTAGTTAATTTTATAATTCAGTTGCTGTTTAGAATAGTGGTAGTTCCATATAAATTTTTACCAAAACTAGCGTGACACACATTAAGCTGGGGTTTTAAAAATATATATTTTAAAGTTATTAATGTAAGTAAAATGCGTGCAATTTTTTGCAGTGAATTTAAATTTGTCGTTTATGACCTTAGATTTAGCTCATTTTCGTAGAAATGATTACAAAATGATTTTGATAAGATGATTGAGGACATGAGCTTATCACATCGCCGTTTATTTTGTATACGCACACACATTTTGCAATATTAAAAATAATCTATATAATCTTAAATCGTCTTTATTTAGGCCTAATATTACAAAAAAACATTTTTTTTCATTTTAGTGAAGGCGACAAAAAATACTGAAACATTAGTGTAGCTTTACTGGGCCGTTGCGTATTTATTTGTGTGAATATTTGTGTAAATATTAAAAGAGACTATTTTAGGTAGAATGACTATCTTTTGATAGGAAGTTTGCAATACGTCCTACACACCTTATGCATCAGTCGCTCCTCTACCAAAAAGCCATTTTGCATCTTCTGGGGATATGAGAATTGACATTGATAGAGTGGGAGTTGACAGTCAAGTAGAGCAAACAAGCAAAGTGGATATTCAGTCAAATCCGGAACTACTTGTTTACGGATCGATACTTTTGTGTTATCTGACAACCTGTATTAATCATGAAAGCATTTTTGAGAAGCTGGTAAATTCTTTTTTCTCAATTACTTTTTATTTATTTATTTTATTTTGTCGAAAAACATTAAAATTCGCAAGGAAACCCCATAACTATATTTGTACACAATATAATAAAACATAGCATAGGCCTGTAACATTTGTAGCTGTTTCCGAAATGTTATTCAGGGTAAAATGATTTAACTAGTTTGATATTCATTCTCTTTGCTGAATAGCCGCCTCGGTGGCCTAGTTGATAGCGTACTGGGCTTTCACCCCGAGGACCCGGGTTCGATTCCCGGCCAGGGCTTGGAATTTTCATACGCTATAAATCATCCCATCGTCTGCATTAGCCCAAGTGTGCAAAATAGTCGGACGTTAAACATAAAAAAAAATCTTTGGTGAATATGTCCATTATCAGATTCTCTGATATCAAAAAAGTGATTTATACATTGTTTCTGTCCATCTGTTTGTATGTGTACATTAATAAAGACACCATTTCGATGAAATTTGACATATAATTTTAGTTTGCCAAAATCTCGGGGCCTTCCGTACTTTTGAAAAAAATTGTTTTTTTTTTAAACTTTGTCGTAAACAAAACGGATATTCTAGAAATCACTTCTATTTCAATTTAATTAAGTAGAAACGTAGTCCGTAAGCAGCGAAAGAAATGCAATATCCCTGAAAAATCCGGTTCAGGGAGTTACCGAGAGTTCAAATTAAATTTAAATCGGCCTAATTTATTATAAATCAATCAGCCAGGGTAACACTGATTTAAAAACATTAATATTTATCTGAATTGAAAGTAGTTCTGTGTGTCATAGTTACAATGAAATCTATCCATAGTTTATCGATGATTGTAACTTAATATAAACAGAAGTCGTCTAGAAAGTCGACCTTTAATGTTCTAAATAATTTAATTACAAAATGAGTGTATTTATGCTTTAATTACAATGCGCTGGGGTACCTGAACTAACAATGCAGACCTTAGCTTCTGCAGCAATTAAACTATACTTTAATGAAGTAGTGTATAACTCGAATCCAAGTATTATATTAATGAACCTGTAATGTAATCTTGTTCATTATTAAATTCTCCTAATCACGAAACTGTTTGTATTGTTATAAGTCAGTCAAACGCTCGTAGAATAACACGATTGTCTTAACTGTAGGTTAAAATAAAATTAATACAAAGTATTTTTTTTTTAATTCTTAGATACAAAAAACTATCAGTAATATTTCAAGATCATTAACTAGAATCAAAGACCCTGTCTAGTGAAATAACCGCGGTACGCAGCTATCTCACTGACGTCATAGAAGCAAATTTGCGGACGTATTATGTTTTATCTTACCCTTTTTGAATTTCTAATTTCACTATTATAGGCCTAATCAGCATTAAAATCTGCATATATTGGGATTTTAAACTTCCAATGTGCCTTTAAATAAACCCTGACCACCGTCAAAGAAATCGTAAATTTCAGTGTATTTTGAAAATTCAAAATGCTTATTTTAAGCATTATTTAACGCTGATTATGATGGTGAAATCATTTTTTTAAAATAATTAATTAAGTCACTAAAGTTTTTTTAATTTTTAAAAATTTCAAATGACCGCATTTCGTTTTTAAGGGATTTCGCTGGTCGACGAATTTATCAAAATTCGCTATTACCAAAATTACAAAAGCTATTACCAAAATTGTTATCAATGCCAAGTTTGAATCACGTCGGACCAAAATTGCGAATGTGAGCGTTTTAACACACATGCACGCACGCGCGCGCGCAAGCATGCGTGCAGTTTTACCATGACGGCTGCTCCAATGGATATTCACTAATGATCTGTCGTGTTACAGTAGGAATACTGTAACAGTAATTATAAAAAGTAATAATTTATTACTAGAGTGAAAAGATATAAGGTATTAATTTCTTTTAATAAATATATCTTGGGGGGCTCCGTGGTCGAAGTGGCTAAAGCATCGGTAAGTCTACTGCGTCACTGAACTGCACAACTAAAGGTTCTTAGTTCGAGCCGCATAAAGTATGAACGTTATAAAAAAATACGTCCGTATTTGGGCACCGTAATACAATCACTTGTCAGTCATTGTACATAATTTTAAATATTGTAACAGCTGTTTTTACATATGGCAGATACTTATGGCTTTTAATGACAACTTGAAGTTTCCTAATAGTTTAATTTCTTTGCCACCCATTCATGTAAATCTGCCAGCTATCAGACGCCACCATCCTGTAAATTAAAATCTACGTATAGACTACAGTGGTTGTAAAGCTAATTCCACCAGGCATCGCCGAAATAGTTTTTCGATGTACGCGAGGCCTATATCATTTTATAATCCTCGATCTTTGCGCCTTCCACAACTTGGCAACATCGCACGTTTATTATCTTGCATTGCACTTGAATGTTGTTGCCTTGTTCAATGAGTCTGCTCGATCATGTTTAGTTTTGTGTGGTTGTTTTTTCTCCGTATACGGACGACGTCATAAAGCATAGTTACTTTTACTTTTTGGCGGGTTAAGGCTCCCACACACCGACGCGGTCGTGATGGCGGTAGCAGTAGCGGCCGTGGTGACGATCACAATGGCAGTGGCGGTAAAACAGTTTGAACTCAAATATAATAAATCTACTGTTAAGGTTATAAGGCTTAAATAAATAAATGTCTTATTGTGAACAAAAAGAATTATCAGAAACGCCATTCTAATTTGCTTTTGTTAACAATTGTCTGTTTTATATTTATAAAAAATAACTTAATCGATAACACAGATTGAAAAAAACATCTTATCGTAACTTCAAAATACGTCGTAAAAAAATTAATTAAAGAGAAAAATCATAATAGCCTACAGTTGCAATTTCTCAAGTACTTTAAGATTTTATATGCCTAATCTTTTTTATGTGTCATAATTTATTTTAGAAGATTTTAAATTATAGGTTTTTTATTACAGGTTAAACTACATTAAACTATCATAATATAAGCTTGTGTAAAGCAGTTAGTCCATGCAATATAATCAGTTCTGAAAACCTACTTTACCACTTTACCACCTCTATGGAGGACTAATGTGGTAGTACAGATATTACTTTTGACCAGTCAGAATCCTATAGACTAGCTGACCTACCTGGCAAGATGTCCGGGATGTCCTGCGTACTGTACAGTAGCCGGTGATAAATCGCTGCGATCAGGTAGGTCATTGCCACTAAACTTTGACTGATGGAAATTCTTAGAATGGACTGGTAAAAAGTAAAAGTGTTTTAAGATTTATCGAACTGGTTGTCGGATTTAGTTAAGATGTAGAGAGGAAAAAAACGCACTATCGTGTCGAACAATGCGAACTTCAATACACGCGGACACTGGTCGTTGGCGGTGATAGTTGGAAACGGAATTTCAGCTGTACGAGGACACTTGTGGTCGCTAGCGTTGCGAGTTCGAATCTGAATTTAAACTGCCCGTAGACACTTGTGGTCGTTAGCGGGAATTTCAACTGTTCGCCGACACTTGTGGTGTCTAGCGGTAAGAATTGGAAACGGACTTTCAACTGTTCGCAGATACTTGTAGTTGATGGCGATGCGAGTCGGAAATGGAATTTCATCTGTACGCGGACACTTGTGGTCGCTAGCGTAGCGAGTTTGGAACTGATTTTCAACTGTACGCGAACATTTGTGGTCGCTAGCGTAGTGAGTTTGGAACTGATTTTCAACTGTACGCGGACATTTGTGGTCGCTAGCGTAGCGAGTTTGAAACTGAATTTCAACTGTACGCGGACATTTGTGGTCGCTAGCGTAGCGAGTTTGAAACTGAATTTCAACTGTACGCGGACACTTGTGGTCGCAACCTTAGAGAGTTTGAAACTGAATTTCAACTGTACGCGGACATTTGTGGTCGCTAGCGTAGCGAGTTTGGAACTGATTTTCAACTGTACGCGGACACTTGTGGTCGCCAGCGTAGCGAGTTTGAAACTGATTTTCAACTGTACGCGGACACTTGTGGTCGCTAGCGTAGCGAGTTTGAAACTGAATTTCAACTGTACGCGGACATTTGTGGTCGCTAGCGTAGCGAGTTTGGAACTGAATTTCAACTGTACGCGGACACTTGTGGTCGCTAGCGTAGCGAGTTTGGAACTGATTTTCAACTGTACGCGGACATTTGTGGTCGCTAGCGTAGCGAGTTTGGAACTGAATTTCAACTGTACGCGGACATTTGTGGTCGCTAGCGTAGCGAGTTTGGAACTGATTTTCAACTGTACGCGGACACTTGTGGTCGCCAGCGTAGCGAGTTTGAAACTGATTTTCAACTGTACGCGGACACTTGTGGTCGCTAGCGTAGCGAGTTTGGAAACTGAATTTCAACTGTACGCGGACATTTGTGGTCGCTAGCGTAGCGAGTTTGAAACTGAATTTCAACTGTACGCGGACACTTGTGGTCGCAACCTTAGCGAGTTTGAAACTGAGCCATGTAGTCAGTATAGATTGTCACTTAGAACCAACGTGGCTTCTTTTACGTGTTTTAATCTTGAATTTTGATAATTGGTTTTGTGATTCTTATTATGTTTGTGTAAGAAAGAATGAAGTTACTTTACGTAACGAAGCTAATACATCAGTTTCAACTTGTTTTGTAAAACAAGTAAAATAGTTTAATAATTGTTCTATTTTATTCCGTGATATTATTCTTTTTAACATTTTTTTATTTGCGATGGGATAGGTCATGTAAAAAGTTGTGCACTCTTTTATTCAGTAAGTTTTTCTGTCATGTTTGCAGAAGTTGTACCGCGACAGACTCGTTCTGATCGCCACCGCTCTGTGATCGCTGCAAAATCGAACGCCAGGCAGCGCCTGCCTGAATACTCAGATGTAATGAATGAGTTACATTAGTTACCGCGGCCACCACCGCCACCGCGACCGCTTCGGTGTGTGGGAGCCTTTATTCATGTTCGTATAAAGAGAGAAAGTACTGTAAAGCTTTATTGGAAGTGAAATTGTTTAATTCGTGTATGCTACATTTTTCGGTAATGAAACTTCTCTTGCTATAATTTTAGTATTGTTGTTTCGTTAAGAACATTTCAGTTTACGATAAACTATAATTCTCAACTTCCTATTTATTCTCAATCCACACCAATTTTTATCTAAATGGTCCTTGACCCAAATTGCGAATTATGTTTTCTAAAGAGTAGTTGGTATACTAATATTTAAGCGACACATTAATTTTTATTGTGCTTCTTGTAAGTTCAAAGTAAAATTACATGTGAATACATCCAGCTGTTTTGTTATTGGCTGAGTAACGAAGTGACAGGAGTGTGTGTCTCATAAACAGAATCGCCAGTTCAAACACAAGCAAAATTTTGTGAGGTTTTGAAACGGAAACCAGCTGTCAGTGATCATTAACAAATGAATTAATTACAGACTTTTTAAAGAACGGACGGCCTTAGGTAGGTAAGAGTCCAAGGTATTTTGTTTTTTTGGAACTATTTTCAGTTAATCAACCCATGTATTTAAATAAAAATATAATTCCATTAAAATAGGTTGCGTACATTCTTGAGCCACAAACATTCCACCCCTAGAATGGCTTCTAAAGCTTGTGACAATACTCTATTTATAAATAAATAAGGCATTTTGATTAGCCGCCATTTAGTGTCGAGTAAATATATAACGATTGAAATTTAATCCAAAAATCACATCATGCAAAGGGAACGAGTAATTGATCAACATCGGTTCAGTAGTTTAGATTGTTGACGCATCATTGTTGAAGAAGACAAAAAATGTTTAAAAAGCGCCATTTTTAGATAGTTTTGTCTTCGCTTTGACTCCACCGATTTTCATTTTCTTTTTAATTCGTACCACTTCATGTCCCTTAAGTAATAGTTTCCTTCCAACTCTATATAGGAGTTTGATGGGGAGGGTAGCTGCCGATGTAGCACGTATTGTGTTTAACAAAAGTGAAGATGTTTACTTGCAGTATCTGATGCTTTGTTTTTTACTGACCGATACGTAAACCGATATTAGTCCCAAGTGTTTGATTCATCTCATAATTTTCTGTAACTATTACAAAATATCAGTTACGAATACTTCCACCCACTTGTACACGGGAAATACGTAATTCGTTTCCCAGTGAAAAACGTACAAAGTTTAAACTTAAATCGGACATTTTGAATACCCGCCATTTTGCTTTAAGTTGTATGGAAGTTTTAAATTGCCAAAAACCTTGTCAGAACTCCAACTTACAGTGAAAAAACGTTTCATTGAAATGCGTGAAGTCGTTTTTCTGTGGAAACCGGATCTATCTATAGATCACTATCTATAGTGCACAAAAATCTAAATTTTCATGTTCGAAAAAGAAGTGTTTTCAAATCATTTAATAGGTAAATATAATTTTTTGTATACTCAGCTTAATTGCACTTCTACACTATAAGGAGGGCTACTATGCGAAATTTCAATTTTGTAGGCCTTGTTTTTGAGATACAGTGATCGGTCAATTAGTCAGCGAGTGATTTTGAAGCAACAGTACCCACTTGCTTTGCCGTGGGCAACAGTCTGAGGGGTTGCCGTGACATGCAGACTTTTTTACCGCCATTGTATTAATTTTCAGCTAAATATTTAATGAAAAAAAATTAATTAGATGGCTTCAACCTGTTTTTAGACTTTCTTCTGTCTACCTATGTTAAACATTAAAATAAAGACACACACACACACACACACACACACACACACACACACACACACAAAGAAACGTTTCCTGTTATTAATAATAAATAGATTCTTTGATATATAGCTGCTTAGCGAACTGTACAACTGATGCTTGTTTGTTAGATTATTTCAAAACTGTGAAATTCTTGTTTGAAGAAAGAAACAAAAGCTACACTTAGTAAATACAAACTAAAGTTGAATTACATCTTGTCACAGCAATTACATGTTGTCAAAGAACATTGACAGGCTGTTAGTTCCTATATAATGCTTTCCGTTTGAAGTCGAGTTTGTTCCACCGTGTTTTAGAAATAATGGTCCAATGGTGCTTAATAATTAACGACGAGACGACTGTTTTGGTCGAATTGTAAGGTGTAATTCAACCTACGTACTTGAACTTGTGTTCTACTTATAATTTATGTAAAAGGACCTTTAGTAAATTTTTTATGAAGATGACAGTGTAAAAGACGAGACCGGTCATCTAATAAAACAAAATAATTAAAATTAGCCTGTTGTTGACGAATCTAATTAGCCAACGCAACGATTTATTTTAATATAAAATAATAGAATTAGTGTTTGTAATAAATTAAACATGATTAAAATAACATAAATAAAATATTGTGTATATCTGATGCCTTTGGCGACCATGACGTCACCGCACTAAACCGTTGCTAGCGTATCCCGCAAACGTATCTTCACAAAATCATTTTATTTTATACTGCATTTTATTTTACGGATAGCATTGCAGTAGAATGTATTGTATTCATTAATCACAATTAATCCGGATTTACTAGGCGGCCACTTCCTGTTTACTGGTTTTGTACGGTTACAAGTTATACAGGAACTGTGAAATAGTTTCACATTATGTATATTCATGTTGTACAAGTACAATTTACCCAGGAACTGTGAAATAGTTTCACGTTATGTATATTCATGTTGTACCATTACAAGTTATACAGGAACTGTGAAATAGTTTCACATTATGTATATTCATGTTGTACCATTACAAGTTATACAGGAACTGTGAAATAGTTTCACGTTATGTATATTCATGTTGTACCATTACAAGTTATACAGGAACTGGAAATAACGTTATGTATATTCATGTTGAAAGGAACTGTGAAATAGTTTCACATGTTGTACCATTACAAGTTATGTAGTTTCACGTTATGTATATTCATGTTGTACCATTACAAGTTATACAGGAATTTAGTTTCACATTATGGAACTGTACCATTGAAATAGTTTCATGTTGTACAAGTACAATTTACCCAGGAACTGTTGAAATAGTTTCACATTATGTATATTCATGTTGTACGATTACAAGTTATACAGGAACTGTGGAATAGTTTCACGTTATGTATATTCATATTGTACGATTAAAAGTTATACAGGAATTGTGAAATAGTTTCACGTTATGTATATTCATATTGTATGATTACAAGTTATACAGGAATTGTGAAATAGTTTCACGTTATGTATATTCATATTGTACGATTATAAGTTATACAGGAACTGTGAAATAGTTTCACGTTATGTATATTCATATTGTACGATTACAAGTTATACAGGAATTGTGAAATAGTTTCACGTTATGTATATTCATATTGTACGATTATAAGTTATACAGGAACTGTGAAATAGTTTCACGTTATGTATATTCATGTTGTACGATTACAAGTTATACAGGAACTGTGAAATAGTTTCACGTTATGTATATTCATATTGTACGATTACAAGTTATACAGGAACTGTGAAATAGTTTCACGTTATGTATATTCATGTTGTACGATTACAAGTTATACAGGAACTGTGAAATAGTTTCACGTTATGTATATTCATGTTGTACGATTACAAGTTATACAGGAACTGTGAAATAGTTTCACGTTATGTATATTCATGTTGTACGATTACAAGTTATACAGGAACTGTGAAATAGTTTCACATTATGTATATTCATGTTGTACGATTACAAGTTATACAGGAACTGTGAAATAGTTTCACGTTATGTATATTCATGTTGTACGATTACAAGTTATACAGGAACTGTGAAATAGTTTCACATTATGTATATTCATGTTGTACGATTACAAGTTATACAGGAACTGTGAAATAGTTTCACGTTATGTATATTCATGTTGTACGATTACAAGTTATACAGGAACTGTGAAATAGTTTCACGTTATGTATATTCATGTTGTACGATTACAAGTTATACAGGAACTGTTGAAGTAGTTTCACATTATGTATATTCATATTGTACGATTACAAGTTATACAGGAACTGTGAAATAGTTTCACATTATGTATATTCATGTTGTACGATTACAAATGTACAAAGGAATGGTGTAATAGTTTCAGAATAGCTGGGACTCTATCTTCACTTGTTTTGTTTGCTCTGGATTACAATGGCTTTGGAAAAGATCCAGTAAACTTGTGTTAAACCTTAAACTGAGGAATTTAGTATCGGGCTTTCTGGAATGTAATCTTACCTTACTGCTACAGTATTGGTTTTGCCCTTCAAGCTTTTTGTTGCACAAAACGTTTTTATGTCTAAGTAGTCAGTGTTGTAACAGTTTGTACAGAAACAGTAGTTTTGTTACAGTTTTGTTGTTTCCACGATATGGTCTATTTACTGCATAAACAGTAATAATTTTCATTTTAAAAATTTAATATTTCGGAAACATTAATTTTAATAATATCACTTTGTAGACCCGACGGCTTTGAAGGTTAACTTTATCGTTTTTTAACCTTATAAACACAAGGTTTCATAAGGCTTCATTTTAAATTTGGTACAATAATTTTTAAGTTGTGGACCGTCTATTAAACTAAATTTTGTGAGATTTATTTTGATAAGTTAAAACGTTTCGATTGATTTTTGTCAAATTCTTCTTTTTTGTCGGTAATTCCCGTTTCAAAGTTCTGGCGAGAGCGCAACTGTTTATGAGAAACATTTACTTAAATTCGTTACAGACATTGAATTTGATTTTCCTCTATATTTTGAGTTTCAACATAAAAAAATATGTGCAAAGATATAATGTTTTATAATTTGACCATTTGCCAAAATGTTACACCCACTTCGTTTTCATACTAGCGTACAGTCATTCAAAAAAACATTTTTTTCTAATTAGGTGATAAAAAAAACAACGTTTCACCATGAGCTCCGTACTGATCTATTATTTATCTTCGCTCTTCGTTGCGAATTAATAATATAATTTGTAAAATTAAAATGGTAATGTTAGTGTTATATTTTATGTTATTTAAAACTTATAATACTTTTGTTGAAACTAATTTAAATTCAATGAACGTTGATGTGAATCAGAATTCTAATCAGCTGACCTGTTATTGAAGAATGTCTGTAGTGAAACAAGGAATGATTCATCGCGGCGTGGACTCTTGATTAAATTAGGCAGTGAGTTATCGTTGTAGACCTTTTTGGGTGGTCTTGATCTGAACTGAGTTTGATACTAGCTTTTCATAGAAATATTTGAAATTAAGCGCATAAGGTAACTGAAATATAATGAAGTACTACATGCATTAACATATAGGTAGACTCAAACGCTCTAAATGCAATAAGGTTAATGAATAATGTCATATTTAAACAACGTGCAGCGTATTTGTGACGGATTTATTGAATATCTCAAGTGTTTAATTCTTCAAAAATCTACTGAAATTGAAACTGGATGTATATTAATAAAAGCATTTTTGTGTGGATTTTATTACGTTCATTTTACTAGGGTTGTCCGTAAAGTAAGGTTCCCAAGGGGCTATAGTCTCTGCGAACGTTGTTACGCGGGATCCGGTGACCTTGGCTTGCAGCTAGGTTCCTCCGCTCCCAATCCCCACTCCGCGATCGGTCTGCGCCGCTCAGCCTTGGCTTGGTAATAATGGAGTTGTCTTTTCTGTCTCCCGCCAGGTGCGAATTACGCTCTGTGATTCGTTTTTTGTGTGCAAAAAACATTGCGCCGGTGGACATTCATATCCAACTGTGTAAAGTCTGCGGAGAAAAATGTATGAGCATACAACACGTGCGCAAATGGTGCAGAGAATTCAAAGACGGACGTACAGACGTTCATGATGAACAGCGTTTCGGACGAAACGATTGCGAAAGTGGAAGAAGCAATGCTGAACGATCGAAGGGTGACTGTTCGGGAGCTCTCCAAGATGATCCCTGATGTCAGCAAGACCTGGATTGATAAAATTTTGACAGACCATTTAGGGTATAGCAAGGTTTGTGCAAAATGGGTCCCAAGCAGACTGCAAACGGTAACAGATTGATGCGGCCCGCAAATTTCTTCAGGCCTACGAAACCGATGGCAAGAAATTCTTGGACTCCATTGTCACTGGGGACGAGACCTGGGTACACTATACTATATCGGAAACGAAAGAACAATCACGTCATTGGAAGCACCCAGAGTCGCTGAAGCCACGGATGTTTAAACAAACACTGTCTGCCGGCAAAGTCATGGCGAGTGTGTTTTGGGACAGGAATGGGTTATTGTTGTGCGAATTCATGGATACCGGCACAACAATCAATGCTGGTCGTTACTGTGAGATGTTAAAGAACCTTCGCCGCGCGATTCAAAACAAGAGGAGAGACTTGCTCAAGAAGGGAGTTTGTTTCCATCAAGACAACGCTCGTCCGCACACCGCCCGTGTAACAACCGATCTCATCAACCAATTTGTATGGGATACTGTCACACATCCGCCCTACAGCCCGGACGTAGCCCCAAGTGGTTAACATCTCTTCCCTAATTTGAAGAAACACGTAGGTAGGTACTGAAACAAATTTTTTTACCTGAAAGAAAAAGTTTTAAGCTACCTTCGCGGCGCGGCGGGAGAGTTTTTCGACTCAGGCATACAAAGATGGTTCATCGTATGCAAAAATGCATCGATCTCAACGTCGATTATGTCAAAAAATAGGAAAAAGTGTAAGCTTTCAAAAAATGTATTATTCAATGCAAATAAACATGTTTTTCATTGTGAAAAAATATTGGGAACCTTATTTTACAGACAACTTTCGCACTTCGTCCTAATGTAAATACACATTTATAAAAGGTTAGCAGTACACAGTGTGCATTTTAATTATTGCAAAACTTCAAATAAAGTGGCAATTAAAGACTTAGTTCATTAAATCGTTTGTTTTTAAAATAAGTGTAACTTAATTCAGTACATTATTTTAAATTTTGATCAGTAATTAATAATAATTAATTAATTATTAATAATAATTTTTCAGTCATTAATAATTAAATTTGAAACTAATGTAAATAATTTTGTTACAGGTTAGATATCTCCTGAACAAGCTGATGTTTTCGTGGTACTAAAGTAAAATATACAGTTTTGTTTATTATTTTATTTCATTTCTCTTGATTAGCGGAATAGCCACGATTCTTCAAGCTGCTATGGTTTAATAGCAAATACCGTGTACAATTTTTTATTCATGGGTTCTGGAGGATATAATTATGAGTTTTGAGATTTTAAATTTTATAATATTAACAGGAAGGTTGTAAATTAAAACTAGCTTTAATTAAATAATACAGTTGTGTATAACTGTTCCATGAAGATAATTTGTTGGTTCATAGAAGTCAGCTGTTCTAATATCAGCTGATAATGCAACGATCTCTGTTTAGTTTCCATCATGGTTACTTTATGCGATATTATTAGATAGACTTTAACTAATCAAAATTTGTCAGTTTTAAAAACTGGACAATTTAATCATGAAACCAATTTGTTAATTAATCTATTAAAAAAACTATGATTAAATATATTCAAGTTATCGTTTTTAATTTTATTTCATATTTTTAATCTCGTTTTCTGTTAAAGTCAAATACTGTAATAACGTTATAAAATTGGATGAAGGAAGTAAATAGTTTTAGAGCACAGTACGTTCAACACTGTCATAAATTACTTTATTTACTCTAATTTTTATTATACATTATTCAATATGTAAACATAAAAAGTACACTTATGGAACTCGGGGAGTTACCGACAGAAGCGAAGCTTTTGTTGATGATATTTTTGCTGAATATATAATTAATTTGAAGATTGGTTATCGAAAAGAAGGAAGTAAAAGAAAGATAGAATAGATAGACGAAATTCGTTTACTCTTTCGTACCATATTTCCGTTACGTTAAAAAGGTTCGGAACACTTTTTTCCAAACACCAAAGATGACATTAAAAGCTTCGCTTCAGTAATTTTTGACATTACAGGGCTAGGCGAATCGACTGTAGACTCTCCTTTAACTTTCTAGACTATGTTCGTAGAAAAATCAAATTCAGGAAACATACGTAGTCTTAAAAATGTAATTTTTTTATGTAGTCAACTTTGTTTCTGCTCAAAATGGGGGATTTTGAGGAACCGTGAGAATCTACAATGTGACATCGAGTGACACTTTATTTAAAAAGTTTTGGTAAAAGTAGACAGCGAAAACTAAAGGTACCTTCTTTTAACTCAATCTATAATCGTGGCCTTTTGAAATGTTCGCATCAGCCTTTTTGAGAGAAATTTTGTTATTTTCTTTTGAGGCAGAATATTGTCCGTCTGTAGTCAGCAGAGATCGGCAAACCAAACGTACTGAAACCACACCTCAGTTGTCTGTAAGTCAAGAATAGCGACATCCAATCTTGCGTTTAATTAACTTGGTTAGCAGTTGACTTGTTAGTTAATAAATAAAATCGTTTGCTATTATCATTAATCGTCATTAATTGTTTTTTGCCAAAACTATTAAACTAAACTTACTAGACCCTTTAATTTGCTTTAGATATATTTTTTGTTAATAAATATCGATATTTTTATATTGATGATATTTTAAATACTGCTACTGTAACATAGGCCTAAGAATATAGAGTTATGTTCTAGTTTTTAAGTTTTATGTATTTGGTCAGGCATTTCAGTTTCGTGAGTTGAGGCACTCACTTTCTTTCAGTGATGACAAATGTCTGATTAAACAATAATAACATGAACATTTCATCATAAGTGATTATTTAAAGAAAAAAAATAGTTTGGCTACCTCTTATAAAGAAATTTAAAAATTTGTATGATTCAGAATTAAAATATTAGTAATGGCTCTCGTTCTTTTTGCACTACATCGCAGTCGTTTGTTTTTCTGGAAATCAAAATACACACGTTACCAAACACGTTACACTCGTACTTTCTTAACAATTATTTTGGTTCTCAGTCTTTTTTCCTTCCATAATTTTAAAGTAAAAATATGTTTTATAATTTAAAATTTTAATTTTTATCCTGAACACTTAAATTCTTATAAACGTTTTTCATAAATTTTGTGACTTATTGTTTATACGTCAGAAGTACTTTGTGAATAGACACGCGTTAAGAAAATATTATTCCTGCTTTCAAGTTTACAAAGTGATTATTTATTTAAACTTAAACGATTTTATTTAAACGTTTTAATTTACCGTGTAACAGAAGACTTGTTTTTACAATTAAAATAATTCATTAATTAGAAAAATAAAATTGCTGCTGTATAGGTGACACAAACACACGTCTGTGGAATAGTTACGTCTGTCTGTCCCAGGGCACAGATCATACGGTATACAATTATTTTCGTCTCTGAGCGTGCGTTGCTATGACAATGTTACTTATGTCGTGTTGTGAGGTTTCTCATTTAATAGATGCAACGCGCGTGCGCTAACTCACAAGTAGGCTTTCAGTCTGCTTATATAAATGTAACTTTAGATTTGCAGCCAAAAAATCAAGTTCCGTTATCTAGTTGCCTACGTACATAAATAAAGTACTCAGTTTTCACTCTGAATACTTGGTACACTACCCGTTTTTAATTGTGTAAGCGAGTCCAGTGAATTTCAGACATTAGTTTAAAATGAAACATTTGTGTAACAGAATTATCCTCGAGGTTCGTATAATTGATCAAAATGAAATATTTCAAAGCATTACTTAAACGTTTTTAAATTCGATTATTTTTCCGAAATTCAAAAACGGAATCTATCGAAAAAACAAAAACAAACAAAAATCGGTATCTCAAAGTCGGTTTGTATACATATTGATGAGTCAAGTTAGTATAGGCCCTGTCAAAATAGAAATAAAAATAATATATTTGTAAAGTAAAATCAAAAACCGACAGGGATCAAGTAGCCTGAACAGATTCGCTGTAGAGTTTTACACTAAACAAAGTTAAAACTATTTTTAAAAACTTGAAATGCGGCCTAATTTATTAAAACATGTTTATCAAATTGCTTCATCTATGAAGATACATGAGTCAAGCAGTGTAGCAGATTTGAAATAAATTTAGTTTCTTTTTTTTTAATAAAACGAAAAACAAAGAAAATAACTGACTGCCGTTGGTTTATTGTCAATAGCCTCAGAACATAATGTTTTGGAAAAATAATTGAAATTTTAAAAGTTATATAATGTTTTAGCATGTTTTATATATATATATATATATATATATATATATATATATATATATATATATTTATATATTTATATTTATATATATATAAATTTATATATATATATATATAAATTTACCAATTTAACTGACCGAGCCAAACGAGGTCTTTATTTCAACTCAACTCTTCGGCATTTAGTTTATCAGTTTCTTTGTTAGCTGTTTCGGCCAAACGCACAGACCAATTGTTTTGAAATTTATTACGAACGTACCTTGTATAAAGCACTAACGACATATGAGTAAGATGTTTTCCTATTCACTTCTGTTTCAAGATGGCAGCCTCTGTTATCAAGAGCCGCCTCGGTGGCCTAGTTGTTAGCGTACTAGGCTTTCACCCCGAGGACATGGGTTCGATTCCCGGCCAGGGCTTGGCATTTCATTTTCATACACTATAAATCATCCCATTGTCTGCATTAGCCCAAGTGTGCGCAATAGTCGGACGTTAAAAAAAAAAAAAAAAAAAAAAAAAAAAAAAAAATATATATTTGCTTGGCACTGTTGGAATGTTTGCTTGCGAGTGCTGAGTAGGCCTAAGACTCGAGGGATAGTCAGGCTAAGGCTAGCCCGCCATAGCTGTACCGAGTTGTGCTTCATCAATCATTGTGTCTGTAAATAACATAGGAATTTTACTAACTCTCAACTGTTCCTGGAGTATAAGTTAACACTTTCCAAGTTTTTATTTTTATACGATATTGTGAGGGAATCTTAAGATTTGGATTTAATCAGCTGAGACTAACTAAAACTATTGTTATAAAATTAATTATGTGCTCGTACGAGAAAAGCTTGACTTACTGTAAACTGTTGGTTAAAATACAATTGTACCGTATGTGATGTTATTTCAAAATAGAAAATTAAAAAAAATTAGAGGCACTAAAGTGTGTAGGGATTAAAAAAAAATTAATATTACAACAGCCTCGTTTGATCTACCGTCTTCATATTTATTAGATTTTTCAAAATGTAAATATTTTAGCCTACTCACGATTTCCCTTTATATTTCTGGGCTGAATAAAACGCTGTGATCCTGTTTAAAAAATATTTCGTTATTAAGTAATGAGTAAATTTTGGATCTCATACTTAAAAATTCTTCACACTACTTTTTCGTACATTTCCTGAGTTATCGCTTCCGAGCCTGAACATTTTCGGGTAATTAATAGGATAGTTAGTTTTTACAGAAGCTGATATTTTCAGCTGCCATTTTAGATCCGCAATGTTAGAATTTCAATAATAATAAATTGATGTTGTGGTAGTGATACGTATTTCATGGCTAATTACGCTTAACATGTTCCTCTCTTTTATGGAGTTTTCATTACGTCTGCTTTTTATGTTAAACTGTTTTGTTAAATAAATTATGTAACGGACTTTTTGTTAAACATAAAATCCCGGACATATGTAACACAACTGAATTTTGAACGACAAATTTTATTTGACGTATAAAGAGGTTTTCCTCACGGAGCCGCTGAATAATAATTTAATATTTTAAGGCATTTTAGCGTGTTTCATCTGTTATTGTGTTCATAACGCTTTGGGATTGATTTAGGTGTAGCTCTGGGTTGCAAATATCTTTACGTCTGCATGAAGCCAAGTTAATTGAGCAATAATTTAACTACCGCAACAGAAAACAGTGTTTAAGACAAGTTAGTTGTAGAACATGAGCAAAGCTTTGAGTGTAGGCCTACACCTCACGCCTCATGGCCCCTCACAGTCTGCAAACTTTGATGTGGAATTATTCGGCACTCACTTAGCCTGCTTTGTTCTAATTGTAATTTGTATTGTTTGTGCTCTGTTCCAAGTTCTATTTAGGTTTCAGAGTCTCAAAACTTTATGTTTTATGGCAACGGGTAACATGTTGATTTTGTTTTAATTAAAACTTTTCTACTTTCACTCAGAAATATCAATGTAGTGGCTGCGACGTATTGTCCCCCCCAGTTTCTGTCCCATTTCTTTGTTTATGGTTTGTCAGTACTACTTCTTTACGTTCTTTTTTTAACTTAATTATTATACTATCGTATACTTCGTTTCTGGATTGCATATTGTCTTTTTTACAACATTTGTATAGCTCTTTGTAGCTGACTTTTTTCAAACGGGTCTATTTTCTATTGTATCCCTTATAGCATCTCTAGTACCAAAAATAAACCTTTTCCATGTTTGAAAATACGATAATGGAAGGGCACTTAAGGTGCTAGTTATTCGTCATTCTGCAAAATAACTCAGTAAGCAAACAGAAGTTACAATTTATATCAGTAAATGAGTGGTATTTATGCAGTGTAGGTGGTTTTTTCAAGTAGCGATTATTGAATATGTTTTTATTAGATACCTTATTATCCAATGAATATATATTTACCAACGGAAATATTTTTTTAAAGATTACTTACGATTTTAGGCTGTTTTTATGGAACTATATTGTGACGTCATTGCTGTTTATATTGCATGGAACATGCCAGATTTTCTACTGCTCAAGCGCGCTATCATTTATTACACAGACTTACTGCTCCTGCGCGTTGTCACATTCTAATAGGCATTACTTAAAACGGATTACTTTGTTCTGTCTTATAATGAAAACGTTGTTAAAATGGCGTCCGTTTAATTAAATAGGTTTTCACCCAACAACCGTGTCAGGTAGGCCTTGAGTTTTTTTTTAAACAAATAAGGTTTTTTTATCGTTTTAGCGATCAGAAACACGTTACCTGCTTTCTCGTTGTAGCAATTTTGAGGTTATGCGGATCACTCTTATTTTCAATTTTTATCGGACTTTCCTTACTTTCCGCGCTTTTATATTTTGGTTTATTGCTTTTGGGCATGTAATAAAGCGTTTTAGCGAAAATAATTACCGAAAAATCGAAAACACCCGACACTGCCTAACATTTTAAATTTTGCACTACTTAAACCAACTTAGGCTACAATATTATTTTCGAATCTCTTCTTGATTTTTATGATAATAACGTCACCGTTATTTGTGCAGCTTTGTTTAGTAACTTATCTGGTATATTGAAACATTTTTACTCACAATTTTAAAACAAGTTAATATAACAACTATAAAATTATTTGTTTTGAAATTACAATGACTATAAATACAAAATAAGACCAGCTGCATTGAAATGAAACGCAACAATATACAGTGGATAAACATGCAACTAAATAAGAGCACGGGAAAAATTTGTGAGATCTGAAAATGGCAGCTTTCGCGACTCAACGCATAAATTGTAACTAAGTTCTTCTGTGCAATATGATGAAAAACAATAAATCTGCTAATTTTTTTCAAATATATATATATATATATATATATATATATATATATATATATATATATAATGTCTAAAATAGACCAATAGTAAATATTTAAATTTTATAATTAATTAACGCCATTATTCTACGGTATTATAACTGTTACAATACTCTGTACAATATTATTTTTTAATGTTTTTATATAGCCTATAATTTCTTAAGTTCAAATTTTCAAACAATATTTTTAGATTCTTAGAAAGTCCTAGAAAGATGGTTGAAGGCGTTTTTCTAGAATTTGATGGAAAACTGTACATATTCGCTATTAATCCTTTAGGAAGTACTATAACGGGCGTAAGTTTCCATAAGAAATTAACTGTAATGATCAGTTATGTTTATGATCAGTATTTTGAATAACAGCTGTTTTAATTCTGTTTATAGTATTTAATTTTCATAACAGCTGTTAAATAATAATAAGATTATGTTGAATAATCAAGTTCTAATATTGGTTTCTATGGTAACAGTTTAAATAATTAAATTATAATATACATTTTGTATGATGACCAAAGAAGTGGGCAGGCATGTATGTATATAAATAATTCGAAAAATAAATAATTGTAATTATTGCCATTAAACGACATACTCGACTAGCAAAGTGTTTAGATGGTTGCATATTGTTTGTAAATTAAATAAAAATGGTATTTTATTAATGAAATGAAAGTAGAATTAACTTATTCCTATATAAATTAAGGATCTTCCCACAAAGCTTTCACTGTTATCTACCGTTCCACAACGGTAATCGTTTTGTTAAGCATCCAATGAAAACTTACATCCCCAAAGATCGGAACTGCATGTCTTGGTGAAACTGAATGTGAGAAAGTCTGTGTAATACTTGCGCCATTCATTCATGCTATCACATAACACACGAGTGTGTGTCCTCTTTGTGCCAAATGTGTTAAGAAAGTTACCACACTTTATTAAGTATTAGAAATGTTTGCAATGAAGGTAAATAAATTTAAATTACGTGTAAAATACAAATTACCGTGACCGCGATTTCAAAAAACAAAATTTGACCGCGTTATGAAATTTGAAAACTAAAATACTAGTTTATGCAGACTTTAACGCTAGTAGATTTTCAAAAAGTTTTATGAAAAATGTTATAAAACTTATAAGTTTTAATTGTTTTGCTATTTCGAAACATTTAAATAGATTTTGTTTGGTAGCGAATTTGTCCAAGTTATTTCTAAAATATATTTTTGTGGCAAGTTTTAACTAATTCGGACTAGAATCGCATTTCAGCGGCAATGTATTTAGATGCGAAGCGAGCAGGGTTAACTACGAAAACTGGCAGGTATGTCTCATTAAAAGTAAATTGTTTTGTAAAACATGTTCAATGGTTGCTAAAATTATGTGAATATTGCAGAGATACATTTTGCTAAGAAATAGGAATTGTGATATTGATCTTTCCGTAGCCCAAGGGCAAAGAAGCAGCCAGAGATGTCAAGAGAAGCTGAAAGAAATATTCCCGAGGGCATACCCTTACCTCATACTACACAACCTTACACATTGCTTTCCCAGTTGGTAAATAGCATCTGAAATATTTATTTTGAGAACACATTTATCGAAATACATTCTTTTATTTACGATACTGGTATTTACATTATGGAAAAAAAATTAATTTTCACAGATTTGTAAATAATGATTTTGAGACAACAATATATGAATAAATTGTTATAATTTGAGAACGACCAACTTTTAAGTGAGTTCTGGTTCTGGTTACACCATCGTTAACACTAAGGGATGGCGGTCCTAATTGTTATAAAACGACCTCCTTTGCATTTAAAATTTTAAAGTTGACTTAGATTTTTAACCTAAGATGTTAATCTACGTTTTTTAAAAAAGTATCATACAAGTTAATATCTTTTGTGCCCAATGAATGTAAAACAACTATGCGGAATAAACTGTATAATGATGTTGGGTTGAATTCACCACGTATATAATTACTTTCGCTGAATATTTGCACTTAGAAGTGTAATTAATGTGCACAGTGCCTAATGTATTATACAGATTTATTGACTTGTTTGACAAATCCATTGCCTTTGTTGTCACAATCCAGCGGCGGCCACACATTCATTTTGTTTACGTTGATCCTATTCAGTCAGTCTTTGTTGTGCATGCATAGCAGAATGACTAGCAAATCCATTGTTCTAACTGAAGCAAATGTGTTTACAATTACTGTAAAATGTTATTGACTGTAAATTCAAAATTCAATCACTTAATTATGGGCTGTGTTTTTCTTCGAATAAAATTATTTTACGCTAATGATGATGACGACTAGTTTATAGAAAATACATTTATTTCAAAATATTTTCGATAAATAGATTGCAAATTTATCTGTGGTGCGTTGTGGAATATCTACAGTACTTGAAACAATAACATTCGCATACTTTCACGACCTTATTTTCCTGTCACAAGTGCTTATAAATAATACTGTACGCGTATATTCATTCACTGAAGTATCACCGTAGATAGAACAGCTTCAGGCACACGTTGGATAATAATTGGATAAAAACACAAGGAACTTTATTTATAAACTGACTCTCTAACAATAAACACTAGAGCTAGAATATAGAGCATGTCAATTAAGTTAATTTGAACATTAGTGGAAATTGTTTGTGGTTGCAGCATTTCTACGTAATTCCAATACGAACGCATTTACGTAAAGCTTCGTCAATAGTAATTAAATACATGTATTATTTTAAATGTAATAATTTCAGTTGTAAAACTTTCCTTTTCATGCCTGCTTGAAAGTAACATTGAGCGAAAAAGTTACGTGATGTTTTTTTAAATATTTTGATAATGATATCAGACACGTACCTGTAAATTTTAACTGGGCGAAATATCAGACAAATGTAATATTATGTGCCTTTTCAAAGCTTTGAGTGAATGACAAAGTAAATTAATGCAGCGTTCTCACTTTATTTGTTTCCTGCCAGGGGCGGCCATTTCTCGCTCCGTCAGCCATTTTAATTAAGTTTCATTTGTTAATACACTTCTTACTTTGTAATTTTGGAAGTGTATTTTGTTAAGTGTTATATTTGCAAATTATTTTTGTATTTGCTGTTGCAGTTCGGTAGCCAAATTAAGTTTGTTTACCCAAAGATGTATTGCTTAATTTATTTTTAATTTTTGATATTTTTGTTATTCAACGTGTAGAGATTTATTTGAAAATTTTTACGATTTTTAATATCCTTTGGGTATCTTTCTTGATAATTTTGTTTATACATTATATTGGACTAATTTGTTTAATCTTAATTATGTAAAAGAAAGATTAAAACACAGTCGTAGCTGACCAGGATCAGCTGTTTAATAATAGACTTATAAATGTCATAATTAAAAATAAAGTTATTAATAATAGTAATAAAGATTCAAGAGATATAATTACCTCAGTTGTTTACAGTATAGTATCCAGGAAGGAACAAGAACCAAACAATGTAAGAGTGTAGCGGAGCTCCGCAACGAGCACGTAGGCCGTCCATTTATGTAGGCCACTTCCTGAAAGGTCTTCTGTACAATGAAAAATTGTCAATATTTTGTCGGCGTATACAATAAAATTTTAGGCAAATTAGAAAGTGTAAACAACATGCTTCTCCTTGCTGCCTATTGTGTCTTGTGTCTTTTTGCTTCACTACTGTTTTCTTTTCTTTTTAACTGTATTATTGTGTTTTAAACTTGTGCCCTTAAAAAAGTAATGTCTTTCATTAGGCTTTGAAGAGCGACAGGATCATGTGTAGTTCTATTAGAGTTCAGAAATTGTGAACTAAAATTTCTGGTAATGGTTATACGTCAAAACAAGAAAATGAAAAACCTCCCTAAACACACGTGGTCAATCTAATTTTGTTGTCAATCTGCCTATTTAACTCCGCTCTTGTTAAACATAGAAACTTGAATTTTGGTACAAGATTAAATAATGATCTGATCTGGTGTGCTTGTAAAACAAATCGGACTTGCTGAAAATCGTAAAATAAAAAAGTAAAAATTAGTTTAAAAAAATGTATTTTAAAATAGTCTTACTCAACAATAACATCAACAGATGTAGAAATTTATAACAAACAAAATGTTTGTTTTTTTGTAATCGGTTCACAAATAACTTACAAAGTATACTTTACTGTAAAGAAATCAATCAACTGAAGTTTTTGTTTGTAAATAAATTGTATAATTTCCAATTTCTTTAGAAACACTGTTTGTTTAGTTTCGACCACAAATAACCATGGCATCGTTATTTGAAATAAAGAAGACACGGCCACTTATGTAACAATGGGAAGCCTGCTGTCAATAAATTGAAATTGGTTTCTGTACCCTAAATTGTGTTCGGTAAATTAAATACGGTTTTAAACCCAAACAAAAGACATGTTGTCTGTTATAAAAATTTACATCTTTTGATGTTTAAATTAAGCCTGTGTTATTTTTTGGGAAACTAATGTTTACAGTGAAAATGTCCTGTAATTTTGTGGTATTTGGTCGTCACTTTGATCTTTGTCACGTGAAGGTCCGATTTTTTATAGGTAACTTAAATCAGATTTCTTATTTGTGTTAAATTTCAAGTTTCTCTCTGAAACAAAGGCTGCTATCTAATCTTATTGAATTCATTTTTCAATGAAATGAAAAAAATTTATAATGGTATTTCTTGTAGTTTGTACACATTTTGGACGAACAAAGCTAATAATATTTTTACGTTTTTGAATAACGCAAATTATAGGCCTATACGAATTTTACTGGGTTCAGGTATTGCTAAATATTACCAAAATTAAATTTATTTATGCCAAATTTTAAATCAAGACAAACTAAAATCTTGAAAATTAGCGTGTTAACACACATACACAATTATAACTACTTTCAGGATGTGTTCTACAGGTATTTATTAATGATAGGTATAATTTTAACTATTGCGGATCTGGGTCGTGCCCAATACTGCTTCAGTAATGTAGCTTATTTACCAATTTTGTAATAAAAATCTTTTTACTTGCTCTCTCTCTCTCTCTCTCTCTCTCTCTCTCTCTCTCTCTCTCTTTATTTTTTTATAATATTTACTACAGTTTCTAAAATTCAGAAAATTCCTATAGATGTAAACGCAGTCCTTACAAAATCTGGCATTGTTAATTTAAACCAGTGTATCATATGGCATGCATGAGCAAATAAGCTATTGGCGCGGTTATGAATATTTAATGATCAAGTGAATTCCCCACATGCCTGAACTGTAACAATGGTGTGATATCGGCTTGTGGCATAACTTTGATGAGATACTGTAACAGTGTAATCAAACATTTCAGAACGTCAAACATTTCTGGTTCTAATATAAACATGGGCATGGAACAAGTGTAAGAATGGGCAGATTTATACAAAGAAAGACAAATTCATAGAATGTGATGTCTTTGGATTTTCTTTATGAAACTATAAAAATACTTAATATTTTATTAAAATATAGGTAACAATGAATTTTTAATTAATTTTTGTCAGATTTATAACGATTTCAGGTAGTAATTGTGTTAAAAGGCATTCTGCTTGGATGTAAAACGAATTATAATTTTAAAATCGGTACAGGGAGTTACAGAAGTATGTTATGCAACACCACGTGCAGTTCTTTATTAGCTGCAGGAGTTGTACTTTGTTTTGAGTATTGTGGGATCCGCAGTTTGTAACTTCTCCATATATTGCGTCCATTCTTTCGAGATGTTAACACGTTTAACCGTTGTTCTTTGTTCGAACATTGAAATGAAATACTTAAAGCAATTTTTGTATTGTTTCGTTATTTATTCTGTCGTTTCTAATAGACCCTTCACAAAAACTGCATTTCCTGAACTAAAGTTCTGCTCAGAAAATCTGAACAAATTAATTGTTCCCATAAAACATTATGTCTGTTACACAAAGTTTTAGTTCTAAGTACCGTAGGCCTACTTGTTGTTCCGTATGTAAAAGTAAACTTGCTCAATTTGTGTCAGGACCT
The DNA here is from genome assembly GCA_022606455.1 of Callitettix versicolor. Taxonomy (NCBI): domain Eukaryota; kingdom Metazoa; phylum Arthropoda; class Insecta; order Hemiptera; family Cercopidae; genus Callitettix; species Callitettix versicolor. The sequence continues at coordinate 58,861,773 of CM040183.1, forward strand.
GTAATTACATATGTTAATTTTTGCAATAAATGTTTGAACTTTTTCACTTCTGCCGCTTGGCAATGGAACAAATGACTGTAACTGTACAATCACTCCGGCGGAGGCACCTGAAGTGAGCAGCTGATGAGCCTAGCAATCCCACTACCTTCACTCATCTACTCGACACACACATAAATTCAGTACTCTACATAGCTTGGCTAACTGTAAAGTGTAAAATGACCCGTACTGACGGAGGGAATGACATCGGTCTAATGGTGCATCTAACGGAGACCTGGGAGATCTGGCGACCTCCAAGTGTACCTTAGCCTTACCCATGCATGCGTGGCTCTGTATGGGTGGACCTCATTTTCTTAGCTACTTGCACCTCAGTAAGGAACTAGGAAGTTGGGGAGGGAACTACTCAGCTGGAATCCTCTTCATATCCTAGACATTATGAAGACACTATTACACCGAGCACCTCAGGAATACAGAAAGGGGACATGATAGCTGTACAAAGGTCGCAGTGCAACAGTAACCCTACAAATTAATTTATTCAACCATACATCATTCTACAGTACCTCTGTATAGGCCTATATATAATATAATTATTATTATTATCTGCATATAGACCCTGTTGGATCACGCAAAGCACTCCGACTCATGGCTTGTTCCTTCTAATCCTCCACACCTCCCTCATCCTGTCCCCATGGATCCTCTTCCGCTCCTCCATCCATTTTACCCCTGCTCTCTTTGGGATTTCATTCTCTGGGACCTTCCAACCGAGCATCCTGTATGCGTTCCTGTCTTCAACGTCTGTTGAGTCTATTTCTGCGTCATATTCTGACTTGTGCGATCAAAGACGTTGTTGATTTGACACCTTGTATATACTTAAGGATTCTGTTGGCAAGTCTCGTTGTTGAGAGTCTACTGATGTGTCCATAGAACCGAAGCCTCCTTCTTCTGATATCTGCTGCCAGGTTCGATATCTTCTCTGTGGTCTTCCGGGAGTGCAACCTGTATCCATCTTTTGTTAATCTCGGGCCAAAATCTTCCTCAAGATTTTGCGTTCTTCCTTCAAAATATCCTCCATGGTAGCTTTTGTGTGGAGTGCTAGCGTCTCACTTGCATATAATACCTCCGGTTTTATGACTATGTTGTAGTGTCTGATTTTTGTGTGCGTCGACATACATCTCTTATTGTAGATATCACGCGTTATACCAAGTGATCTTCATTCTCAGTAGCTGAACTCTTTGCGCAGCTATATATGTATATAAACAGGAAAACAAACACAAATTAGACCAACAGTTAATTAATAAACAAAATTTGATTTTCAAATATATACTAAAAATATGCACCGAGTCTCTAGTTTCACAGTTTACCTTATGCAGAAATCACGACTTCTCTGTACTGTATGCCTAAGTGTAGCCTAACAGCATGAATGCAGAGCCGCTTCCCAGACCAATCACGAACTGGTATTAAAGACGCAAGATTTCCATTATTCATAGGTATTTCATGAGCCTACATGACCTGTCACTATAAAATACTTACCTCATACATGTCTTACAATTTTTTAAGGTTATAAACGTGTCATGCCTTTAGTTTTACCATTAAATAATGGGTAACTCTTAGTAATATTCGATCTCAATATAACTTTTAACGCTTCAGTTATGAAATTGTGTGCCATTATTTTGGTATTTTTTAATTGGCAATTTGTTTAATTTGTTAATTGGCAATACAAGTAAACATTTACAAAAATGTCAGCATTTTGATTTTAGCTTATTAAAAAAAACTTAAGTACAATTTTTTACGAACAATGGTATTATTTAATGAATTTAACTTTGACCATCCATAGATTTACTGGATTATTTTCCCATGGTTTTAATTTACTGTTAACGGCAGTCTGTTTTAGTTATATGCGTTCTAAAAGTTAATAACAAAAGATTTGCTATTTTAATATTATTGCTACAGTTTTAATTTGAACTTACTGGTTTATCTTTGGTTGGTTGGCGGTATTCACAGAATTTTATATCATAAAGAAAGAGTTTATCAGTCAGGATTATCAGTTCCTAAGAAGAAGTCACAATGAACGTTAAATAATATTGGTAAAATAAAAGTGGTAATTGAATTCAATAGGCTACTAATTAATTAAAAGTACTTTAATTAATACCCGCAGACTAGCTGCACGTATTGAGAGGATTTAGACTTCCCTCGCGATACCCGAGTTTTAACACACACTTACACTTACAACACTACACTTACGACTTCAACACTTTACACTCACATTTACATTTAAGGAGGCGATAATAGACTCAATGTGCTTTTCGCCATAATAAAATAATATAATTAAAGATGGAGCTAAACCACCTTGAACTTAAAAAGTACTTAGAAGTACAAATATAATACAGTATACTTATTCACACATTGATTTTGTAAGTTCCTAAAGTATCTTACATAATTATTGTAAATGAACTAACCGCTTTGACACTTTCACCTTTGATGATATATTTATTTTTTTTAATTATTTTTGGTGTTTAACGTCTGACTATTGTGCACACTTGGGCTAATGCAGACGGTTTCACCTTTGATGAAGCAATCAAAACCCACATATTATAACCAACATCTCTAATAATCGTATTGAAAATTAGAGGTTTGATACATAAAAGCATAAAATTCTGCTAAACTGTCTGTGCTGATGGTATATGGGGCATTACGTCATAAATTAATTTGTGAAGAAAATAATTTGCTGCGCTTATTAATGCGGCAGCGTTCCGGTTAGCCGCAGTACTGTAGAGACAAATACGTGTATTAGTCTGGGGAATCTAAATCCGGAAAACTAAAATAGAAAAAAGGTAATTTCATCTTAAAAAAACGGTTCTAAAGAGGAGAAGAAAAATGTCACTTTTGTGATTAATTTCATGACCAACAGTTTAGTATTAATGCCAAAGCAAAATAAGAAAATATAATTTCTGAGAGGTATTAGGAGAAGCAAATTTTGATGGCATCCAAAACTGGTTTAACTACTTTTTTGAAATAGCAAACGTGGAGAGGAATATTTTCAAACGCATGGATTTTTTGTCAGAACCATTATCTTGAATTTAGGTCAAATTAAATCACATATCTGAGAATATTAATATTAATGTTTTGTTGGAAGGGTATTTTCAGTTTTATACTGTATCATATAATGGACAATGAAACGAGGCACGTTATAAATTTTTTTCACATTTGAATCAGAGATTTTATTAAAAAATTTGCATATTGAAATCAAACGCTTAAAAAAAGTAAATTGTTTTCAATTAATCATGGATGTTTGTTTGATATTCAGTTCAGCGAGTGATTTGTTTGAGTCAACGTTTTTAATCAGTTTATTCCTTTTGTTGGCAGAACGAACTACCTTTTAAGTGTGATTAAATGTAGAGATAAGTCTGTGCATATAATGTTTCGTTAACTAATCAATAGCCCATAAAAATGGAAATGAAATGTCTAGACATAAAGCCTAAGTTTGTTTATTTATTAATTTTTGTAACGCTCATTAATTGTGTGATAAAACTCCGTTTCTATATAACTTGTCATTTTCCTTTTAATTTCACCTGGAATACAGGTGTCCCTCGAAGTTCTACTGAATCTTTCACAATTCATTGAACTACTGTAGTTAAAATGATAAAATGTCTTCAATGTCCTAAAACCTTGGTTGTCTGTTTTAAGTTTGGCGCATGTGCATTTTGCAATACCGTATTTCGTAAGACGTAACAGTTACAACCATTTTTAATTATTATCTAACAAACTTAAATTAAAAATTACAAGAAACAATAACGTTTAAGTGGTGTTATAGTTATAGGTAAGTAGTAGCTTAAAATTCGAATATTGTTTACTTAATTTTGACTTGAAATTCTAAAATTATCATTATTTTACTGAACAAAGATCGACATACTGTAATATCGACTTACTGTACTTATGTCATTTTCTCATTAGTAACATGATTTCAAACTTCCAAGACAACGTTGCAAATAACTTTTAAATACACTAAACTAATAAAGCTAAAACCTGTAACATATTATAGGCGAGGACAGCTAGCTTTAGACAAAAACTGTTTCTTCCATATGTTAATTACTTATCATAGGTAGTGTTGCGATACGTATTTAGGACCGAGAAGGGTTGGCCCGTGGTACGGGCGCAGTTGTTCTGCAATTGAAATTACAACTTTATAACCTGTTATTTTTTAAAACAATGAATACTCGCGAATTAGGTTTTAAAATAGTTCTACGCCTATAAACAATGTGGAAAGGAAATGTGATGTATTGAAAGCATTGAAGTGTTATAATGTATGTGAGCTGTTGTGGAAGTGATAAAGGAAGAATAAATTTTAATAAAGGCCGTCTTTGGTGTAGGGAGATTACTTTAACACAACAGGAAGCACAAGTTTTAAGTTAGAATAGTTTGTGTGATTTAAAGTAATTAGGTTATTTTGTTTTAAATTATTAAGCCTACTTTCTCACTAAAGTAATTAAAGGTAATTATGAAAAAAATCAGTCTTAGAATTTTGGTGGATACGTACGTTTTCAGGTCCCACAAGTAAAAAGTGTGTTTTTTTAAGTCTTGAGTTTTTTTGCAACACATAGCTGAGTCTAAAAAACAGATTGGTTTCGATTCAATTTTATTTGTATATGTAATTTACCGATATGTCAATCAGCTGTTTTTTTTTAAATTACAGAATCGGTTTCAAATTCTTTTTTTGGTTAGAATATTAATTAACAAAGGAATCGGATCAACGATTTTGAACATATTTTGCTCACATGTAGTCCTTAAGTACCTACTAGACAAAACGTATGAATATTTGGCTCTTTCCGAAATATTTAGCTAGATATGTTATCGCTTATGGCTTATTTTTCTCAAAATCGGTTCCTAGGTTTTCTTGAAATATTAATCATTTACATGAAGATTTATAGTTAAAGACAGTAGCAAATTACAAATTTAAAACATTTGCTATTTTAAACTATTAAAACGAGTAAATCGAAATAAAATAAACACTTACTTTTCTTTCTTTTTCAAATTACTCTTGAGTAGATTAATTTTAATTAATTATTTTATTAACGGAGTGAAGCGAGGTCTTTTTCAAACTCGACCGTTCACATTTGGTGTGTGTGTGTTTGTTACGCAGTCTTGGCCAAACATTTCGACAGATTGTTTTGAAATTTGATATGACATTACCTTGTGTAGAGCCCGAACGATGTAAGTGTAAGATTTTTTCCATCCACTTTCGTTTCAAGATCACATCCTCTGACGTTGACAAGTGTATACAGTTTAGGCCAAAAGCGTTAATCGATTGTTTTAAAATTTGGTATGAAGGTACCTTGTATAAAACATTAACGACTTATGTGTCAGATTTCTGGCAGACTGGATCATTCTATCACTATTTTGACCGCTTCACAGATAAAGAGCATACAATTTCCAATAAAGTTGGTCCACTAACATTTCCCCCTAATATTACCATTACCATGTAATTAAGGTTACAAGCGTGTCGGTGTGCTGTCGAGAGCGGTGGCCAGGTAGTTAATTAAAAGAACTAATAGTTTAAACTTTTCTACACTGTTTTGAATTGTTAATTATTCAGGAAAATCAGCTGATAAACCTATTGGTGGAATTACTATTACCCGATTTTAAATATGTTTTGCAGATCGCTTCAAAACTGAAAGATTTAGAGAAATATCAACATGCGAGAAAGTTTTGCAATTTTTTATTACTGTTTATTTAATTAGATTGAAAAATAGAACATCAAAGTTTTAAATGTATTACAGTATCAAATAGAAAATATCTGCTGTTATCACAAGTTTTAGATTAGGTCACTATAATGGTATAAATAGTAACACTATCGAAAACAACCCGAAAAAATATGTTGTAGATTATCATTGAATATAAACGTAGTAGAATGATAACCCTTATGGTAGGTGTGAGCACTCGCTGCTGGTGGCATCTTGCGGTAAAGTGTTCAACTAGTTAAATAGATAATAGTACTGTATATTTTCTCAAACGTCTCCATGCAGCTTGCAGCATTCGTGGCGGCAAATAGTCCAGTTACTTAAACTTTAGCCGCTAATATCTAGCACACTTTTTATAATGGTAGCTGTACGTCTAGTCTGTTTATATTCAATGACATTATCCAGCTATTTTCTGCACGCAGTTCGGTTTGCTTAGTGTATTTTATTGTTCATATCTCAAAGTACAACTAAATTAAAGCATATTTAAAGAAGAAATCTTGTAAAAGGTTACATTATATGTTAAGAAAATAGTATTTTGAAAGCGTTAAGTAAATTATATCGTATTTACTAACGATTCTTTACAATTATTTCCATAAAAGTTTTATATAAAACATTTTGATAAAAATGTAGTTTGAAATTGTATTGAAAAACGTTTTAATCAATACATTTATCATGCTAAATAGCCAATTTGTATTATAAAAGTGAATTATTAAGACGGTCATCATAGACCGGGTCATTAAGACGGTCCAAAACCCAGACTCGGGGCTTTGGAATTATCACCGATTATGACCTCTAAATCACTTTCTGAGTATGTTTTGAAGTTCACATTAGCATTTTTTTCTTAACTCCCATACTTTTTGCCATTTAGAGTAATGAGGACGTGGAATCAGTAAGGAAAAGGAAAAGCAACGAGTGAGCAAAGTTTCAAAATGGCAGTCATTTCAAATCTTTAAAAGCTCGTAACTTTTTGTTTAAAAAAAATCCAGTTTCTCCATTGTAATCAGCATCAAGAACTGCATAAATTAGCATTTTAATTTTTCAAAATCGGTTGAAATTTATAAATTTAATTTGACGGTGGTCAGGGTTCATTTTCGTATTTTCAATGTAATTTGAAAGATTAAAGTACTAATACATGCAGGTTGCATTGCTGATTATGTTGGTGGAATAAGAATGTCAAGATGAATACGATAAACAAAATAATCTTGAAAATTTGCTTCTATCACGTCAGCGAGGCAGCTGCATGCGCAAGTATTTTTATTGTGGAACTCTGCGTGATTATAAAAACGGTTTGTAAAACAACAATATCAAATTATAAGTCATTGTTTCATTAACATCGCGAGGGAAATTATTGCATTCTAATTAAGTTATGTTTGGTGACCTTTGTATGCATACTGTAATGTAATTTTGTTTTCAAAACATCAATATACACTTATCTGACTAAGTTATTCGCTTTACTTTTCCATAATCGATGTTAGTATTTAATACTTCGATGTCAAACGTTTCTTCTAACCATTCTTATGTACAATTCAAACTAAAACTAACGTTCATTGAAATGTGCAGTACTTATTAAAGAGAAAATCGATTTGCTAAATAAATTGTACGAGTGAAGGAATAAATGCCATTACAAGATGTGCAGAGCTGCAGGATCTAATAAATGAAATCACAGTCGACAAATGCGTTCAAGAACCAATAAGGATTTAATATTGCCAATGTTTCTCCTCCAAAGGAACAAGAGGATTGTTGTATTCAGCAATATACGAGGGTACAATACAATACAATGTTGATATATGTAGGCCACTGGGGCTGAACTTTTATTGAGGTATTACACGCATTTTCAGTTTTTAACATTTTATTTATAATTAGTGCATATCCACAAGACTGAGCTAGTTTTTATTTATAGTTTTTACGTTACAACCCAATGAAATATCGAGTTAATTTTCGTAATTTCAATGAAATTTGAAAATTTAAAATGTTTATTTATGATCATTAAGGATGGTGAAAATTATTTTCGAAAGATAAAATTAATGGTTGTAAGTTAAAAGATTTTGAATGGTCCTCGCGATTTTCAGTTGAATGAATTTTTCGGGGTAACAAACTACAAGTTAAAAATCTCGTGTTAAGTTTAAATTAAATGGAGCCATTTTGAATTTTGAATTTAAGCAGTTTCAAACGGGAGACTAAACGAATTGGTCTATTTAGAAATAATTCGACTCATCAATTTTTTCCATATTTCGGGGTCTGTTAATTTTTTTAAAATTAAAGACCCAATTGTTTCGTAATATTTCTAAAAATTTAAGTTAAGTTGAATGCACGTGGTTCTAAGCATGTGTGTTGGGGTCTGGGGCTGGAAGATAGGCTATTACTGTATATGTAAATGCATTACACTAATAATTATACATTATTATATATCATAAAATAAACAATTTAACGAGCACTCTGTGTTGTGCAGTCACGTTTGCTGACAAACTTTCAAAATGTATCCACTAGATCGCAGGTCATTCGCTCTAGCGGCGAACATTTTGATAGGGGAACATTTACCCTCCAGCCGCTTTGTGTTTCATGTGTACCCTGCTTGCGATTCCTTCGTTCATTTCTGAGCTCGTCTGCTTATCACTCAGCCCTTACGCTTTCTTGGCATTTTTTTTACGGCTGTGCTGACATCCTTCCATGCGAACTTCACATTCATGAGTTATGTTTTTTTCTGTGTTTTTATAATGTCATTTATTTACTTATATTGTAATATGCCCATTCCAAATTGTACTAATAATCGAAACACGCAACTCGCTGACGTGATGGGAAATCAAATTTCCAAAAATTGAATATGTTATTTATGTTTAAAATACAAACAAACATTTGAAATGTGTTAAATTTCTGTTTTTCACAGTAAAACTACAAAAATGGAACCACGTTGATATTTTTAACTTTTTTACTTTTTCTAAAAATTTGATTTCTCTATCGTAATCGGTGTTGAAAACTGTACAAATTAACATTGAACATTTTAAAATCGCATTGTAAATACAAAAAATGATCCGTGACGTCAGGATTTTTGTGTATGTGTATGCAGTCAGGATCGATGCACATTTCACTGTCTCATGTTTGGGCCCTGACATGATTGCTCCGCCAGTGGAGATTCACTAATAATCCTATTGCTTCATATATGCTATGCTGAGGAATATTCGTTTCGTGCAATTCGAGATATATTTATCCAGAGCATTTTGCGAAATTTAACAGTTTGATAGGTTAAATAAGAAGTAAATAGGTTATAGTCTATCCAGGCTAGTGTGTCCAATTTAAGCTTCCTGCTTAGCAATACCTTTTATTCTGTACTTTACTTAATTGGAAGAATCTGCAACATTTGGTCACAAAACTGCTTTCTTCTCAGTACGAGTTTAGTAAAATTAATGTTCAAGTTCCACGAAGTCGTACCTTGGCACTGGATGTCCTTTCTTGGTTGTTTCAGACACTGGAACAATGTCAGCAACTCTGATGTGTGAAGGCTTATGGTTGACTTTTAAAGTAGGCTACGTTAAAAAAACAGATTTTGGGAAAATACAGAAGGTTCTATTTTAAATAGAACATTGTATTGTAAAATCGTCGTATTGTAAACTTTCGTCTTTTAGGTATTGTGTTACTGCCATATTAAAAGTTAAATCCATTATTGTTGTTAGTAAGTAGGCAAACAATTATGTATAAGAATTGTTCCATGTATACCCATTATCGTGAACAAAATTGATATCAAGATTTTGAATCGATTTTCAAGTTCTCCGAGCCCAAAAAGTTAGTTCTCTTTGTTCCTTCGTTGCCGTCACTGGAAAATTAAAGAATTGTTTTGTATTAAAGAAATGTGGCTTGCAGGTTAGTGTGTTTTTATCTCAGAACTATTATTATTATTATTAATATAAAAATTATTTTCACGAACACAGATTTTCTTAAACTTGCCTCTAATGATTTTGATAAAATACATTCAATCGTCATACACCCAAATAAACTTATGAGACCCAATCCCTGAAAAATTCCTGTTCAGGTTTTGTAAAATCCCGAAAATTAGCTTTATTTCTCAAAATAAGTTCTTTGGAATTTTTTGATAATTTGTTTATTATAAATGAAGATTCATAACGTAGGTCTGTGTGTAAAATTTGAAATGAAAGATATTTCCTTTCCGAAGTAAATTAAAAAATAATAAAAATAAATTCAGCCCACCATCCACTTTTTTCGATTTATCTTCGACTGTAAATTTTTTAATTATTTAAAGTTGGGTGTACTGGTATCAGTTTTAAATCTGCATATTTTACCAAAATCTGTTGAATTTATTTTGTGAAATATGACAGTTTTTTTTTTTTTTTCCATGGCTGCCGAACCCGTTTTTTCCGAAATAATTGTATGTGAGAAAGTTTGTATAATATTGTTTGTACCATTTATTTATGGATTACAAAAATAATAATTTAATACAAGTGATTCAAGTTTTACAGTTTCCTATTTACTGAAGATGAGTGTTTCAACAAACCTTTTTAATTGAATACTTTTAATTAACGTTAACGAAGTTCATTTTCCCTCGTGATGGTGATAAAAATACATTGCGTGTTGCCTTTGCAGACTGTGAATCTGTTGGTAGCTGAAGTTATGAAAGCAGTTCTAATGTTCGGAATGCCCTGTTATCATATTTAAAGATGCAAACAGACGCATATTGATTACTCATCTATTAATAGCTTGCCGATATTGAAACTTAGCAAGAATAAATTTAATTAAATTAATCTGTCTTACAAAATAGGCATTCAAAGCCTTGCTTGAGTTCGATTTGCCAAGCATCCGCCCATGTCATTGGCCACGTTATCTCTACAGAGTACATACTTAGGGCGTACGTCCGACAGGAAATCCGTCTTGGGAGGCTACAGGAATATTTGATGTTTAGACGTTGTGTAAGTCACACGCCTATTGTTAGACGCCTATTTTTAGTCGGCTTATATTTAGGCTGTGGAAATGTTAAACCTTACTTCAAACAATAATGTTATTTTTAATTTAATACTTCTGTTTTAAATTGGGTTTCGTTTATCGATTTGTTTTGTATTCGTGCGATACGGTAATGTTCAGTAGAAAATTACCGACAACTATCAATGTTTATTACAATTGTTTCTTTTAATGTTGGATTGTTTTATAAATATTTTACATACGTTGTTTATAAATTTACACATGCAATGCACAACCAGTAACAATAATTTAATACGTTTACACTGTAAATAAGTTAATACTTGTTTTAGTTAGATAATGTGTAAGTTTTCTTATACATTTTGGTAGTAATTAGGCTTATAAGTAATCCTTAGTGATTGTTAGGATTATGTTTAAGTGACAAAAGTATAGAAAGCAGAGTCGTAGTGTCAAAATTAGATTAGTAATTTATTTTAATTCTACTAACAATAAAATGAAAAGTGAGATTAAGTTGTACAGACATTTCAAATAAATTGCAAAATATTTGACAATAATTATTCATAGAATACAAATACTCCTTTGACCAACAAAAGGTACCAACAAAATACAGTTTTTGTTTAGTTTTCCTAAGTCTGTTCATCGACTTGCTCAAATTTTAGTCATACGTACATGAAGCTCATACCTCCGAAAGCAGTGTACAAATTTAAAATAAAAATTATGATTTGAGAGAACAAAAAAATACTCGACAGCTGTGAGTAAATTGTTTTTATTTATTTTCTCCTGAACGGGAAATTTTTTTTCAAATTTGCTACCTAACTTAGTCTTTATGAATGACCACAGTTTGAGCAAAATCTGATAAACGGATTTAAGAAAAAATAAAACATTAAAAAATCGGTATCAAATCTTCTTTAAGTCTTAGTATCAATTAATACGAAAGTCTCTCTGAAAATCTTAGTCATTCTGAACATTTGTAATGGTTCAAAAACATTAAACACTACAGATTTATCAAATTCGAATGTTTCCCTCAATCCGGTTTGAAAACGAACGAAAACAAATCATCTGAAACAACTCAATCGATGCAGAAACTGAAAAATGTTACGGGACCAAATCGAAAATATCTGAATCGAAATTTTCTTTTATGTGAAAATTACTAAACTGAATTTAGTTTTCAATCTTCATATTTCACAAACATTTGTGATTTCGAGAAGTTAAAACAAAAAAATTCAAATTTTTTCGATAGATTCCAATTTGGATTTTCTTGTATAGCTGATAGCAGTACTGACGGATTATTTTGAGAAAAGAAAATTAATATCTTTAGAATACATTTTGATAAAATCAGGCTGAAAATTTTTTTTTTTTTTTGAGAAGTTAGTTAGATGTTCCGATATATGGTCACATCAGCCCTGCTAACCAAATTTCAACAAATTCCGTCAATTAGTTTACACTCATTTGCACTGAACTACAGACTGAGTAACTTTAGGGGGCCTAAGTAAAACCATTTTTTTTACCAATGGGACCTGAAAAGTGATACTCATACAATTTTTTTAGGTAAATTTGTTCACTACAGCAATACTTTAAACCTCGTAAAGTAGACAAAGACCAGTAATAATTATTAAAAAAGTTTTCTAATAAATTATAAGATCTCACCAATATATTATTTCAAAGCATAGAATATCTTTTACTTTTCCAATCAGTTTTCTATGTATACAGAAATGAGTCAGCTTTTTCGCTGAAAGGGTCTCATCATTACGTACAAACATTTTTCCATCTAGGAAACAAATAAAACAGTAATACATGCTTCATGCAGTTCTGTATAATATAAGAGACGCTTTGAATAAATCGTAATGGAATTTTTATACGACTAAATTTATATTTGTGCTTTTTATTCGGTTTGGTTTTTTTTGTAGAGCACAACATACTAGTATTGCAAACGTCAAGTTAATTATGACGGAATATGACGAATGAGAATAATAAATGACAGATTTACTAAAAGCTTGAGACATTGTAAAGGCAAATTACAATTATAAAAATGCATTTTTAGGCACGCATTTCAAATTTAAATTGTATATTTACATATAAAACAGTTTGTTAAAAGAAATTATTAAAGCATAAATAATACGTTTATATCTGAAATATTTTCACAAAGAAATCATGGCCATCATTGGACTACGGCTTCCACCTTGACAACTAGAAACATGTTTATTGTAAAAAAAATATTCTGTATTGAACAAATAGCTGTACCATAGCACTGGAACTGCTAGCATTTGGGTTACTGAAATTTTGTAATTCAGCAGCAAGTAATTAAAAATCTCGACATAAAGTCAGATATAATCGTTGCTGTTTTATTATTCTCTTCGATAAACTACATTCCTAAGATCGTAATCGTTTTTTCCCTCTGAAACTGATGAATAAAATACTATTTTGACTGCAGTATTAATTTGGTAGGTACTAAACTTTTGGTTATTAACTGTTTACCAAATCCGACATTTGTGTTCCTTCTCGTTCTCTGCATCGATGTGTGTGTGTTCGTGTGTTAAAATGTTTTCGAAAATTCAGTTTGAAGTTTGCCAGAGTAAAACGAATAATGTTAGTGTCGCTGGAACAGGCGAGAGAATTGTATCAGCCTTCACGGCTTTATGTAATACAGGTTTTACTCGGTAATATGAATATGCATGATGTCTTTCGGCATTCAATGCGTAAGTGATGTAAGAATTCACCCGAGCTGCACCACAAGACAAATTACCCCTCGCTTCTCGTCAGGGAACTCGGGCCTAACCGATGGATTAAGATTTGAACCTTAATATGAAATGTGTTATTTTTTGAGAAAAACCATTTTATATAAAGTCAAAACGTATTTGTTGTTTTGCCATACTAAATTATTTTCCGTACTAAAATTATGTTAGCGACAAAAAAACATGTTTAATGTTATAAAAGTCAGCTGATTTAAAAAAAAGAAAAACTATTCCTGCAAATTAAGAGAACAGCTGTTTCTATATTTCTTTTTTTAAGGTTATGTTTATGTTAATGTTAAAATAATGGTTGCAGATATTCTTCGCAGTTTAGTTTAGCTCATTTAAATTAATATTTTTCTTTACCTTTACATAGAAAGATGTTACAAATTATCCACTTTCAAGTTGTGTATAATATTCTCAATTCTGTTAAATAGGTTCGTGCAACTTGATGCGTTTCGAGTATGAAATGTGTTAAAAATATAACTAATTCTTTTTTAAATAATTTATTAAAGTAGTGTTTTTACTCGTATATCTTGTCTGTGTCCTAGTGATTGCATTTTTATCAAAATTAATAACACATTTTAATAACATAAAGTAAAACAAAATTAATAGTAGCTTTTTTACAATAAATACACATTTAACAAAAATGTTTTTAAAAGTTATTGTTGATCTTATTTTTGTCAATAAATGCTTTACAATCTTTGCTGTAAGCTGTGTTTAAGAAAACATGAAAACTTTTTATTAAAGCTGCATTAAAGAAATAAAAATTTAAAATATTTCTTGAAACATTTTTTAGGCTGCTTCAGACTCTACTAACTTTTTATAATTCTAAATGTAATAACACTATAAAAAGCAATAACATTTAAGCCGTTTCTTAGATACCTTCAAGTTGCCTGCAACCTACAACATTAACAGTTCATCATAGGTTGAGGCCATTGACTGAAGAATATATCAGTTTACATTATTATTGTTCGGGCAACAGTTATTTCGGAAGTAATACGTTATTTCTGATATCTCATACGTATTAAATATAGGCGGCTGTAATGTTATTTTAGTATTTTCCTTGTGACCTAAATAATAACAGGTGAGTGACGTTACGGAAGACCCATTTGTATATGTTCAAAGTACTTTTAGTCTAATTCATATATTTGAAAAATAAATACGTCAAAACATTGTGTAAAAAATGTGCAAAAACATACTTTGTGGGCATAATTATTGAGCGAAGTGCTTTTAACTCGGGTGACTAACAAACCTGATACTGAAGGTGTTTTGGAGCAAATCTTGTCTTTTACTCACAATAACTTTAAATTGTTTTTGTTATATTGTCAACTGCTTTATTTTTCACTTTGTACGTTATAAAGTTTGGATTTCCAAAGATTTTTCAATTTTGTATAAATTACATATTTTTTTCTGAATATCACACCGCTTTATGCCTAACCAAATTGGGTGTTAGAGAGGTTGCATACTTTGTCGCCCCATACGTTTACTTTTTCTGAAAATCAAAATGTGTATTTGTAACCTCGGCCGTTACGTAAACACGGAAATGCTCCTAAAGGAAGCTAAACCTTCCAGAAATTAATATCAAAATTATCAATATCAATTATCATTTTCTCAATTTTCTTTTTACCGCAAACAGTTAAATATTAATAAAATTTGGTCACGAAAAATTAATCTAAATCCCACTCTAAAAGCGTCAAGTAATTTTTCTAATTTATTAACCCGATTAACTTTATTGTCAGTGACCGTGATTAGTATTTCCGGTTTAACCCTTTTAAACGTAAAGTATTTTAATTTTATGCACAACTTCTTTTTATTTTAATTTTAAATGTTAACAATAATATTTTTTGGCGACCGTTGTAACGGAAACCACCCTGTTATTACAATGTTTTATTTTCAGACTATTTTAAGCGGGAACAGTGCTGACTTTTGCTCGCAGATATGCGTGTTGATTATAGAGAATGAATGTTCTACTTTTCCCTAAAGGGAGATTTTTCATTTTGTCGGCACGGCCGTGCGCTCTAGTTGCGGTTATTTTTACTACTTGTCCAACTTCTATAAAAGTACGGTTGTATCACATGTAACTGATTTTATTTATCAAACCAGAAACTGGAAAATAATAATGTGTTTGTAACGACTGAGCACTTAGCGATATTACATTGAATAAAACTTCTGAGTTTATAACTTGACATAGGCTACTCATATATTTTAAGCATCACTAAGCGTGTTATTAAGCATCACGTGCATACAACATTCGCAGGGTAATCAAACAACTATATACCAATTATTTGTTTTACTTTTATAGGGACGTCTGTTTTGATATTATTTAGTAGTTAATTTATATATTTAATTCTATTGTTTCCATCCAACTAGTGTGGTCTGTATTTTATATACATATACTATTTACATTGTGCATGATCTGATGATTGTATTGTACAATGCAATCATCATGCACAATATAAATTAATGAATGAATTTATAGAGTAAATTATTATTATACTGCGACCTTTGTAGATCTATTGTGCCCACTTTTTACTCATGGAAGCTCAGTTACGGTGCCTTCTCCAGCCATAGTCTCTTCATAAATTAGGTAGGCCTAGGTAGTTACCACTCCACTTTTAACTGATGGTAGCCTCCCAAACTTGTAGCTCTCCTTGTAGCTAAAGCTTCGCAGTCTGCCAGCCGGTGGGAAGAGGTTTGCTCTCTCCATCCGTAGTACTGTAACTGCAAGTCGAATTTTCTGCTAAGCCAAGATTCCTAAGGTGTCTCGTGACTGTATCATACCCAGTAAGAAAACTATCCGGTAATCTTAGCTAATTTTTAGTAAGGTCTGTGCTCTTGTCAAAGTCTCGGAGGATATCTTTAACCTGTCTTTTACTTCTCTTTTCCTTTCACAGTTCAGACCTCCTGACATTCTTTTAGAAGTTTGTGCATAATATACGTACGTACGTACCTCCTTGTGTATGCACAAGTCTTACATTTATACATAAAAACTCGTATTTATAATACACGAGTATTAATACATTAAAGTTTCTTAACCACATTATTACAGTCCCTATCACATTCTTCATTACATTTCAAATAGCACATAAAACATTAAAATATTATGATGTTTGAAATTATGATTTGGATAATTTGAGAGATGACTTATGGAATAGGTTGTCTTTCTTTATTGAGGAAAAGTGTTTTATTACTACAAGCTCCAGGAGAAGAAGACGCATGTTGTAACTTACCTATTTAAGTGTTCTTTGTCTGTCTGTTAATGTTTATGCTTGTTTTGTTTGTTTCAGTACATTGGCACCCTGACTGTAGCTCGACCGACAACTCGAGTGGAAATTGTCGCTGCTATGCGAAGAATTCGAGTGAGTATTCAGCATTTCATTTTGTAACTTTTAATGCTTACAATTACTAAATTATTAAGAAATAAGCCTTAGTCGTATACTTGGAATTGTCAGAACTAGAAAACAGAAGTTTTGAAAACAAAATGTCTGCAAAATTTAGTAAACTATGATCCTGACTACAATTTTATGCTGTTGGAATTATGTACGAAACGAGAAGCTTTAAAAATTTTATTTTACCGTTATTCTAAAACCCATTTACAAGTTTGTTTAGAACATTTTTTTTTATTTTAATGCGAAAAGTACATTGAGGCTATTATCGCCTCCCTAAATGTAAGTATGAGTGTAAAGTATTAGTCATAAGCGTAGTGTTGTAAGTGTAAGTGTGTGTTAGACTCGGGTACCGCGAGGGACGTCTAAACCCTCTCAATAGGTGCAGCTAGTCTGCACCTCTTACGGGGTTGTTTAGAACATACGATATAACGTAAACATTAATTTGAAGTGCAACTCCCCGTCAGATTACGTGAAGAAATGCAATAATATTTTAATATTTTAATACTTTGTACCTCAAAATAAAAAAAAACAGAGTTGTGGGTTCTGTTTTTAAAGACAAAAATGATTAAAAATCGAAATTAAACACCATTTTAAAATCCTTAAAATTTTTACTTAAAGTTTTTGGAATAGTGGTTAGAAATTTTTTGAAAATTTCATTTTGTCTTACTGTAAAAAGTATACAAAACATATTGTGGCGACAAAAAAAAATCGTTTTACATATTTTTATATGTGTGGTTCACGTAATGAACCATCATAAGTTGAATGTCAGCCCATCTGTGTTCATTGGCGTATT
The DNA here is from genome assembly GCA_022606455.1 of Callitettix versicolor. Classification (NCBI taxonomy): domain Eukaryota; kingdom Metazoa; phylum Arthropoda; class Insecta; order Hemiptera; family Cercopidae; genus Callitettix; species Callitettix versicolor. The sequence goes on from CM040183.1 coordinate 58,879,342, forward strand.
CCTTCTGTCGTATGTTTGTGTTTTTATGTTCAAATATAGTCACAAGTTATAAAAAGTATTGAACGGTAAAATACTTTCTGTACCGTAACGCAAGTATCTGGACAAAGACTGTTCTTATTAAAAGTACTTTAGGTGTAAGATTACACTACCCCTACATTTCTGTGCTTATGCAATACCGATGTACGGCTACGTGCTGCATGTTTAGAGTGTAATCAGGGGCATAGTCTACTAATCTACTCGCCTAATTTCCAGGTATTGTTGCAAACAATTTCAGTGTCTAATTATTCAGGAGACAATATTTTTTCACAAAATATTCACTACACTGAAGGGCATAAAACAAACACTATATTCAGGACAAAACAAAATTACCAGTGTACCTAGCACGTAAAAATACAGCATAAAAGCAACTTTATATTCTGTTCAACTCGATATGTTAATACTTTCAAAAATTTAATAATAATAATAATAATAATATTTTTATGTTATATGTACATAGATAAATGTAACAAACTATTTATGGTTAGTAAAGTGTGCACGGTTTGAATACAAATGAACATATGTTCAACAGAGTCTCTAACCATTCATTTATACGCTTGTCAACTTTGCATTGCGTAAAATAATTTGTGCCCTTTTTTGTATGTGCAGTGTTAAACATTTTGCAACACATGTTAGGATTATTTTTTCTTTGTTAAATATTGTGAGTTTGTTTTACACTTTTATGCATTGGTTAAAATTAAAAAAAAAAATGCTTGCGGGAGATTAATTTATAGATCACCAAAGATATATTACCTGTCACATGACTCTGGTTATTTTGACACAGGAGGTAATAAATTTCCATAGCAATATATTCAAGGCAATATAGTAACATAATTCTGTTAGCTCATCCATATTTACGATCTCTGAATAGAGTTTTTTATATCTACGCTTCAAAGTTTGTCTGCCTATTTTATTTGTAATACTTTTATTTTTTTAGGGTATAAATAATAAATTTTGCTGTAATATTTATTTTTCCCTTACATTTGAAGTAATAATGTTTTCCAAAGAGAGGTAGTTTTTCCGCGACGTAAGATATTATTGTTCCTTAAAAATTGTCTGTTACAAATAAAATTATTAGTGTACGCACAAGCTTTGTTTTCCGGTAACGTACCTCTAGCGCCAAAACTGTAAATCTCAAATGAAATCATGTACCATATTCTATCAAGTTCCTAGAATTGAGCCAAACAAAAGAATAATATAGCTTTTTCCAAAAACATTCCTTATTTTCAAAATAGAAAATCATTTTTTAAAGATACAACAGTTATAGTGTTTAGTGTCAAAATGAAACACAATACTGGTTACATTTGGCGGCTACACAACGCACGAAAGTTAAGCAATTTTTAATATTTTATGCCAGATAGACTAATGAAGACGAGAGAGAGGGTAAAGTTTAGGGCAGTAACTGCGTGTCTAACCTACGACCTTGTGATGCGCAGAGTTGCAGCAGGCTGACCTGTGTCTTAGCCGCATCGACCATCGATCGAGCCCTTTAACATTTTGCTGTCCAACCTATCTAATTATTATTGTACGTCATTTGCTCTCACATGCACAAAATGAGTTAAATATTTTTAACGAATTACCTTTGGAAAAAATTGTTCCAGTTATTACAGCACCCAGCGTAGTGAAAACTAAACCGGAAACCATAAAATGTGCTCATCTAGAAGCATTTTAGTGTTTAGACAGTTTGCTATAACTCAAACATGTAGGTCGCAGGTTCGAGTCTAGCTTCTACAGTTGGTGTTTCCCTTTCCAGTTTAACTGACATAAAGACGATAGACCAAATGTATTGTCTATTTTACGATAAACTACTTCAACTTCACACTTGAAGAATTAAGAATCATCTTCGAAGGTTCTGGATACGTTTTTGGCGAAACATGAAGACAGTTTTTCTTCATGTAATTTAGAAAAGACGTTAACATGTTTTTTATTTATGTACTGTATTAAAATATAAATACAAGAGGACAAAATTAAAAATGCCTTGCAGGATTACTTTGGTTACTAAAAACAAACTTTAAAAAAAAAATATGTCTTTTTAACTTTTATATATTTATTCGTTAGCGAAAATTTCGTTAACAGTTTGAAACTGGCGGTTATACAAAATCCAAAAAATCACCACTTTTTATCTGACAATATTTTTTAAAAACTTGTTTCACTCTCGTAATCATTAAAATCTGAGTAAATTAGCGTTTTAATTTTGAAATGGTCATTGACAGTATAAAGAAGAATTCGAATAAGATCAGGGTTCATTTTTATTACCAATAGCCTAAACGCGTACTGAAATGTTTGTTATTGTAATATTTTTCAGTTTTTAATTTTGGGCAATTTAGTTTTATAACGTTACAGAGGCAATTGATTCTCGCTATTTAAAAATGAATAACTTATTTTTTATATTAAGCTAAATTTAAAACTTAAGGAATATTCTCTGTGGTATTGGAAAATATCTATGAGGCCTACGGTATATTCTAATAACACGACATTATAAACGTGATACAGACAATTTCTATGCTTACTGTTAAGTAATGGAAAGATTTCAGAACTTTAAAAGAAATAATTTTCTTGGATAATCTCAAGGAATATAGCGGCGTGTTCTAATCTATTGGCATATTGCTTCAGCTTCTGATCGCATTAACAATTTATTGTTAATGACTTTGTAATTTAATCTTTGCTTATCTAACTGCCGAGCCGAGCTGAGTTTGCAGGAAAGTTAATTAATATGCCACCAAGTTGGGCTAATTGGGATTACTTTAATCATTTCTGTGCCGAACTTCGCTTTTTAAAGTTTGCAAGTTAAGTTAACCTATCTTGCTCGCCATTTAGTTATAATTGGGGTTGAATGCATGGCAGTTGGTTTGAAAGACTATCTGGAATGTCTTTAGTTAAAAATCTATGTAATCAATCAACTAATAAATCGAGTTTATGAGAGTTGTAAAATAGATTTAGGTTTATATCATACTCAACGGAATTTTCTCGACAAACGAACACGTAATACAGTAAAATCTCTCTATAGCGGCATTGAAGGGAAGGTTAGTTTTCGTCGCTATAAAGAGATTTCCGCTATATAGAGAGCTCAACCAAAACGTATATAAAAGTGTTCTTATTTGAAAATCATATACATTATTTTTAATTTTAAGTATTGAATACAAAGTTTATTTAAAAAAATATATTGCATACAGTCTTCAACAAAAACATTTATTAAATAATGTATTAATAAGATACTGTAACTGTAAGAAAAGGTAGTATTTTGCTGAAGCGTGCAGAACCGCTTCATCGATTCCTATAAATTCTGGCTTTCGAATTTTCTTGAAGCTATTCCCTTCATTGTAGCCTTCTTTATTTTGCTTTTATTTTTTATTATCGTGCCAACAGAAGAACTAGCTAAGTTAAAATTTCGGCAAACATCTACTTGCTTCATACCTTTCTCTAACTCACGCAAAACTCTAACCTTTATATCTAACGATAAAATGTTCTGTTTAGACGCCATTACACTGTATCGTATAAAATAATAATGCACTACTTATAAAATATTCAAACATTGTTAATAACAAAACACTTGATTTAGGCTAGTTGTTTTGTGTGTGGATCGAGTGACGTGTTGGCATACTGAGAAATAGGGCGCACGTGGTTTGTCGCTAGAGAGAGATTTCTGAAATTGTTTTGGCCTTAAAAGAGAAAGTTACAATACATATTTTTACTATAGAAATAGAAAGGGGCCAACACAATTTGCCGTTATAATGAGATTTGCAACAGAGAGATTTTACTGTACAATGGACGTATGTAGTGGTGGCAAGTACTTCGATATTGAGATTTTGGTCGGCCAGTCTGTTTTCAGATACTTTTGAGTCCAAAATGTGTTTTTCACTTCGATGTATGTGTGGCTGTAGCTGTGTACATTGCTGGGGATTACATAAACAAATTAATTACGTACTTGTTAATGTAAGTGATTTTTTATTAATATTGATATGCAGTATTTTCGTTTTTCCCATATTTCGGGATTTTTAAAAATTTGAAGCCCTTGTTTTGTTCAAAAACACAAAATTATGGGTCTCTGATATATCCTTCATGAAAACCTGAAATCGGCCGAATTTATTAAAATAGACTTTGTTCGAATTTTGATCGAATAAGAAGATTCGTAACTCATGTATGCATACCAGATTTTAAATAAAAAAATCTACAGTCACAAAACGATGAGTTGTTCTTTCCGATTAAATCTATATGGCACTAATATTTACTTTGCCTGTCGCAGCACTCTAAACATTGGCAGCCAACTTGCCGACCATATATACATAAACAAAGAGTAAACAAACAGTTTCTTGTTTAATTCAATGCTTGTGTTGTGTAGTCTGTTTTAAACTTGGTCCAGTTTGTTATGAAGTTATGCTTTAAATTTGTAAACAAAACACTGATTATTAATTAATTCCTGTTGTCAGTTAGCAGTATGTAGGCCTAGATCAAGTAAAAACCGATCCAATAGAGAAACCAAATGCATTATTTTCGAATACATTCGAGAATCTTCTTTCCTGTTCATTCCGCTGAATCTTCTTTGCAGTTTTAACAATTTTTGTGTGTGACGTGACTGTAAAGTATTACTATTCGTGCTTTTGAAAATCATTTTCTAAACTGGCAAACTTAAATTTGACGTAAGACAGGACTGGTCTGATCACTGATTTCTAAACTTGAATTTACTTATCTAGGTATTGATCATTCTCAGAGGTCAACATTCTGGATTCTATTTACGTCTTTAGTAAGAATAGAATGTTTGGGTAAACACGATTTTAATGGAAAGAAGTGCAAATATAAACATACATTTATTTGTGCATCATATTTTCGTCATGCTAATTGCAATATACAGAGGTAACAAACGAGGAAAACAAAAGGGTGGATGGGGTTAACAAATAACATAGAAAGGCAACTGCAGAAGGAAAGGAAATGGAAGGAAGTTGCAATTTAAACAATAGTTTCAAGTAATTGAGAAACTGTTGGAGGAAATACTTGTTCATTTAGTGAAAGCATGCTGTTTAAAAACTGGTCTTTTCATTTTGAAAAATTCTAAATTAATGAGGAATTATACTTTTAAATTAAAATTTCAAAACGTAAAACATTTTATTGTGAATGAAAATTGTGTCCTGTTTTTGATAATCAGTTACCAAATTTGAATTAGATTTACCATGCTTCTATGTGTTCTTTCAGTTTATCACTCGTATTTTTGTATCTCTCTGACTATCCTACGTATTGTTAATTAATTGCAATCATTATATTATTTATATATTTTATAGTATATCTAAACAATACTTAAAGAACTAAATATATAGTTATTTCTATATTTTGTATGTAAATGACGTAAAGTTTTTTTACGTTATTAAAATGTGAGAAAAGGGTTTGATTTATATCTACCATCAACTAAATGAATAACTTTATAAGGGTCTATTAAAACTCTCAACCTCCATATATAGATAATTTTGACTGTTTATTTTGTACTGAAAAAAATATTATTTATCAATTTTTATTGTTGTACCTGTGTATTTTCTCATTTTACTTTTTTTTGCATACCTCTTAAATTTCACGTTTAATTTTGTTATTAAGTTACTAAACAGTAAATAATATTTATGAAAAAAGTAATTTTATTTTAAAAATGTTTAAATTAATTTAAAGTTTAACTCTTTAAAGTACACCATAGAGAGAACTGTTTTCGTTATTATACAATTGAAAAGTGCATTTAATTTGTATTTTGTGAAGAACTATAATTACATCTTAGAAAATTATTTAGCAAATATCGATAATAGGACCAAATATTAATAATAATTTACTTAATATTTTTATACGAAGACATGACTTTACCTAATATAAAATAATTGTTATATTTTAATATTAAATAATTTTTTATTTCTGTAATAAAAAAATTTAGAATTTTTCTGTAAAAACGTGTGCAGTTACATAATTCTAGTGTATTAAAAGCAGTTTAAAGGCTAATGTATAAGAGCCGAGAATTATTTTATTGTGCAACACTATTTTTGTTCATGTAAACTGGGCGTAGTCAAAAGTACGTTCCGAATAAATTTCAGTAGCTTTTTCAGTGTTCATCACCAACTAACAAACTTGTAATACTCTTAGGTATAGAAAACTTCCGTCGAATGGGAAGCGTTACTGTTTGTACCCGGGTCCAGTAACAGTGCACAACTGATAAAAATAAAGAAAATCTGCTTTTATTGATCAAGTATTACGGTTACCACGAAGACGTCTTCGACGAAGGTCACTAAAAATGAACATTTGCTTGAGCTTCAGTGAGGCGTATTAAAGCTATTGGTGGGGTCTCTTATAATATAGAGACTGTTCAACGTTTCAGAAATAGAGATAAAAATACGAGGGTAATGTATTGTTATATTACTAATACTAAGCCTAATGTATTAGCAATGTGTCCGACAGTTCTATCTGTTTGGTTTTCTGATGGTCATATTTATTTTAATGGATTTATTAACAAAAACTTGATATTTTGAAATGGCATACTGGGCCCTTATTTCAATGAAGATGAAGTACAGTGATAGAAAATAAATACTATGTAGACACGTTATCTTATCTTTTGTTAGACATTTAAGAAAACTTACCTTTTAAAGACCAAAGGTTCCAGCAACATACCACGAGGGATTTATTTCGGTTAATTCAAAGCACCTTCAAAATCGTGTGACATCCAGTAGAACAGACATTTCTTCTAACTCCTCTGATCTAACACCATTGGACTTGTACTTATTTTTGCGCCGAATATTCTGAAAGAAGTTGTAAATATCAATCACCTGCAACCATTGGTGATTAGCTTGAGAAAATTGTGGAATCGTAAGCGAAATATCTGGCCCTTTTCAGAGAACCTACGCTTTAACATTTCAGAATATACACTTTAACGTTTTAAAATTTTCTCATTAACGTTTCAGAACCTAACCCTTTTCAGAGAACCTACGCTTTAACGTTACAGAACATACGGCTTACTGTTTCAAAACCTACGCTTTAACGTTACATAACATACGGCTTACTGTTTCAAAACCTATGCTTTAACGTTACAGAACATACGGCTTACTGTTTCAAAACCTACGCTTTAACGTTACATAACATACGGCTTACTGTTTCAAAACCTACGCTTTAACGTTACATAACATACGGCTTACTGTTTCAAAACCTACGCTTTAATGTTACAGAACATACGGCTTACTGTTTCAAAACCTATGCTTTAACGTTACAGAACATACGGCTTACTGTTTCAAAACCTACGCTAACGTTACATAACATACGGCTTACTGTTTCAAAACCTACGCTTTAACGTTACATAACATACGGCTTACTGTTTCAAAACCTACGCTTTAATGTTACAGAACATACGGCTTACTGTTTCAAAACCTATGCTTTAACGTTACAGAACATACGGCTTACTGTTTCAAAACCTACGCTTTAACGTTACATAACATACGGTTTACTGTTTCAAAACCTACGCTTTAATGTTACAGAACATACGGCTTACTGTTTCAAAACCTACGCTTTAACATTTCAGAATATACACTTTAACGTTTTAAAATCTTCTCATTAACGTTTCAGAACCTAAACAGATGCTTTGGTACTGCATAAAGCGTCATAGAAACCACATAGAACATGTATTATTTTGCAAAAGATGTTGACTTGTAGTTATTTCTGTAGTATTAAGTTTCTAAATTTATTTTAATTAAAACATTGTTACAAAAAAAATTTCAGGGTTGATTGTTTTGGGGCGTACTGTTTATTGTACGCTTTTGGAGAATTAAACAGTTAAAATATAACTTAAAATTACTTTTAATTGCAAAATTTATGAATACAGTAGTTAAATATTTTTTAGCCTGATAGATATATTGTTAAGAAATACTTTTGCGAAATTATTTAATTTAAAAATTAAATTGGTTTTTCCACGGAATAAATAACATTTTTAAATAAAAGAAACTTTTAAGTTTCGATATTACTAAGTGTTGTTATTTATAAAGTAATTAAAAGAATGTTTCTGTTTTAAATCAGAACTGATAATCGAAGAACGTATTTAACTGATTAGTTTATACGTTGCTCTAGTACAATTTAAACATATTCCTAACGTCAAGCGCATTAAAATTATTAAGCCGTTAAGCAGTAAATATCAGTAACATACAAAAATGATAAATAATTTACTTTTTGTTTCCTTTACCCTTCCAAACCACTCGTGTCTGAAAATAATAGTGTACCTATATTTTTAGTAATTAATCATTTCTTAAAATGAAGTTCATTCTAGTTAAATGGAAGACCAAATGAAATTAAAATCCCGTTTAATGTTTTGTCCTCCCTAATGTGTTCCAAGGAGAGTGCCTACAATGCCTGCCCACACGCTGAGTGCATTGCAAACATCAGGTCTCCGATAATTAAATTTGGGAGCCTTTCTGATGCAATATTATCAGATATTTCCTCGCATTTTGTTAAAATTGGTTTTTAATTGGTTAAAATATATGCTATACATACTAGAAATCACATTATTGTCGTAATAAATTGTGTGTAATAACTTTAATGTACAAAGATGCAATAAAACATTGTGTACAAATATTAACAAAGACTAAAACACATTAGTTTGACTTCTGCGTTCTCCTAGCAATGCTAACAAGAAAATATTAAAAAAAAAATTATATACGACAAAGACTTTCGTATTTTACTCGCACATTTTTTTAAAAACTAAAATTATGCTGCAATTAATTTTATTTTTGGCCCGTACACACAACGTAACTTGCATTTGTCTTTATCTTTAAACGTAACTTTTTCGACTTTATCTTAAAAAATACCTTACTGAGAAACAAACACAGAGGTTCAAGTCCGCTTATGTTTTACGGACCTTAAATACAGCATTAAAAGAGCACAGTGGAGTATTTGGGAATGACAATTAATTGTGTGATGTTGCGACTGTATAACAATTAATTAATTGTAATGACTGAGAAATCCAAACTTATCACGTTATCTAGATTGGCAAATTCTCCGAACTAAAGTGAAACTTAATTTGAATTAGTAGAGACGGGATCAGGGACCCCTGGTGATTGCTCTATCTAGATCTGGCAGTTGTATTTAATAACCTAACCTTACATTCTCAAATGTTAATGTTAAACAAAGAAATATTAAGTTTCAAACAGCTGTTTTCCTTTATTATAAAATGCAACAGACGGAACATCTAAAACTGAAAACACAAATTTAACTGTGCCAACTAACAACTAGCTAGATAAAATAACAGATTATTTGCAGAAACTCTACACGTGACAAATAATTAAAACGAATAATCTTTGTTGTTGACTGTTATAAAAAATTGTTTCAGTTGTAATTAAAGAAAACCAAAGTTATTTATTCATTAGTAATGTAATAATTACTAGTGGTTAAACTATATTGCAAAGGTATAGAATGACCTTATTTAACAACCGGAAGTAATTTGAAGATCGTTTTAAATTTTTCTAAGTGAATTTTTTTTATTCGAGCCAAGTACTTTTTCGGATGAGGAAAAATAAAATAGAAACTCATGTTAACACGAATAGAGTGTAAAAAATAAAACGTCGGTAGCCGCGTCCACATAATAAATATTTTAAAAGTGAATAACAGTGAACTGGAACTTTTTAGTGCGTGTATAGTTGAGTGCTAAGATATCTGCTTTGAATCTGAAGAAAGTGTGTTCAAACCCTTTACATTTTTTTTTACATGTAATTTTTTTTTTCGATTTTTTTTTTTAACGTCTGACTATTGTGCACACTGGGGCTAATGCAGACGATGGGATGATTTATAGCGAATGAAAATGCCAAGCCCTGGCCGGGAATCGAACCCGGGTCCTCGGGGTGAAAGTACGCTATCAACTAGGCCACCGAGGCGGCTTTCGAATAAAATAACGTATATATGTAAGTTGAATAATATATATTAAATTAAATTATAATTAAAGCCATTGTACTAAATACCCGACCAATCTAACAAAAGCATCTTTAAAGCGTTTACAGTTTGCAGTTAACAATTAAATATGTCTTGCACATTGTACTTATTTAAATAAGTACATTAGTAAAACTTAAATTATTCAAAATCACAATTATTAGAACCTTAACAGATCGATATGGTATTTTACAAGACTAAGTGTCCATTTTCTTTGACATCAGTTACGTATAATTTTCATTTAGCAATAATAGCAGTGATATAATTGGACCAATATAAACCAGCAGTAATGAACACTGGTTACTTCAATTTCTTAAATTTTCATCCCCCTGACTGTAATATTTTTATTTAATATTTTTCTTAATGTTATTAAAATTCTGTAGTCTTTATGCTAGTTAAGGCTAATGAGGACGAGACGAGGGATCGGCGTTAAAAGAAATGGTAAAGCTTACTGCAGTAACTACATTCTCGAACCTATTACCTTGATTTTTACAGTTCAGGATCGTACTGAACTACCTCAATCACCGGAAGTTAAGATAGTTTTTAAGAAAACATTCACAAAAATGTTAGAATTTCCCAAACGATCTTGGGTCTCTTCTAGATGTATAAAGAATCACATTTTTCTTCAGATTCTTTAAATGATGCAAAACTATCCTTGTGCACATACCCTTCTACTTTTACTAAAGCGGTGACTTCCCTTTGTTACAGTCCCAACTCGCAAGGAGTGTACCCGATACTGTTCTGTCAACTGTCTCCTAACCGTCTCATCCATCCTAAACACATGCAAATATTTTACTGTCTCCATCGCAATCATTGTTATGCAGTTCAGTATCTTCATTATTAATCCAATCAATGACGAAACCCTCTGTTTTAATGTACTGTATTTTAAAAAAAATTGCTATTAAAAACAAGTTATTAAAATTTTTACTGCAATGCCAACTAAAATTCCTATAACAAGTAAACATATAGCAACAACTGTTTTAAAATGGTGACATTTTTCTGTATGATTTCAAATTTTCCGCTTGCCTTCTCTAAACAAATAAATATAATTGAAGCTTCTAATAGTATATAATTTCGTGAACAGACATGTTTTATATAATAAAATTGGAAGGATTGTTTATTTTTGTTTGTATATGGTTAAAATAAAACGGTGTATAATAATAGACCTAATGTAATGGATGACTTCTATTTAAAAATAATGTTTAAGAATTAAAAGTTGTTTCAAAAATATCTAAATACCTTGATATATCTGGTTCCAGTAAAGATTCAGTTAAAACATGAAAAAACGACATTTCAAGGACATTATATTTACAAAATAAGTCAAATGTCAGTTGATTTATAGAAGTTCTCAAACATAAAATAAGATACATGTTTCTATTTATGACATTTATCATAAAAAAATGTAAATTGTACTAATTTCTTTACGTTATATACTAAACATCTATCTTAGTGATACGAGTACAAGGATGCAAAAATTTGATTCGGGTGAAAAATAGTCTTTAGTTCGTAAACCAAAAAAGTAGTTAATTTTGCATTTTTATTTAATTAGGTTAAACTTTAACCTTGTTTACTATTTCGATATTCGCTTTTGTAATCAACCTGAAAATAATGATATTTTCTCATTAAAACTTTAAAACAGTAGGCTACTGAAACAAGTTTTATTCTTTTTGTAAAAGCAACATTTTAGTATTCTCTTGAAATATTTTACGAAAAACAGAAATGTTTGTGGTACAGTTTCATAGAAAACATTGTATTCTGTGTGTTACCAAGCATCTTGTTATACACACCTAATTTTTCAGTTTTTCTTGTTGGGAACCAATTTCTGTATTTTATTGGAACCGGAAATATTTTCCTGAAATACCACCCTGTAGGCTATAACGAAAGGAGAGAGATTAAACTCTCATGTGATAAAATAATGAGCGCGTGCGTTTAAGTGAAGCGAAGCGATACATTGATTTGTCCGTTCATCCATAAGCGAGGATTAATTTAAAATCTGATGGGATTATCGAATCGAGGCTTAACTCCTCGTTGCTTCAAATTGAGTTTGATTTGAAAAGTAGTAACCTAGTATTAAAAAAATTTAGAAGCTTTGCATTATTTTGTTAGGTATAGCCGATAATAAAACCATGAACCTTTTTTTGTATTCATTTGTTATAATTAAGTGCTTTACGTAACATAAAACATTTGCCGACATACCTGTCTTACATCCACATCGGAGAAATTCTTAAGTAAAACCAAACGAATACCTTTAATGGCAATATAAATCCAAAGGCCTATGCTCAAGGTGAAAGGCTAAGGGCTAAGCCCAAGAGCGAACCAAAGGGTTTTAAGAGAGCCCAAGTTAAAAAAAACCCTTGGTCTTGTTTGGCACAAGTTAAAAAGGCCGAGGTCAAATCCAAAGGGCTAAACCCAAAGTGAAAATATACCTTTTAGTAATTTATATTTAATTCGAAAACAATTGTTGTAGACTACATGACATGCATTCAGTTTTCTGTGGCTATAACTAACTTTTCGCCGTTGTTTGAAATTGCGACTTAAAATTATTCAATTTGTTATCGATATATTCAAATGTGTGCGTTATTATTTTTTTAATCGTTTAGGTAATTATTTACTTGTTATACATTTTGTTAAAGTAAAAAAGAATAAATTCCGAAAGTACAATTTCTTTCAACCTCGTTTTATTTAATTCTTGTTTTTCTGTATCGACTTATTTCTTAAACCCGTTTGTTAAATATTTCCTTCCTGTAAGGTATGATTTATTAATGCATACATTGGGTAAATTTTAATATTACACTTAAAGAAACAGTTTTTAGTAGTTTAAATAGTAGTTGAAATTATTTGTGTTATCGTTTAATGCAAAAACATGTGCAGCTCAGTAAATGGAATATTCTCCGGTAATAATAAAAACAACTAATAAAGTTTTATTAAATTTAAAATGGCATATAAAATTTCCCTATATTTTTAACTATCCAATAAAATTTCCATAGTTTAATAAATAAAAAAGATTAAGGCATTTAATTACACTAGGCTAAACGAATTGAAAAAACACCATCTAAAAGATTTTTTCTTAAATCAAAGCTCGCTTGATGTATATAAGCTTTTTACTTGAACTAGAAGGGAGAAGGGCGTAGACGGAATAGGGAAGAATTGGCACACCGGATCCAAAGCCTTTACACCAAACACTGCCTCATCTACTGCGCATCCATGACTCAAACCTCACATTTAGACGGCTTGTAGTTGACTTAAAACTCACGTGGTTCTCTCTTCAGGAGTGAATTTATGTTTTGTTATTAATAAGTAATCGTGGCCCTCAACTGTTCTCGCTGACGTGATAGAAATGAATTTACAACAATATTTTGTATCGTAAACTTTTACGAAAAAAACATTTTGTACTTTTAATCTTTCATATGTTATTACGCTAAGCATTCCCATTGAGTTTTGTACCAAAAAGAAAAACCTGTTTTATTGAAACTACATATGTGGGGTACGTATAGGTTCGTCAGAACATCAGGGAACTCTCATGCGTCATACTTTAATATTTTAAGGTTTTCCAATAAAACAAGATAAAACCAAATTAAAACCGATATAAGGTTTGTGAACAAAGTTCCAGGAGCAGTATAAAATACCCCCGTGAGAGTGCAGCACATTGTAGACATATGTGACAAATAATGCATTTTGTGTGTAGGAATGCTCATTACTAAAAAAATATTGTTGAAAGTAATATTTAAATTATTAGTGTGTCAACAGTTTTGAAAGTAAGTCAATATAGGCCAGTTCTAATATGTAAATGTTATTCAATAAAAAACTCTCCTTTTAGTTTTAAATACAAAAGTAGAATAATGTAAGGCCTGATGCATTAAATAACCTAAATATCATGAAAGACAGTACTTTATTAACAGGTCTTACAAGTATTGAATATAAATGTAACGTCTATTTTAATAGAAGTTCATACTGAGAAGAAATAGTTGCTCTACATGGTTTTGCAACGATTTTACTTAGGAAGATATGAACAGTAATCGTAAAACAGTAACAAGTACTGAATTAAAGAATAAGGTATTATATTGATTACATACCGGCCAATGGTAGGCCTATTATTTGAATTATTTTTTACAGAATTCGTGCTTTTTACGTTTAATTCCGGATAACGATTTCATAACAAACGTCCTAACCTCTTTTCCTTTTTGTTTTTGTTCCGAAACGAAGAGGAATTTGATATTGTGGAATTAATTTTGCTGAGTGTTACTTTTGCTGGTAACTCTTTGTCAAAGCAATCACCAAATTCAATTTTCATGCTAAATTTCAACCAAATCGGATCAAAATTGTGAATTCTAGGATGCTAATATCTACAGACACGTGCGCATGTTACGCACATAAAATTTTAACGACCCGTAAAGGAATTACCTGGAAGTCAGTACGGCGTTCATTTGAAGGGCTTATGAAAACAAATAGCTCATTTTTCTAAACAAAAATCGTGTACCTTGTATAATATTTAACTAACCTTGATTAACCAAATTGTATTAATACGCCGTCCGTGAAGGGTTAGTTTTTACAAGCTCTTGAAGGTGAGAATACTTTACATCAAATTACTTTAAATGTAACTACTACAATGTACTTTAAAGTTTGTGAAGCTAAGAAGGAGCAGATGTTTTCTTCGTCGTTAAATCTTATCACGGTTTAATTAACGAGGCAGTTCATAGTTCTCTTCATCTCGGCTTTTTATAAAGCCTGTGAAGCAGATTTAATTGGTAGCGACTTACTTGCCTGGAGCAGTGACGTTATTGCTTCTGTCATTGATTATTAACTTCTTACAAAAACTGTCGACTCCATTTCTAGAAGAATCTTTTATATAAAACTAAACTTGATGGTTTAAAATTGTATTTTTAAAATAGAGTTCTTTCTGAAACTGTCTAATAAACAAGCCTGCCCTTAAAACTTGTCTTAGACACCTACACATTAGTTTAAAAAGAATATTTATTAATATCCTTTAGACACGGTAGCTTGTTTTCCCAAGTTGTTATAAAATTAACTTTATTAATTCCTTGTTTCAAATATGTCTTGGTAGGTTACTACCATATATATAAAAAAAATATATTTTAAGTTTTTCAAACATATTCTATTTTTATTTAAAGTACCTCCAAAATATTTACCCCTCTCGGTTTTCGTCACGTCGATTTTGAACTAAATCAGGAAAATTCAGTTGATTTTATATTTTACAACTGAAAATAAAGGTACAGATATGACAAATTTAATTAAATGATGACAAAATTTTCACAAATAGTAATTTACTAAATATATAATATTTTATTTGTGCCCGAATCGATTTGATAGAAACTTTGTGGGAGTTGTATTGCTATTATATTATCTAGAACTAAAAAATAGTTATTACTTTAAATACAGAACATTTTATGATTCCTATATAATGTGACAGTTACAAACAGTCAACACTAACAGTTTTTCTTTTGAAATTATACTCATCTGTTTCCGTTAACGTGCAGTACGTGCAGTTAAAGTTCTAAATACTGGAGCAGCAGCTGTTGAGAGCAGATATTTATTTTCTGATTACTGTGATAAAATATTCACAGTGTATATTAAGTGTATTCTACTCAAAGTGTTTGTTTAAAGCTCTGACTATGAATAAAACAGTACAGTTAGTTAAGTTTTTCTGAACACACACACACACACACACACACACACACACACACACACACACACACACAGTGTGTGTAAAGTTTTATTGAACTGAAACTTTAAAACTATATACTATGAGCAATACCTTTATATAAAAGGAAAAAAATTGTATCATCGAGCCTCCTCCTCGTGTTTTAAGGAATTTGATTAATTGATTTATGTTTCCGGAATTATTGTAGCCATGGAAAGTCCGTACACATCTAAAGGGTTTTAAAATTGACGTGTTAATTATTCGGTTATCAGTCTGTATTATCTTATTATTATTATCAAATAAATGTAAATGGTACTGATTGGAAAGTAAAGTTGTTGCATGTACATTTAGTTTACATTAACTATTACGACCACAAACCTCTAAAACTATTTTGTATTTCTTTCAGTATGAGTTCAAAGCGAAAGGGATCAAGAAGAAGAAAGTCACCGTTGAAGTGTCTGTTGACGGCGTTAGAGTTACCTTAAGAAAGAAGAAAAAGGTAATTTTTCTAATAGTTTATTGTAAGATTAGAGTTATCTTATTAAAGAAGAATAGAAGATAAGTTTTATTTAGTAGTTTAACTGTAAGGTTGTGCTCTCTGAGCCAAGACGTCAGTAAGATGTGCGACACCCAAGCTAAATCAAAATTGACTGCTTGGAGCGCGTCCAAAATATGTTTTTACTGGCCAATAATGAAAACAATAGTTGATATTTATGTTCCTTCAGTTTGTAAAATATGGAACGTTTGAACTTCCATTTGAAGTGCTCAGGAGAGAGATCAAAAGAATGAAATACACAAATTGTACTGAATTTAAAACCATTGTTTCGTTAAAAGTAAGATTTATTAGAAATGAATTTCACATAAAAACGTATTATGATATTTCGAAGTTTTGACTTTTCCTAGAATTACGGTTTACCTTACTGCATTTTGTTTGCTCCTCTGATATAGATTGCCAACTTCCCGGATTCGATCTTCCCTTTATTGAATGTTCGCAACTTCTTAAGTATTTTCTTTGTACGTTTTGAGTAACTTACATTGGGTGTTTGTGTACTGAGTCTGCTGCAGTAGCTTCTAAGACTGTTCTGGCAAACAGAGCTCTGGTTTTAGTCTTCAACAGGACTTGCAAAACTAAATAATTATTTAGTTTTTATAATTTTAAATATATTTTTTTCATAATTAATATTTATTAATTAAAATATTTTTCATAATTAATTTTTTAATTTAAACAAATTTAAATTTCATTATATTCTACGGAACTGTTTTTTTATTAAAACAGCCATTTTTATGGATATGCTGAAAACGTAGACTTATGCCAAACAAAAATAGTGTCAATATGATTTGTGCATTGTTTCATATCAGGACAACTGAAGTCAGTAGGCCTACCCTACTGTATTTTAATTTCTATACAGTAACTAGCTGACAAGAAAGGAATTCCCGTGCTTCGATATGGTATTTTAATTACATTATTATTTATTAGCTTGTAAAATTTATTCAAAAAATTTGATAAAATTGATTTAAATCTTTAAATAAAACCTAAGAATTTCTAAATATTCTCCAAGAATTCTTTAATTTCATGCGTTCAGATTTAGTGAAAGTTACTGCTGTAAATGTTATAGTAAATAAATCGATAGTATTTGGTTTTTTCCTAATTCGTTTATTTGCTCTTCATACAAAATACAAAACGAGGCAAAAGCAGACTTTCAACAGGTATCTGTTTATCTTTGTGTTTTGTTTTCACATAAATATACTTCATATTCTGTAGAACCTTTCGAAGTAAGAAGAATACGAAGTAGCCTACTATTTTGTTTACATTTTTTTGTTTTTGTTTTGTTTAGAATATTTAGAGTGTTATATTGATAGTGATGTTAATGTTCCTCTTGGTCTGACTCCTTGATTATTTTATTAGTGAACAGTTGAATGAATGAATGAATTTGTATGGTTACTATTTCACTGCGACCTTTATAAATCTATTGTGCCCTTTCTACATTCCTGAGATGTTCAGTGACAGTGCCTAGTCTCTTCGTATCGGCTAGGGTTTAGAAGGGATCCAGATATGCGTAACTTTCAACAAGTTGGGTAGCACCTCACTTTCCAGTTCCTTATGGAGGTGCTTACAGAGATTTGTCTCCATTTGGTCAAACATTTTTGTTGTGCGGTGAGGTACCGTTCATTCTATTTTACATTCTTACTTATTGGAACACCCACAAGTCCGCCTATGTCATGCATCCATTGGTAAGGCTAAGGTTCATTGGGGGGTCGCTAAGTCTCCCAGGCTCTGTTTGATACACCATTAGGCCGGTGTCATTCTCCCCGTCAGCACTATAGAGTTAGCCAAGCCATGTCGAGCCATGTAGCCATGTAGAGTAGTGAGTGTGTTTGGTTTGAGTAGATGATTTTTTTTAAGGCGAAAAGCACATTGAGGCTATTATCGCCTCCCTAAATGTAAGCGTGAGTGTAAAGTGTTAATGTAAGTGTAAGTGTGTGTTAGACTCGGGTACCGCAAGGGACGTCTAAATCCTCTCAATAGGTGGAACTAGTCTGCACCTCCTGCGGGGTTGAGTAGATGAGTGAGTGTAGAGCTAGGAGTACAGTGGGATTGCTAAGCTGCTCACTTCAGCTGCCTCCGCTGGTTAGGAACAGTTAAACACATAGCAGTTTTAAATACCAGTAATTAAATGGCTACCAACTTGATACATGAAAGATCAGTGTCAACAAAAGTTTAGCTTTATATTGATTTAGCAGTTAATAATAAATGAATTTTGCTTAAATACATGTTCATTGTTTAAAAATACATGTTTAAGACTGGTTTTTATATCGCTTCATAAACAACTCAAAATGAATGCTTACACCAGTTATTGGGCCGGGTGGCCACCGAATGCGGCGCGGAATTGCGCTAAGCGGTGTCGCATAGTTCTGATTTGCTTTCAATGGCCGTACTTACATTTAAAACAATAGGTTAGGTTTTAAATGCGCAGTCCTCTCCGCTCAACATTTGGTGGCCACCAGGCCTTAGATACCAGTAATACAGATATCACGAAAGTAGCTTTGGTACTGTAAATACATATAAATAGAAATTTTGCCTAACACTTAATTTACATATTGCCTATAAAATATATTTTAAATCTCTGTGCACACTAAAAATGTACGAGTATATCCTGAAATTCAAATCAAAACGTGTTTACTTATTTATTCTGAAGTTTCAGAAGAATCGTAAAATACGACTAGACCTGTAATGGTGTGGTTGAAATAGATAAGTAAATAGAACAGTCAGTTTTTTAAACATCAGTAAATCTCGATAAAAAAAAATAAAATCTATTAAACAAAGTACTAATGATCGTTGACTGAGATACGAATGCTAATACCACTTGTTATCGTCTGCATTAGCCCAAGTGTGCACAATAGTCGGACGTTAAAAAAAAAAAAAACCACTTGTTTCTATTTTGCATAATAATACAGTATAATAAATTTTGACTAGAAATTCGAAACAAACATTAAAAACGTTTGGTGATTCTTAAAACTTTTAAAACTAAACAATAAAAAAAACCCAAAGTGAAAGTTCTATAGATAACTATAAAACATTAGAAAAACTTGTTTACAACAAAACAACCAGCTATATATTTGCTACAGTATTGTATTTAAATCAAAACAATTCGTATCTTAGCAATAATACGAATTAATTAAAGAAAATTACGAACTTTTGTATTTCTGGGTTTCGGTTCCAAGTTTCATTGGTAACGTTATCTAGTAGCGTATTAAAAAAAAACTGATAGATTAAATGTAATTATAACTTAACTCAAAGGCTCACAGATATAAAATTCGAAGATTAATTAAGTATGCGAAAAACAAAGTAATGAAATAGATAACGTTGTATTTTACGTTGCACGGACAGTATATAAGAGGAGGGAATAAAAATATTAAAAAATGTATGGTTTATGTGGTAACCCTTATTAACCAATATTATTTTTGTAATAATACACAAAAGCCAACCTGATCGCTGCAGTATCTCAGCTCAAAGGTTTAAAGACACATTTTTACATCGTTTTATAAATATCCTTTTACGATATATTACTAATATGCACGTATAACTAAAAAAAAAATATTATTTTGATTTGGGTAGTTATATCTTAAGTACTGTTTAATATTTAAAACATATTCTATATGTAGACATAAACTACGAAATTCCGATTAACAGAATTTATAAAATTTGTATGTAAACCACGTACTTAACAAAATATCTTAAATATTCAGGAAATATACTAGGAATTATGAAATATAAAAAAATTTGAATAAGGTTGTAGACATTTTCTTGGTAATTTTGAAAGATTTTGTAGGGAATTAAGTTTAGTTATGTGAAAACATAATGCCGAAGAATGTGGTACGTTTGTTTTGGTCTGTTTTTGTATTCTTTACGAAGAACAAATTTCTGACCTAAAACTAAATTTTAGTGAACCGTTTATAATTATTACAAAAATCTAAACCAATTACAGTAAGTGTATAATAGAGAATGTTTAAAAACACTTTGGATTTATTTACGGATTAAAATATAACATTATGAATTTGTTTTTACATGTTTTGATTTAAATACAATACTGTAACAAATATATAGATGTTTGTTTTGTTGTAAATAAGTTTTTCTAATGTTTTATAGTTATCTATAGAACTTCCACTTTGGGTTTTTTTGTATTGTTTAGTTATAAAAGTTATAAGAATCACCAAACGTTTTTAATGTTTTTTTCGAATTTCTAGTTAAAATTTATTATACTGTATTATTATGCAAAATAGAAACAAATGGTATTAGCGTTCTTATCTTAGTCAAGGATCATTAGTATTTTGTTCAATAGATTTTATTTTATTATTTGTTTGCTCGAGATTTACAGGTGTTTGTTACAGTTACTGTATATTTAAAAAAAAACTGACGGTTCAGTTTTGAAATAATGTTCCATATTGCCTGTTACTAAGACTTACGGGTTAACTGTAAGGGCGAGAAGTTTTATACGGACGTCGGGTTTTCGCCTTTATTGATGTTGGCATCAAATGAGAACAAGTTTATCTGGAAAGTTGTATTTGTTAAATCGCTTCACATTTGTCACAGTGCTGCTCTCTATGTGCTCGGTCAGTCACTACTTCACACAATTGGCTCAGTTGTGCGGAACTTGTTCGAGGCAACAAATCTCTGTCGTTGCTTAAATAAGCTTTACTTCCAATTGCATATTATTATCCTAAGGTCTCGAATTCTAAATATATTTTATTAACTGTATCTGCTTGGAAATTTTATAACTGCTTCCGTTTCGTCAGCTTTGTATAAACTCTATTTAGAGTGGTTTGAATTTGTGTTTTACAACAATTACAATTATTGTAGAGATTATGCGATATTTTTATAATACTATTTGATACGAGTTTTTACTGTAATTAATTTTCAACTTTTGGTATCATTTTTCCACCCTAAATTACAGGCTTTTACGGAATAACCAAAACCCTGATGCTCGAAGTTATAAATTTCTCTGATTGTTGGGTAATATTAAAAATCTAACGCGAAAATAAAAACAAACAAATAAATATAAAAATACCGGTATTTATAAAAATAATTTCCATATAACGTTTTGTTTATTTTGCATTCAGCTCACGATTTTTTTGGGCACTGAGGATTTGTTTTGCCTCAGCAGGGTTACATTTACATACAGGCCTCGCTGCTGAGGGCTACATTGTGCAAGTGAGGCTGTAGCCACACTCTGGACTTTACAATCTCAGTGTACAATTTTATAAGCACTCGATTCATTCTTCAGTAACGTTATGCATAATGAATCGCATATGAATGAATTACTTCTGCATTGTTTTCCTTCTGCACAAAACTTAGGTATTATTTCAAACATGATAAATTTGTTTTTAAATTACGTTTTAACTAAAATAACAAAGCTTTAATATATCTTAATAAAAATTATCTCAAGACTGATAAATGTTAGTTAAAGATACTTAAACGTAAATGAAAATATATGTTGGCTTGATTTATTAATAATGATTTTGTCAAACTAATTATGACTTTGCATCGACGTTTAGTGTGCATTATGTTTAAAAGCAAGGTGAATGTGTTTTAATACATTCACTTGAAAATTAGGAACACTTTATTTGTTTACATATTTAACTACTAACAATAAGCAAAGCAATAAAACATTTGTAATGTTTCCGATATTTTCGGTAGACAAACTACCGAAAAGTTGTCAACATATGTTTGTAAACTATATCTAAAATATGACGTGGAATTAATTAAAAAGCGTTAATTAAATTAAAATGTACAAAAGAGGAACATTTCTAGCTTTCGTATTGACAAGGATGATATTTCGTTTACTCCGTATTTTCTTTAAACTAATTTTTATGTTGGCTGATATGAATTGTAGTTTTAAGTATGAGTAAACAAAGAAATGTACGTAAAATATGAGCGCCGCAAACATATGATAAAAGATCTTTTTAATGGAGATTATCAAATTTATTTGAATTAAAACAACCGTATTAGACTTGTTGTTCTTGCATGTTTGGCTTCTTAACTAAGACAGTTTTCTCGCTATTCTTATAATTTCAACCAAAATGGATGCTGATTAGTTTTCGTTGGAATATTTTTTTGCTAATTGATTTGTTTTATACCTTGGTACTAAAAGAATTAAAAGACCCATAATTTAAAAAAAAACTACGGGAATTTGTTCAGAAGTTTTCCGTCACTCCATATTTAAGTTAAAAACGAAACGCATAACTTTTTTCGTATTAGTTAGAAAAATTTATATTGTTTTCTCCGAAATTATTTTAGGCTTCGTCCAAATTTGCTTTTCCAAATTTAAAAATATTAGTGTGCTTATCACAATATTTTCTTTATATTTGAGCTGGGAAACCAAGCAAACCTGTTATTTTTAATGTTTTCCGGTGTACCGTTTAGTTGCTTTCGTCACGCTAAATGTCGCCTGAAATTATAAGGGATTTGTTTTGTAAGAGATTTGCTGACTTCAGTAAAATAATAGCATTGTTTAAACACAATATACTTGCACTGTTTTTATGCAATGACAAGTTGTGATATTCCATTACCGAAGAGCGCGATACCTGAGTTTCAGCTTGAAGAGTGAAGTTGTGATGAGTAAATAGTTTACTTAAGTCAAGTAAATTTGTTCAGAAGTAGTTCTTGATGAGAATTGTTTAATTGTAAAAGGCATTCAACAAATTTTTAATTTTACTGTATAAACAAAAAGATTAGTGGTCTGTTTCTACGAATTATCAAATAATAAAATTCACTTTTTGCTGTAACTATACAGACTACCAATAGCGAAACCAAAAAGGCCCTTTGAATAAACAAAATAACTATAAAACCCTCTTGTACTTTTTTTTACAGTTTGTCGTTTATCGGCACATTATTTAAATTTTGGATTTAATCACATGGCTTACGGTTTTGGTATTAAAAAAATATTTAATAATATCTTGAGTAAATAATTTAAAATGTAAAATTGAATGGTTTATACCTGTCCCTATCAATTAACAATATGGAATTCATTAAGAAGACTATTTTTTCTAAGTAGTCCAATACAATTGAAAATCTTCAAAACTAGTTCGAATGTATACAGCATCACGATAAACATATTTACCTGAATGAATTGTTAAAAAAATCTTTCGTTTTAAAAACTAATAATTCGAAAATATTTGACCCTGCAAAACCATTAAAAATATAGTAAACAAACTGCAGAAAAACTACTAATAATTTGGCTATTATAAAACTATTCTGTATATAAGTTAGAATGTGGGTAATTTCTTTAACGTATTTTACAGTATACTTTTTAATAGTCTCATTTGTATATTTTGAACAGTTTCTTTTGTAGTTGTTCTTTTATTTCAAAAAGTATAAAACATTTCCTAAAATCTCCCATACGAGTGTTATATACGACGTATCTTAAATTGCTCTGTACAAATTTGACATGATTTTATTGGCTAGTTACTATTTTATGTTCCGCTTGTTTTTTGTTACAGAAAAAACAGTACGAGAACAACGATAACAACCCTGTTCTTATGCAGCACCCTATTTACCGGTAAGTGTGATGACGTCATAGCCTTATCTCTGTCGTGATATATCGCGTAGTGCTTCCTTACAGAAACCACTTTATTACTAAAATATATTACAGCAAAGGTTATCTACGGAGCACGCAGTTGAGGTTTAATATTGTTTACACAACAAAGACGTTAAACGGTACTTTTTATAAACTAGTGTGGACATACTGTATTTACCAGAACAAGATCTCTCTCTACCACTGAGCTATCGTGGTCACACACGTCTTCTTTTCTACTATAGGCGTATTGCTGTATTACGTACATTTAAATTAAACATTAGCTATACTACCTAACTTCAAGATGAACCATCATCATTAATATTAGCTGTTAAGTTAAAATCGTATAAACTTTAGTTTCATAGTTTCAAAGTTACATTGAATTAAAACATTTAAAAATTACAAATAAGTAGAACCATACTGTACAAGATGCTCACCATTCTTTTTTCCAAAATAATGTTTGTTTTTTCAATAAAACGTTTCGACAAAAAGAATCAGTATACAAGTACTCGTAAATAGGACCTACCACCTCGGTACAACGGATTTAGTAAAAAAATCATCGCGGAAGTCTCAAAGATGAACCCTGACCGCCGTCAAAATATTTCTTAATCTCAACGGATTTTGAAAATTCAAAATGGCTAATTGATGCAGTTTTTATCGTTGATTGCGGTGGTAAAATCTGATTTTCAAAAATGTTTTTAAAAAAAGTATGAATTTTAAAACATTTGAAATGTTTTTACAAATATTGAACAAATTTTGCTGGATAAGGACTTTCCCAAACTATTACTATAATCGATTTTTGCGAATAGTTCGAATCAAGTCGGACCAAATTGTGAAGCGCGCGCGCGCACACACACACACACACACACACACACACACACACACACACACACACACACACACATTTCAGGGCCTCGGGTATGGGTCTTAACATGACTGCTCCATTTTTTCCAATGAAAATTAGCTAATAATTTTAAAAGTAAAGGTTGGAATTGCGAAAATGTTTGCCTGAATTATTACGAGTACAAAGTTCCGGATGTAATGACTGAAAGCAGAAATCTCGCCAAGACTGGAAAGGTTAAATGGATTAGTTTGAAGCCGGAGGAAAGCCATTTACGTTTTCCCACACTTTTCCTTATTACTTCGACTTCTCTTTGTTTGCTTGGTGTCGAAGATTGTGTGATTTTCCCTCACGAAGCCAATTTATAAAACGTTGCAGGGTCTGTAGGAAGGAATTAATCAGTAGTGACTTTTTGCAGGTTTATATTGGCGAAAGATTTTCGAAATTATATTGTTTTGTATTAATGACTAGAATGATTGTCGGGCGTGTATAAGAAAATAAATGCATCATCTGTTTAAAAAACATGACCTATGATAAGTTTATAACCTATGATAAGTATTATCGAACTAACAAACATATAGCATGTTTGGATGACTGGAAGTAAGTTACAGTTATGATGTAAATTACATATCCCGCCATCTTGGTCAGGGCCTCACAAAACGTTTTGCACTATATATATTCTTCCAACTAAATCACTTATAGTGTAACACTATCTACAAAGGTTGTTCACTAATAATTTCCCTTCAAATCTTATATGTTCTCTATTACGTCTGAAAACTGTTAGAGTTTTAACCATATTTTGTTCGGATCGTTTTGCACATACTTGGTTACGGTCAAATTTTAAAAGTATTGATAGTATGTAATGAATCTGAGGTTAATTTGTCACCTATACTGTTAAATACAATACATACATGGATAAAACTATCTGTATTCTGTGTTCTATATTTAGGGGGAGTTCTTTTCCCCTAAACCCTTAAAATAACTAATTTTCAAAATGTTTATTTTGATTTAATTGATTTTTTAAAGTTAAAAATCTAAAGCTGTGATAAATAAATTTATAAGTTTATCTAAATTTAAAAAGTACATTTATTTCAATACCAAACGATCCTGTTCACACCTGTCTAGTTGCATTATCATGTTGAACACGGCTGGCAGTTAACAAATATACGAGACAAGGTTAAAATTACTTTGGTTTTTGAAATTGTTTTCGAAGTTTACGTGTTGCAACATCAGAAAGCACTTCGAATAAGAATGCCAAAGGGTAAGAAATATACCGACATTCAAAACAGAAAAACTTTTTGCGAGAGAAAAGTTTTGTTTTATCTTATTTTATTTTCGTCTGTTGTTGGAAACCCTAGTTTTCTTTACAGTTGTTTTAAACGAATTCAAAATCCAAGTTCCATCCCACACAGACACAATACTTATACACTTTATTTCTGTTGCTTTTATTACAATAACTATGTTAAATATTACAGCTTTATACAGTGTGGTTAGATAAAATGTTCAGACTTACTCATTTGGTGGTAAAATGATTCTTGTCATGAATAAGCACATATGTTCAGCATTTTAACCAAACAGAACTTTCTGAAGCGATTTTAATGTGGGCATCAACAACCAGATCCGCCGTACAGATCTTTACAGTCTGCTAAACTGTTTAGTACTCTAAACTCACTGGAGATAGCGACATGAT
Source organism: Callitettix versicolor (assembly GCA_022606455.1). Lineage (NCBI taxonomy): Eukaryota > Metazoa > Arthropoda > Insecta > Hemiptera > Cercopidae > Callitettix > Callitettix versicolor. Next base: position 58,905,561 of record CM040183.1, read on the forward strand.
CGCTGAAACGCTTTTGAGATATAATAAAAATATTACTTGTGAGAAAAGTGTGAAGTATTTTTTATTTGTTATAAATATTCTCGTTGTCTGCTTCGTAATAATTTAACCGATGATACGGAATTAAATATCTTACATTGTCCCAATCAAGGACTTCACGATTTTTTGTTAATTGTTTACGAACCCGAATATTCGAGGCTATAGAGACCAATATTTTGTTTCTGTATAATGACGAAAACTTAAAGTCGTTGTAGCCTTTTCTTTTAAAAATGTTTTTTATAGCAGTAATTAATGGTTAGGCCTATTATATATTTACATGAATGCAAGAATTTTTATACATTTTCTTACGCCATTCATTTATGTATTTTTATGTCTTTTTGTTCTTGAATATTTTATAATGTTTCAGTTCAAAATATTTATTCAAATTCTAAAATTTAATTTTAACACAACTTCTTGTGTCAGTCTGTCAACTGAAATAAAATGGAATAGTGCAGTGAAAAGGGAATGGACAGAAACATCCTGTCAGCTTCCATCTTGCCAGTGAAGCCTTTGTTGATTGACATGCCGGCCAGTTCTAGCCTATTAACTGGGTGAAATATAAAACTCTGCAGTGAATTTCTGCTTGTGTGCGAGGAAGTTTAAAAGTACGCAACTTAGATATATTAATTATACAATAAATGAATAAAATTGAAAGTTGAAATTTTAGTTTAAAATTTAACCACAAAACGCTTTACTACCAAAACAATATTTATCTTTCTATTAAGAAAAACAATTTGGCGACGAAAACTTTTCAAGTACGAATGCACTTATCCGTGACTTCATGGTTGCCGTAGTGAAGGTTGACTATAATTTATGAGGGAGAACCATAATAACTTTCAAGTCTGGTATTAACTGACATACCAAAGTATTTATGGAACGTTACGTTAAATATACCTTCAGAGGAATTTGATATTCATACTCTACATTTAAAGAAGAATTAAGGAAGCTCATGTTAGCCTTCTTTAAGGAACAGAAACATATAATACTAAGTTGACAAAACATTTGTAGCACCTATACAATTATTTACATTGAAAACACTATTATCAGCTATTTAAAATCATTTAACCAAATGATTATATCGTACTTTTTTAATGTTAATTGATTGTGTTTTTATTTAGAAATTTGTGCTAAGATCATTAGTTTTATTTTACGCGCTTTATCATTGTTGGTTCTTCTTTTTTACAGTTCCTATTTAACTAGTTTTTGTTTTTAACAATTTTGTTTCTAGATAAGCGTATACATAATTTCATAACACACTTGCAATTTTAAAAATATTTACCCTTGGCAATGGATAATAAATTAAAGTGTAATAGGCCTATAGTTTAAATAGCTGCAAAAATCAGTTTTAGTTTGCTAGTGCTCAGGGATTGCAGGCGATTGTAATAAATAAATAAATTATGATTTTATTTATAATGACAGAAACACTTTTCACATGCCATGTTTTATCTGATTTATGGATATAAATACTGAAATGTAATAAGAATTGGTTTTGATTTGTTCCTTTTGTAGATTAATAAAATAACCAATACAGTATTTGTGGTAGCAGTTTGAAGATGGCAACATACTATCGGCTTTTGACTACAAATTTTAGGTGTAAATTTATTGTTTTATAAGGACTGTTTTATAAGGAATGAAATATTAGAAATGTACAGCAGGCGTAATATTAAATCAACTTTGGAAACCGGCGAGATAGGATTTTATAATATTGTTTTCTTTGAACCTAATACTTATTTAACGGTTTAAGTCAATATTTTCCTGTTCAAAACTTATCCAACCTTTATAAAGGAAAGACGTATGTGACTTATTTTCAAATATTTAATTTTTTGAAAAATAGTAAATTAAGCACAACCTTTCTGTGTATGTCTTATTCGGAATATTACACAGTTATGTTGTTAAAAAGACTAAATTTTATTGTTTATTGTAAGATAGTACAAAGGGATTACAAATACAATTATTGTCAGAACTGTCTTTGCATTATTTTATACACCTAAGGCATGCTGTAGATAAGCTTTGCTTTTACCTCGAGGCTATTGTGTTTGTTTTTAGATAAAAAGTAGAAACTCTACATAGTAAAATAAACTTTATATTTCCTTATAAATCAGTGCCTGATGTATGCCTTCGTATTCTGTAAAGCTTCCTTAAAACTGACGCAAGGCAAGTCTTTGTCGCATCGTTTCGTAACAACGACACTAAAGCAGAGCTCCGAGATGGAACCAAATCACCAAGTTCCATAATTTTCCTACTTACTGACTAAACTTGAAAAAAATAAACATACAAACGCTTGCTCGAAAATATAAATGTACTTGGTGTAAACCGACAGTCAATAAAAGGGAAAAAAGTTTTTTATAATTTAAAAAAAAAACATAACTTGCCTAAGTTATCGGCTAGCGTGTTTAGGCACTAACAACAAAAACAACAAAAAAGGTGATGATTTAAAATTTTTCAATAAAATTAATGTTGTTTTGTTGTAATGAAAAGATATACACTTTAAAGTTTTCTTTATTTTATTTTATTTTTATTTTAATAAATTTATTTTTATTTTAATACTCCCAAATAGAGTATGTGTATTAATAAGTTTTAATTATTTTATACAATTTAATTTTTAATTGTAGAAAATGTTTAAATAAAAATTATTTGAATCATTTTCGTCATATAAATATTTTTCTTAATTGTATCAACTCGTATATCAATTACATATTTGAGTTATTTTCAAATAAATTCGCGCTTTATCAACACCTTATACTCTTTCAGAACCATGAACGTTTTTTACATCGACAAAAATTTAATATTAATTTGCTTTTTTATTTATTTTAAGGTAAATGAACATATTTCCTGAAAATTGTATTTTCAAATAGCAAAACTCTTAGCTGTAGAAGCCATAAAAAATTTACCTGTCCACCGTTTGTTCAAGTTGTGCCTCACCTCTCCCTCTGCCACAGAATCAACGACCGATACGAGGTTCGAACCCGCTCACGTTTAACAATATACCGGCCAAATATAGCGCTTTGAACTGCTCGTTTGACTAGTTAGAAATTGTTTCATTCAACAAGCTCGTAAAAAAAATCTCCAATTTTTTTAAACCTATACAACTATACAACTAACAAAGAATTAACCTGCCAATGTCAGTTTCCACCCGAACCATCTACCACTTATATAAGACGGACTCGCCTCCTTATATGTTAAGAATAACAGTTTACTGCTTAAATATTACATAAAATGTATTCATTCAAAGGAACAATTTGATGTAAACAGACGTTAACTGACATTTTTCAACCTATTTTGTTAATCTGTATTACTAACTCATTCAAAATGAGATTTCATGAGTAAAAATCCTCTTAGTACTGAACATTTAGATCAAATGCAGATTCTTGCGTTTTAACTTTGGCTTTTCGAAACAAATTAAAAAAGACTGCTTTGATGTTGAAGTAGTCAGTTGGTTTCAGAGATTAAAAACGTTTTG